>CM040183.1:54022808-54430308 GCA_022606455.1 Callitettix versicolor
CGAACCAAACATTGGAAACATTCCTTGACGGAGCTTCAGTAATTACAAATACTTGTTTTTTACAACATCGAATGAGTTTCTAGGGTTATTATTTAACTGTGGCCTTTGTACGTCTATTGTGCTTCCTTTTTATATTATTGAGACGCTCAGTTACAGAGTGCTAGTCTCTTCGTAAAGTCTATGTTTCTGAGAGAATTCAAGATTTACAATTGATAGCTTTCAAATTGGTTACTGAAGTGCTTGTAGGTGCATTTTCTAATAATGTCCTTATAATGGAGGTTGTACTCCATTTGGTCAACTTTTTGTTGTGCGATGAAAGCTAGCTCATTATTTTTTACATTCTTACTCATGTATTTTTTACTAGCTGATAGGAATATGAGGTGTGCGCGCGCGCGTGTGTGTTGCAACAAGAATTCGTGTTAGGTTTAGGTTTATATAACTTAAGGTATCAGTGTCCCTTTTATTTATTACATATGTGCCGCGGGTAATTAGTGAGTGTCTTGTACAATATTATTTGTTCTTTGTCCTACCTTTGTAAGCGTTACTTTATTTATTAATTATGCAATGGGGAAAACTTGTGTGATGATTGCATTGATATTTTGTTTTTATTTCTGTGTTTTAAAACCCCTTTTGTTTATTCTTATTCAAAAAACTATAATGGTATGTCATTATTTTAGTGGATAGAATTTTATTTATGGGCCACATATTTAGGAACTATATATATTATTATTATTATTATTTGCGTATAGACCCTGTTGGATCACACAAAGCACTCCGACTAATGTCTTGTTCCTTCTAATCCTCCTCTCTGCACGCAGCAGAGATCTCTTAATGTGCACGCAGCAGAGATTGATATTTAAGCTTATTTTAATTGGTGTTAAGATTATTTTGTTTTGGCTTCATACCTTAATACTTGCATTTTATTTGGTTTATCACTTACCGACTACTTCCTAACAATACACATGTAACAAATAAGGAATACATCTACTCCTCGGAGCCAGTAATTACTATCCAGCAATTAATTATGATTTATTCCCAATCAATATTTACACTATGTAAATAGACCTGCCTGCTATCTCTGGTTTTAAGTTGGACCTTTGGTACAACTGTTGTAGATAAGCCTAGTAATATAACTGTAAAATTATACACCATTTGCACGACGATAGTATGATTTTTTCCTTCACTAAAATTAAATTCTATCTCTGAGGCAGTGGATTCTAAAGAGAAAAACGCTGGTATCTACCACATTAATCAGTTAATTAACATTCTTTTATTTTATTCTAAACCAGTACTATTCGAAATTGCAAATTTTAATTTTATTAAAACTAAGCTTATTTAATCATTATTCTTCTTTAAATCAAACGTTTTTTCTACAAATGCAGTGGTTGTTTACCTATGATCTTGAAACAAAGCGCCAATCCATAAATTAGAAGAGCCTTACACAGCAAAAAAAAAAGGGAAATGACCAAATCAAAATTCAAGATCATTATGTTTTTTTTTGTAACAGTGACAAGCATGGAATTATTGTCTACGTTTACTGAGTATCCGAACGTCAGATAATATTAGTATGTCGAGGTTCTGAAAGAATGAGGAGACGTTTTGTGAAAGAACAATATCTGGATGCTTCACCAATGCGCCTGCCCATTCCACCTTGTCTGTGAAGTACGGCATCACCGTGACTCGCCCGACCTGGTCTCTGTGACTATTTTATATTTCCTAAGGTCAAATCGGAGCTTAAGGGGACAATATTTCACTTTGTGGAATCGGTAAAAGCAAAGGGACAGAGTTGTCAACAAACTGACAGAAGCGGATTTCCAGCAATGTTTGTTGTATCTTTGTTGTTTCTTAAAACAACATTTTTCCGACGTTTCGCTAAAATCGTATCTGGTATCTTCGAGGTAATTTTCTTTCCAAGACTGAAGTCGTTCCAAGTTTGACTTCAGAAAGTGTTTCTTCTAGAAACAATCGAGTCGAACGGACCGGTTTTCAATGTGATTCACATTTTCCCATCTGTCAAGAAATACATATATACAAACAACATATATATGTTACAAACATTTTTTATTAAATTTGTTTAAACTGTACCATTTTAGTCGCCAAGTTATAACATAAAAATGATGTTTATAAAGAAAATAATTTACACAATGGACAATGGTTGCCTTTGATGATAACTAAAATTTTATTCATTTAACAGAACACAAAACAAAATATAATTTTAAAACAGTACACTTTATAGAAACGGTGATTTATAAAAATGTGTTCAATTATTTTAATGCAAAAGTGCTTTAATTTTAACCATAGAATAATTAGGGTTCTTTAAATTTTCCTGGTATTTTCCTTAATTCTATTAATCTTACTTGAATTACACTATTGCCTTTATATGTAGTTGGAAGCTGCCCCCCCCACACACACACACACAACAAACTTTTATCCTTGGCTAATTTCCAATTAGACGAAACTTTAACTCTATACAAAATTATTAATTCATTAATATCAAAAACTTTTAATAAAACTCCAGACTTGGATGCAGTATCTGCCTACTATACTCTACTTCCAATAACTATGTAATTCGAAAAGACCTCTTCCGGGTGACTATATGTGCACCTGAGAGATTCCCGGCTGACTGTGTAAGTGCAAAAGACCTCGACTCCTCAAAGCACTCCCTTTTATTTTTTAACAGTAACACGATACCATTATATTTAAATCAATTGCCGCAAGCGTGGTCGTTCAAAACTACCAGTCAACAGCGGTTGAAAGAAAAGAGTTAAATCCCAAACTTTCTTGTTGAATTTATTGCTTGTTGAATGGCAGTGCTCATGTCGACAAAGACTCTCTAGTGACAAAACTCGAATTTAAGTACATTCCATTCCTATTGTACGATAACTGATTTATGATTCGCACCTGTTCCCGTAGGCATACCCTTATATTTTACAAAGTTTTGAAGACTAACTTTCTAAGCAAAATACAGAAAATGCTTACATTGATTTCTAAACCTAGCTAGCGCATCTTTTAATATATATATATGCAAGCAAGAGCACGTTTTTATGTAATAGTTTTTATTTTATTATTTTTTTCCACTTTTTTAGAAAAATGCGTTCTTATATAGGCTACTATATACTTCTTTTATATAATATTATTTTTATTTATGTCGTTGTTTATAGCGTTATTATTTTTAATTTTTGTTAAAGCTTTTAATATAATAATTTAAAAAAATATATATTCTGGTGTTAAAATTCTAATTAGGAAAAAACTATTAAAAAGAATAAATATTATTAGCCTAATCTTTTGAATTGTTTATTAGAATAAGTGTTAGAAAATTGATTTTACCAGCCATACAATACTTAGCAGTAAAACAAAAGTAATTTGATAATAATTATTATTTCAATAATTTAAAAACTTTAACCTTAAAAAAACTTATATTTTTTAAAAACACGTAAATATCAGTATTAGGCTTATTCGTAGAAGTTATTAATCGAATAATTTATGGACAATTAAACTATTTTCATAACCATAAACGTTGATAATTTTTTTTAAGGATAAAATATTCGTTATGTAAATAATGATTCTTCAAAAAAATTAAGCTATTAAAATACAAAATTTATTGGTGTGTTAAATTATAAAATGATAGCTGCTGTCTTGATGGCACTGCCTTCAAGCAATATACGGCTGGGCCTACGTGTTTTATCGCCAGCTATTGGTTATGACATAGGGACGTAATGGTAGATAAACAACATGGAAGGCGGTTTGTTATTGTTGCATGCAATTGGCAGTCTGTCCCGCCTGCTGCAGAAGATTAAGTGCTTACTGAATACACTGCTTACACACTACAGTACCGCTGTAAGATTATCAACAAGGGGTTAAACGTAGCGTTATATCAGCTACAATTAGTTAACTGCTGTTATCTTGTGATTAAAGTATTTACTTCAAACAAGGTTTTATAATACAAATTCACACAAATTTTAATTTATAAAGTTGAAGATTATTAGTATATTGTTTGTTGGTTTAGCTATATGCTGTATGCTATAAAATCAAGAAAAATATACAGTTTTAAAATCAAGAAAAATCTTCTTCTGAAACTTGAATGTGTATAGAAAAGTACCCTTTTAATTGCAGTTGACCGCAGGGGGTCCAGAATAGCTGCACCTATTGAGAGGATTTAGACGTCCCTCGCGGTACTCGAGTCTAGGGAGGCGATTATAGCCTCAATGTGTTTTCTTTCGCCTTAAAATAAAAAAAAATTAATTGCAGTTGATTTCAGTTCCTATAACCTTGTTACTTTTATGAGAAATTTATTTTTCCAAATTATGATAGAAATAAATATTGAAATGGAAAATTTATAATAATTTTAAAAAATGTTTTGCTGTGAAATTACGTGAGTATTTATTAAATAAAGTATTTACTTTCAAGCGAGTTTTTAGAAGTGCAATGGTTATTAAGAAAGCAAAACAATTATATTTCAAAAAAGATAATATTTCTTTCAGACTTTGGATACATTAAATGAAGGTTAATCATCTTAATTTACTTGCATAGTTCCCAATTAAAGTATTTCATTGTTTGAAAAAAAATATAGCCTTTGCAAAATCTCCAATACACGAATAAGTATATTTTATTAAACAAGACTACTCTAATCTTGTATCTAGTTAATTATAATTCAGTAAAACATAAAACAAAAAATGTTATTATTTTATTAGTAAATTTATAGTAAAAAAATACTTCAATTATTCATTATATTTTTAACGTCACTATGCGTTCATTTCAATGTTGATTTTTATTTTGTACATAAATATTAATGGCTCTAAGACGTTGTAATATGTTTTCATTTAACCTATTTAATGAGGCTTAGTTCTAACAAAAAGAAGTTAATATTTTAATACAAGACTAATGTTTTGTTTAATTTCAAATTATTTATTATTAGTTGAAAAAATCAATAAAATTTATTTTATTCTAATTAGTGTAAGAACATATGGTTATCCAACTATCCACTATCGAAAACTAGTCAACTACTTTCGGTTAATTATTTATAAGAACTACGAACATTACAAGTACATTTATAATTATGTTTGTATTATAAAAGTATACATGTTTAATTATAACTACTGTTTCCGTCATAATACAGATAGGATTACGTTTTATTGAAATCATTAATATTTCATTAACATGGTTAACATAAATAATTTTGAAGTGTAATTATTAATGTAACAACTATATTTTTTAAAACAATATTTAAATTTAATAAAAGTGTATAGTTTAGTTCTTAGTTGTCTCGAACATCATATTAAATAATTTTTTTTTAGTAAACAAAGACGCACAATAGGTCGAGTTATGCTTGTTTAATTTCCGTATTTTGAACATGAAATATAAAATAAAATTTTTATAGTTGATTCAGCACAGCAAAATAGGTTAATGAAGTTTTAATAAATGTTTATTGAGGATCACTTCAAACAATTATTGCCATTTTTTAGTTTCTTCATAATACGTATTTGTGGTCTATGATTGCCTGGTCCATAGCTTTCAGCGAATCACAGGAATAAGTGCTATAGTCCATGCAATTCTGCCCAGACCCTTGTCCTCGTCTAGGCTTCGGAGACCGTCGGAATGGGCTCGCTTTTTCGTTTAAAATGGGACATAAAACATAAAATGCGTTACAATAATGATACTTAAAAAGGTAAAACAGTAGCGATAGGTATTGAGATAAACACTGATATAAATTTAATTCATAAGTTTTACGGAACAATAAAATGGTTAGATACATGCTTATTAAATTTTATGCTTGAGGTTGTGTATTTTGAATATGTCAGTGAGTGAGTGAGTGAGAGACTGCATGGAGCTTACACAAGGAGAGTATTTTGGGCATTAAAATGTAATTTTTGTAATTGTATTAAGTGATTATAGAAGTTACGAGTTAATTGAATTAAAGTAAATTCAAACACGTTTTGTGAGACGTATAAAACATCAAACAACCTATTTCTACAGCGACCGTCTTTGAGCTAATTAAAACACTAGGGCAATATCCGTTTTCATTTTAATAAAATATAAGAGTAGATATATCCTATCTGTATTAATAAAAAATATGAAATTTTTAACAAGTATTAAAAGGTTCGTAAATTATAAAGGAAGTATAACTGCAAACAGCAGTTAAGTATTTAATGTATGCTCGTAAAAGACCAACATTCAAGATCGCATGTATTTCATACCTGTACATAAAACAATATATACATAATTACTCTAAATTCAATCTAGATTTGAATTTAATCAATTGTATTTAATTAGGCCTATCAAAAGGTTATTTACCGCATTTCCCTCAGTCTGTAAATCTACTCCGTTAATAAAACCTTAACAACCTCACAAAACTCTAAGAAAGTTCCAATTACGAAAATCGTGTCAGGTCACCAAGTCTGCAATAAGTGTGTGCTGTTTTACGCTTTGAACCTACGTGACAATTACGTGCAACAAAATAACATTTTTCATTTCCTTATTTTCCACAAAAATAAAATAAAAGCATAACACCCATACGTTTTTCTCATTTAATTTTGAATTGCTCAAATGTATCCGTTAAGTAAACAAAGGTGTTTATAATATTTCCCAAAATATTTTATATTTTGTCTAAAAATTAAAATTTATAACCGAAATCATTGTAGGAAATCTGAAATAGAAAATGCAGAATTACAAAATGCAGATTTATCGTATTTTCGAATGAAATCGAAAAGAAAGAAAATGGCGGCGATGGTGACTGAAGAGTACGAAGTAATAGTTTGTGACAAAATGTAAGTGAAATGGACATTTTCTTGGTGGAAATAACTTAATAATTTTACTATCAGTAGATAGAATTTTAAAATTAATAAAGAGTTATTGTGTTGTTAATATTTATATACGAGTACCTTATCGTACCTTATTAAATGACGGAAATTTACGGTGATTTATTATAGACATAAAAAGTTGGAATATTATTTTTGTAACCACTACTATTTTTGTATATAATATACCATATTATATAGTAGTTATTTTCTTTATTTTTGCTAGTTCGATTTCCAAATTTTGTACATGAATTTGTTTGAAAGAGCATTTAGCCTATAATTGTTTTTACTTTAAATTATATAGCCAAAATACTACATTTTCATCATTAAAATAATTACAAGTAGCATAATAATGACAGAAACTAACCAAGTAATAAGAAACATTAATAAAGAGTTCTACTGTCCAATAAAGGCAGTCATGCTCACTTGCGGAGAATGTAAACATTGTCGATTATGGTGTCTACCACACTTCACATTGTTGTTCACAAATTATGTATTCATTGTTCTAGGGAGTGTATAAATTATGCAAACACAATATGTGTTCGTTTAGGATTACAAACTCATGACATTAGGTTTAATCAGGATAAAATGCAATCCTTGTGTCAGGATGCCATTTATCAAGCTCACAGGCTTCGAGTGCTGTTTATTTCTGCGCTTGCGCTAATTTACTTCTGTTTTGCAGCAAATATAAATCATTGGAAAATAATTCCGCCTTTCACAGATACAAGTACGCACTGCTCTATAATAACGATGTTAACTTATAATTATTTTCCTCAGTTAAAAAGGTATTATATTAAGAAATATTCAATATTAAAACAAACTGTCTTTTTTTTTTTATCTGTAGAAGGTGTACGGAACTCTGAGAAAGCACTTTCTAGAACTGTACGTTGAAGCAAAACAAACAAAATAAATACCACAGAAATATATGCATGCAATAATTAGCCTACTTTTCGGACTGTCTAACATTTTGTATTTAAAAAAAAATAATTGGTAAGTAAATTGAAACATTAATACTAAATTTTACAGAAATTCTTAAGGAGACTTTCCTACTTGAGTGCTTCAAATAGCGCCAATTAAATACAGCGAGTAAAAACTAAGACGCCTTATTTGTGCAACCTATTTAGAGGTCCATAGTCCTTTTAATACTGAACATGATGATGCTTTCCGATTTGTGTAAGCCAAATAATAGCCTCTAATGCGGTAATAAACTAAACAATTATCATAATGAATTATAACCAATGATAATGCATTCTAGTAAATTATTAAAAATACTTTTTTAGTTTCTTTTTGATATTTCATTTATACCTAGACTTACATAATAGTTAAAGCATTTAATATTAAAAAGATTTTAAAATTTTACTTTAGAATATTTTAATAATAATCACAATTTTCTATAAGTATGATTACAGCATTAACAAAATTGAATAAAAACATTTTAAAAGGATGAAAATTTTTTGGTTAATTTTGCTGAACACTATACACTATGGTAGAAAACGTTCTGAAAAATTTGGTATCGATATCTGTTTTTCAATATATATATATATATATATATATATATATATATATATATATATATATATATATATATATTGACTGGCAGAGACTTAAGACTAATATAAGGCATGCGTTTCCATTGTATTTAAAGTTTTACACAGTGCAGGCCGAATTTAATAAAGCTGTTTCAAAGAGCTCCGAATTCCTTGTATATTTTTATATACATTTAAACTAAACATTAGTTTAATTTATATTGTTTACTGATGAATATTAACTCTGAATATAGCAATGTATCTTTCAGTGTAAAAGTGTTACAAAACGCATTTCCTTTACACTGTTATAAATAAAAGTGAAATTATAAATCCAAAGTTGAAATTTATTTAAATTACACAACAATAAATCTGATAGGAACGCGCCAAAATGTTTCGAGATTTTTTATTACAGAGTATGGAAATACAATATTAGGGATGATAAATATTAGGAGGATTATTAAATATAATCCTCTGCAGGAATGACAGAATCCCTGTAACAAACCTGTACAAATTAGCTTAATTTAATCGTGCTTTACTTGCCTAATGAATAGATGTTTTTGTAGTAATCTGTTTACAACATAATACTGCGTGCTAACCTAAAGTGAATTTTAAATCCATATTCGTGGCAATCTAACAAAAACAGCTCAATGGCTTAAATAACTTTAATTTTATTTCAAACTAACTTAATGCCGAAACAATAGTAATAATACAAATTATTACAATGATTATTCATAATTAATTACAATATTTTTAAATACTATAACGTTAATGCCAGATTATTATAATAATGCAATACAGAATATAAGTGTAAACCACTTATAATGTATTTATAATTATGTAGATCTACGTCGGTTGTATGCTATAATGGCTGCTGTATTAGTCTAGGCATGTACTATTGAGCAGCGTTACTGCGCAACTTAAGTTGAGCCACAGTTATAAAGTTCTGGATCCCTGTCAACAAAATAACATTGAGTCTAAGTTTAAAACATCCCGTTTGTCTCGCTTGCACTTTACCATGTTACCGTATTTTAACGTTATGAGAAGAGGAACAACAAATTAATGCACCAATCAGGGTTGACTAGTTTCAAATCACCAATATGTCGTAATGGCCTACAGTCATACGTTTGTCTGTGCGGCATTGAATACAGTGGATCAATTATAGCCTGTCACTTAGAGGCATTTATTCTGTCCGAACCAAACAGAGGAAAATGTCAACCTTTTAACAATTTTTCGTTTCATTTTATTATGATGTGCTAAAAATATAAATTCGTGTCATGAAAAAAATGCTTTAAAGTTTACAATGGAGTCTTCTGGTTTTTAATAGAAAACAGTTTATTTTAAATTAAAGGATATTAAGCTCCTATTTATGAACATCCTTATAAGTTATGAAGTACGTATAAGTTATCTATGCAATTCCTCTTGAAATATGAAGGAAATTTTTTTCGAAAAATTAATATTATATTTAATTAATTTTTTGAATTATGAGATTTGGCCTTTCAATTGAAAACACTTAAAGTTACATTCTTAAAATTTTCATTATTGACGCTTGATGTGTCTTTAAGCTGTTAAAGAGGTTAATTGCACTTAAAGTCAGTTCTATGTTTATTATAAATAAATTATTAAAATTGTAGATATATTTTTCGATTTTGAAATTTGTAGACTTTTTAATTGCAAAAACATTAAAAACGTTTACTGCACAACTCCTTTTGTTTTCTGTACTACAAAACAAAAGTTGAGAATTTAATCTTAAAGTTTTAAATTATTTAATCTAATTGTGAAACTAAGAAATCATTGAATAAAGTAAATGGATTTATGAATATTAATATGCAGTATAGATTTATTTAAAAAAATTAGTTTATGAGATAGAAAATTAAAGTATTACTAGCATTTTTCTATTATATTTTGCAAACTATGAATGACTCAAGCACTGGAAAATCTCTCTAAATGTGAACATGATAATGATTTATATGTTAATATTAATAAACTACTTGCAAGCATGGCTAAGTAGGAGTTAAGTTAACTGAGACTAAGTTTTAAATAATCTGTATTAGTAGTAAAAGAACTCAATTAGTATTATTATTTATTGTTAGTATAACAAGATTTTCATTACAAATATAGGGGTCCTTTTAGTAATATGGCCTCCGTTAGTAGTATAGTGTGTTTTATAGCATAGAAGTCTCTATTAGTTATATAAGATCATTTCATTAGTACTTTAAGATACGTTTTAGTAAAATAAGGACTTCATTAGAACTATAAGATACAAACAAAAACCACCACGTGGTAAAAAGGTCCCGTCAAGTCTAAAATTAAAAAATAGCTATATGATTTTAGATAAAATAAGAATTTAAAGTTTTTTAGAACTATAAGATACAATTACTAAGTAAACCAAGTGTGCCTTAAAAAAGGTTTTTGTTTTGAACCCAAATATGTGGATAGTTCAAGATTAGTAATCTGATATATTATATCTGCACTAATAAGCGTACTTTTGTCAGATCACTGAACTTATGGAGCAACATGAAAGGTCACCATAGTCATTTCTGCATTACTGTACTCTAAGGTTACATTTGTTTTATAGGGCTTCTATTATTAGTATAAGTCTTCATTAGTATAAGAACTCAATTAGTAGATTAAGGACTAAATTATTTGTACAAGGTCTTTGTTAGTAGTTTCAGTAGCCTTTAGTAAAACAAAAAAGGCTACTAATTAGTACTACACGATCTTCATTAGTAGTATAACACTATTAGTAATATAAGGTTTGTATTAGTTTAGTAAGGAAACAAATATTAGGGTGATATGTTTATTAACAATGTAAGTCTCATTAATAATATACAGCCATTTATCGTGTTACTTAATATCAGTATGTTATATAAATTAGATTAATAAGGAAAAAGATGGCGTTATTGACAAAGAAAATCTTACGGCAGTAACTTCAATCTCGAACCTACGATGTTGCACAAGTGGACACAGCAGATTGACCAGTGCTTTAAACAACTTGTACACGTTAGTCCTTAGTATATGAACTCTATTAGTAAGATATATCCGTATTAGTTATAAAGGATTCGATTATTCTAATAGTCTATAATTAGTAACATAAGTCACTGTTAAAAATTAATATCTCTTTTCCCTATAGGCAATAAGGGCTTCTCTTGGTAATGCAATGTCACCGTTAGTTGTATAATAGTGTAATATATTTGTTAGTAACATAAGTCCCTATTACAATATAAGGTTTCTGTTGATAGTACAGTTTGTTCATTAGTTGTATAAGAAATATATTAATATTATGATTTCTTTATTAGTAGTCTATCTGTATGAAAAGTCTTTATTATTAATATTTAAAGGGCTCTACTAGTAGTGCAAGTCCACTGTTGATATCTTAAACTTTCATTATTCTGTTTACGAATCGTTAATGAACAGTTTATGATATTTACGCGTTTGTTTAAAAGAATAATAAGGGATAACTGGAGGAACAAGACTGATTTTCACTAACCTAGATTTTCATTAGGCACTAAAAAATTTTTTGTAAATTTTAGTCGTGCACAAACTTTAAAGTCATTAAAGGCCCATCAATAAGTTTGGACAGATGAGGCAAGAATGTAGGATAAAAAAACACGAAACAAAACTAATTTAAAGCGCTCACAAACTTTAGTAATTCATTCAAAAATAAGTAGAGAAGAAATTTGTATAGTTTTTTGTTTCATTTTCGGTTTAGTTTAACAAACGAAAGACTAAAGGAAATAATAAGGGCGTAAAATGGAACGGATTTCACTTGTACACGTACGCGAAAAGTTAATGAAAACTTGTTTGTTATAAACAAAATTTGTTTAATTTTTCAACTTATAAGTTAAATGTTCATATATGTAATAATGAATTTAATACCAATTAACAACTTTATCATACTATCTATAAGTATTAAAAAAGTTCAATAGAGGACCTAAATAAATAACCACGAAACAAAAATTGTGAAAGTTAGCAGATTTTGTTGCCGAAATTCAGTTTTTAAGTTTAGTACCATACTTATAAAACTTTTGAGAAGAAATTTTTGTTTCAATAACAAATTTAAAAAAATTTAAATTAATAAATCAGTTCAAAATTTATTCAGAAAGTTGTGCAACTAGTAGGACTATATAGGTTAGCAGTATACTTTCGTGAATACTTCTTACAGTAGGCCTAAATACAATTTGTGTAGAGTAAAATCGTTGAAAGTTATACGAAAAACGAGACGAAGATACTACGAAATAGCCTAAGAGATTTTTACGAACCCGCACGAGAAACTCAGACAGTCAATTTAGGCAATAAATATATATCTGAAATAGTCGCCTAGTTTCTGCAGCTACCTTGCTGTGATATTTACATTTAATGTTTGTTGTTCATAGCTTACAAAATTCATTGTTCATTAAAACTATTTAATAAAATGTTGTAGGCCTACTGAAAGTGGTTCAACCCCATGAAAGTAGGCTACGTTTGTCGGTTAGTTTATCTTTATAATTCATTATTACATTGCATAAACCGTAACACTGATAATTTTACTTTTTTAGTTATTTTACCTTATTTGTAACTTATACCTATCATTTTGGCTTTTGATGTTGTTTTAAGTTAGGCGCTTGAGAACGAGAGTGGAACCATTCACCTACTTTGGAAATACCGTGTAATATTTCTATACAAAAATTATGGTAATGTCCGAATAAACAATAATATGAATAAGATTATTAATGTTTATTTGATATATTTTTAAAAATCTGTTTACTGAACGAGTCATTTAACAAAATTTTTCATCTAATTTTGTCTTTATTTTACTTTTTACTAACTAGGTATCCGTATATTGAAATAACTATATTGAACGTTTAGAATAAGAAAACAATTTCATTCGTAAAATAATATATTTATATGAATTATTTGTTTTTTGCGTACTTTAGGGTTTTTCTTTATTTGGTAACGTGCCAAGGCTACCAACCTTCTAGACACATTTGTCTCTTTGTGACTTCTGAATCACCTGTGCAGGTATCGAGTGTAATGCAGTATTTCCAAAAACACTTTAAGCTACAACTTATACTGCTGTTGCTTAAGTGCAACTATCAAAGTATCTCACTACCTTAAGTAAATTTTAAGTATAGAAAAATATAGCTAACATTAAGAAAATTGAGATTGTTGACTCCATTTTTTTTTTCGTTTACCGAGTCTAATAAACTAGTTTTTACTTGATTATCTGTCCGTCTGTGTAGATGTGTCGGTGCAAATCGCTGGAGAACAAAGATTTTGGTCTTTTTCAATAGCATTTGACATGTAGCATTCAATAGCATTCGGCTGTAAAGATTTCGTGCACTTTTTATTTAAAATGTATTAATTTGAATAAACAACAAAACAGCTCGTGATCACCGAAACAAAAATATTAATATTAATATCATCCTGAAATATTAATATTAAATATAATTATGTTTCAGAACATTATCCATGTATGTAATTTGTGAAACAATAGTTTTAAGACTTATTTGATTAAATTGTGCATCCATTTTGTGGATAAAATACAAATATACTACAAGATAACGTAAACAGGTATTTATTTGAATTCCATTCATGCAAATAAAAAAAACTATTTTACAGTACAGTAATATACAGTTTTTAATGCTTTTATCATATTTTGGTATTTAAATACAAAATTTTTATTAACTTTAATAAATTTCATGTTACGGAGCCAAAATTATTGTTAAGATACAGCTGTGGAAGCAACATCCACTTCTGGTAAAGTATTCTAATTGACTCTTTGATTTGTGTTCTGAAATCTTGAAAACAAAGGAATCAAGATAAAACATATAACAAGAAAGTAGTGTATACGTTATGCTTTTAGGACAACGCTTATAATAAAAGTTGCAAATTCCTGTGACCAATAAATTATGTTTACTGGTCAGGAACGTTTGAAACATGACATGTAATGTGGTAGATAAGTAAAGGTTGAGATAATTTGTAGTGTACAAGCGCACGCGCAATACAAAATAACAAACTGCTTCGCCTTATACTTACAAATCAATAATCACATTTTTTCACTTTACTAATTATTTTTTTTACGACTTTGAAATATGAAATGTTCATTGCTATTTAGTGTTCTTTCAATTGGTTTGTATCTAATTATTTTTTTAAATTAATAATTAAAAACTGTTTCAGATCAACAGTAGTCGATTTTTTAAAATATTTTCTTTAACTTTCATTCTTATAATACATTCTTTAAATAATGGCATTCTTACTTTGAATGAAGTGAAACATTAAACCTCACTAACTCCCTGACATACAATTTGTGTTTCATATTCGTGACAATAAAACCATTAAAAACATTTGACAAATCTATTTTAGGCCTATTGTTTGTTATAAATGACAGTTTAGTGAAAAAATAATATTACAGTTTATTTAAATAAAATAGGGCTACTTATATAAACATTAATAATTGATATGAGTGCAATGTTGGATTTTGTTTTGTTTTGCAGATGTCAGTATAAAATTAAGCTAAATGAAAAAACATTATAATTAAATAAGAAATAAGACTTTTTATCTTCAACTGGATAGTTGAAGTTTTGTAATTCTCAATATTACTTGTTTTTTTAAAACTGTTTATAGTAAATATAAATATTACTTAAGAAATAAAAGTTATATTAAAAGACTTAATATTTAAATACAGAAGTATACTGAAATATTAGTAATTTCATATACAGTCAACATAAAGTAATATATTCCACTAATGTTCAGAAACATAAAACATACTAAAGCTTAATAGGCTTTCTCCTTCAGATTTCGAGCTTAAGTTCACAGTTACAAATCGCGGCGCTATATAAAGGCGATTCTAAAACAACAATTATAAACATAACTTTAAAGTTAGCGTATTTTTTTTCAGTATCAACTTATCGATACACATAACTTATAAGCTAATATCTTGTTCAATAACAGATACTAGCGCAAAGTACATAATCTCTAATAATTAACCCGTCAACCCTAAAAAAATCCGCCCGGCCCTGTCAACTTCAACCCGAAACGCCTATCGGTTATTTATGGTAGGGCTCGCCCTAAACCCAACCACAGACATGTTAACTATAAATGAATTGCATACAAAAATCAACAGCTAGAACCTGCGTCCGTTATTAACACGTGATACTGACCGTTAGACAGTTTGATCAATTTGGAATATTGAAACTTTAACAAGTTACATAATCAATTGGCTACTGTATTATTAGTGTTATGTTAAACGAATTATTGTGTATCCCTTGATTTAAAAAAAATAATTTGTTAAAAAATTATCGGAGCTGAAGAATGCTGGAATTAGATTTATATAAAACTTAAATGCGTTAGACTGGATATTAGCACTGCAATGGTTAACAGCTGATGTTTGAAAATTTATAAAAATATCTCAATGTGTTTAAGTCAGATCATGTTAAATACGTTTAACTATAATAAGATGTTATTATAACTATAGAAGATGTATATTGCTTAAATTAATGTTAACAGTTAGACAAAACTGTTAATTAAACAGTTTTAATTAAATAGTTAATTTAAACTTAAATTAAATGTTAACAGTTCAATTTCTGTCGCTATTCATTCAACGTAATTTACGAGTATACTGTGGCGACTACAACACGCACAGCTTAGTGATAGTGTGCAACACTCATCCTTTTGTGATTCTAACAAATTAAATTCCTGAACGATGTTTTCATTCGTTCAGTTCAAGCTTTAATCCCGCTGATAATTGCAACCATTTACAGAATTTATGCTCTGAATATTGGCAAGCGATAACGATCTTCACCAAAGTTCCAGGAATTACCATTTACAGTGAAAAGTACGTGATACCAAGCTTAGGATATATTGCACGTAGGCCTATCTCTCGATAACACACATTTGTGGAAGTATCATGTAAATTATGTTTTAATATTTTTAAGAAATAAGTTATAGGATTTCAAGGAGGTTGCATGAAGTACAAAACTTTAGAAGTATGCTATTCAGACTTATCGAATAAAATACACTGTACAATTTTAATTTTTTTTGTGTTTAAAGTCCGACTATTGTGCACAATTGGGTTAATGCAGACGATGGGATGTTTTATAGCGTATGAAAATGCCAAGCCCTGGCCGGGAATCAAACCAGGGTCCTCGGGGTGAAAGCTCAGTACGCTGTCAACTAGGCCACCGAGGCGGCTTGTACAATTTTAAACACAGAAAAAAATATTTTATGATATATATATCGTGTACAAAATTTAATCTGTTTTAAATCAGGTTAAATTTAGCCAACTTTTCATAAAAAAAATTCAAAATTTATTTAATAAATAAAGGTTTAATAAATAAATCGGAAAGGATGAAGAGCTACTGGGAACAAAGAAAAGTACAGCGCGCAAGAAATGATTGATTCAGCGTACCCCAAATAGGGTGAAACGAAAAGAAGAAGAAATAAAGGTTAATAGATTTAATGAATCTGGGTTTAATAGTTTAATTTGAAATTTAAAGTTCAGAGTTCACAATTAGAAATATGAGGCCTGACTATAAACTAATTTCTTAGGTTAAAGGCAACAGATATATAGCGCAAGAAGTAATACGTTTGTAGGCGAAGAAGCCTATTTTGGAAGTCTTACTAGAACATTTTCATGAATTTGTTTACTATTTGAAGCAATTTTAACTAGAATTTAAAAGTATTACCTTTTTAAATTCATCTTCTGGAACAGTAATATATTTTATTATGTGAAATATTTAACATGTTTAATAAGTTTGTTCCTTTTTACCATAATAAGTGTCAATGCAACATCCAAATTCAGTATTTACTGATATATAGGCTTTTATATAGAAATGGGAAATCAAGGGAAAAAACTTAAAACACATAATGCAAATTACCACTTTATTTAGCAAAAATACACTAAGTTTAAATTAGTAAATAAAAAATAAAAAAATAACTTCAGGTTATGATGACAAGAATTAGTTGTTTTTACAAGTAACCCAACCTTACAGTAAAAGTAATGAAAAACTACATTATTAGTGAGACAGAATTTATAGCGATATTTTACTGAAAACAATTCTTATTATTCTTAATAATAAACGATTTATTTTAATACATTTGTGTTATCAAAACATATGTTTAATTTCTTTGTTATAAATATTATGGAAAAATTACTAAGTCCACATGAAGAACAAGCTGAATATTCATGCTTCATTACGATATTTAAATTCGTTTAATATATTTTTTTAATTTCAATGGAAAATATTGAGGTCATGTTAAGTCGAGCTTTACGGAAACGAATGATCTATAATAATCACAGATCGAACGATAATATTCAAGCAGACCATAGAAGACACTGTAAACTTCTGCGACTGTTGTTTTGCAATAATTAACGCAATAATTGTGCAATTATTATTTCGATTTAACAAATAGGATTTCTAAAAAAAATTATACAGTATATAAAGTTTATATAGGCCTATGCAAAATTTAATGACAATCCAAACCATACATCAATAGTTCAGGTTTATCTTCTGGAAAAAATAAAAATAGACTTGATTTTATAAATGTAGAATACAAAATTCGAGGAAAAACCTGTGTCCACTTAGGAAAGCCGCCCTAAGAAATATCTCTTTATTAAAATGAATAAAAAGCATTTTTTATGACAATATAATCCATTTTCTAATATACGGCATGATGTCAGCTGTAACATCATCAACAATGTTATGTTATATTAGCAGCTATGTTATAGAATGATTAGCTATACTTGGTGCTGGCCTAATGAAATATCAAGGGCTAAAAAAATTAAGTAAATATTTGCTTTATAGTAATTGTTTAATTGATATTCAAAGTATTTCTGCAAATGTATGCCTCAAATCCAATTTATAGATAACACTTAAAAAGTAAAAAATCGTCTTGGTAATTTCTCAGATCTCAGCGTGACACAAAAAGTTACTGCCCTAATATATATGTGTTTGTGTATATATATATATATATATATATATATATATATATATATATATATAATCTAATTCATATTATATTTCTGAAAGTTTGTGTGTTTGTTTGTTTGTTTGTTATTCAATCACGCTTTAACCACTGGACCAATTGAGATAAAATTTGGTACGAATATGGTTTAAGTATCAGAGACACATATAGGCCTATTACTGTTTTACAAAACGTCATTATACTACTTATCCAGCCCAAATTAATTATCAGTTTTTAGTTTTGTGGCATGTGTTAATTTTAGTTATTTACTGGACCTGTGATTTAGGTACCTGAGATGAACATAGATTCAATCCTATTTTAAGAATCTTAATCTGTGTTTTATTTATTGCAAAATTATTGCTTTTAATGTAACATTTTCAATATTTTAGTTGAAATATTTTCAAAACTGACTTTAATTTGTTACTTTGTGTTGAATTTTCAATATTAAATGTAAAAAAAGCCCTACACAGAGTGCCAATTGTAAGGTAGTATATATATTTGTGTAATTACATTATATGAAAAAATGGTAAATATGCAGTGTAGCATATCCTTTTTTTTCGATATTTTTGTTACTAAAATGCTTTATTATGTGCCCAAAAGCAAGAATCCAAAATATGAAAGCACGAGAAGTACATAAAATCGAAAATAAAAGTGACCAACATAACCTCAAAATTTCTACCCGGCGAAAATCAGTAACGTGTTGTAAATCGGTAAAACAATATAAATACGTCTAACACGGGATTTGGGTGATAAGAAACCAATTTTTTAAAAGAATACTGCATAACCAAAATGACACGGTTGTTAGGCCAAACAAGGTGATGCGTTAAAAAACCTTTATATTTTTTTAAAAAATATCCTACTATATATCCTGTCACGGTTGTTGGGCCTATCACGACGATACCTAAAAAAACCTTTATATTTTTTTAAAGAATACTATATATCCTAACTGACACGTTTGTTAGGCCTAACACGGTGATGCGTGAAAAAACCTTTATATTTTTTTAAAGAATACTCCATATCCTAACTGACATGGTTGTTAGACCTAACGGTGACGTGGTTATTTTTTAAAGGCTACTATATACAACTGACATGGTTGATGCGTGAAAAAACCTGTATATTGTTTTAAAGAATACTACATAACATAACTGATACGGATGTTGAGCCTATCACGGTGATGTGTGAAAAAAAACCTTTATTTTTTTTAGAATACAACATAACCTAATTGACACGGTTGTTAGGCCTAACACGGTGATGCGTGAAAAACCTTTATATTTTTTTAAAGAATACTACATATCCTAACTGACACGGTTGATAGGCCTAACACGGTGATGCGTGAAAAAACCTTTATATTTTTTAAATAGTACTGAAAACCTTAACTGACACGCGGTTATTAGGTCTACCATGGTAATGCGTGAAAAATACTTTATATTTTTTTAAAAGAATACTCCATAAGCTAACTAACATGGTTGTTATGCCTAACATGGTGATCCATTAAAAAAACCTTTATTAATTTTTTTAAAATAGTACTTTAACCTAACTGACACGGTTGTTGGGCCTAATAAGGTGATGCATTAAAAAAACCGTTATATTTTTTTTAAAGAGTAACTTAACTAACACGGTTGTTAGGTCTAACACAGTGATGCGTGAAAAAACCTTTATATTTTTTTAAAGAATACTACGTATCCTGACACGGTTGTTGGGCCTATCACGATGATGTGTGAAAAAACCTTTATATTTTTTTAAAGAATTCTACATATTCTAACTGACACAGTTGTTAGGCCTAACACGGTGATGCGTGAAAAAACCTTTATATTTTTTTAAAGATTTCTAGGCTACATATCCTAACTGATACGGTGGTTCGTAAAAAAACCTTTATATTTTTTTAAAGAATACCATATATCCTAACTGACATGGTTGTTGGGCCTATCATGGCGATGTGTGAAAAACCCGTTTTTTTTAAAAAAGAGTACTTCAAACCTTAACTGACACGGTTGTTAAGTCTAACATGGTGATGCGTGAAAAAACCGTTATTTTTTTAAAGAGTATTCCAAACCTTAACTGACACGTTTGTTAGGCCATGGTGATGTGTGAAAAATCTTTATATTTTTTTTAAAGAATACTGCATAAGTTAACTAACATGGTTGTTAGGCCTAACGCTGTGATGCATTAAAAAAACCTTTATTTATTTTTTAAAAAAGAGTACTCCAGAACCTAACTGACACGGTTGTTGGGCCTAATACGATGATGCAGGAAAAAAGCCTTAATTTTTTTTAAAGAGTACTCCATAACTTAACTAACACGATGGTGCGTTAAAAAACCTTTATTAAAAAAAAAATACACCATAACCTAAATGACACGGTTGTTGGTCCTAACAAATTCATGCGTGATCTTTAATGTATATTACGATTGCGGGAAAAGCCGTGACGGGTAACAGGTAATCATATTATATTTCTGAAAGTTTGTTTTTGTTTATTTGTTTGTTATCCAATCACACTTTAACTACTGGACCAATTGAGATTAAATTTGGTATGAACACGGTTTAGGTACCTGAGATAAACACAATACGATTCCAGTTTAATTGTATAATAGTGACTTTTTAATAATACTGTATTTTATTAAAATATGACAGGACCATGTTTTAGAGTATCGAGTAGCAAAAATGTATATTTCTTGGCCGAAAACCATAAATCTTATAATATTGTAAATAGAAATATATTAAAATGAAATGACATATTCTGATTTTGAAAATCGACTATAAATTTTATTGCCTACATTATAATTGCAGGCAAAGCCGCAAAGGGTATAAGCTAGTATATATACGATATATATCCTTACCATTAGGCAATACTTATTTTGTCAGGAAGTACTGACATGAAAACCCATCATTCGTATTTTTAATTGTTTCATAAAAGCAATGCCAATTGTTAATTGAGAATTAATACAAACATTAAAAGGTAATTGTTTGTTTATGCCCTAAGTGAAATTATTATTTTAGTCAGAATCGTTCAATTTCGCTTTCACAGTAAGATAACGCGTAATAAATTTTCATGTGCTACTGCATTTTATTATACCAACAGTGATTTAACGGTCTATTAACTCGTAATATAAATCTTTAATAATAATACCGCATTAAGCATCACATTTAAATTATTGCGTATTATCAATACTAACTTTGAATACCTTTTAACAAAAGCGACAAGGTAATATGACGTTAAATTTTCAACAATCGACCGTCAGATATACGTTTCAGTACGTTTGAAACGAAACTTTATTCTGTATATTGTTGATATGCTTACGTGAGTATAATTTTGAGTACAACAAAATATAATTTGAATCAATGCTTTATAAACAAAAGCTATATAAAAATCCAGTAAGTTGTTTCATAAGCGCAGTTTAATAAAGAAACACATGCGTAATAAAGTTTCAAAAAATTCACTTATGCTGTTTCAGGCAAGACCTAACCTAATCCAACATAACCTAAACTAAAATAACATCTAGAGTGCACTAGACGTTACGATTGTTTTTCTGTTTTCATATTATATGAATGATTTTTTTAAATATTCAAAACAAAGTTCTTGGAAGAAGTCCGTAAATGTTGTATTACCAGATCACTAATTAATAACATAAATAATTACCGCGGCATTCAACTGGCTCGCTGACGTGAAAAAGTGAATTTCTAACAATATTTTTTATTATCTTTCATTTCTTAAAATCTTATTTTAAAATATTAAGAATAATAACCATTATTAAAATTGTAAACAAAATACACACACATAATATAATATAAATTTTAACAAAACTTCCAAAAGTGCTGTAGAGGTGTTTTTCTACATTGGTGTTTTTCTAGGTCCTGGGTATGGACTCTTACACACAATTGCTGCTTTAACAGCTCATTTTCCAATATAGGCTAAATTCAGTAAAAATAAATCTTCCAGTACTTGCTTACTCTATGCCAGTAATGTCACTCTAATTAGTTAGTGATAAACACTTAATCATCTAATTTGTATTTCCTTGTTTTGTGAGTTTAAGCAGTATACGAGCAGTAACGTATTTTTCAAAACGTTTTGCGTATGCGCTATACATGGGTATGACGTGTGACAATAACGTTTTCAGGCTATTTCTAAACATGGATAGTTGTGTTAAATGTAACTATTTTGAGCAATTTAATAAAGAGACATTTTCGTTTAATGCATATTTCGCATATAACAATTATTATTTGTTATACAAAATATTAAAATAAAGATATGTTTGCCCTGCAACAATTACTTACATTGTTACTGTTACTGTTACTAATAATACTCAACTTCCATAGAAACACTTTTCCTAGTGTTGTATTCTGTTTTATTTCAGTTAAACTAATCAGAGTCAACGTCAAGGTTTCGTGATTAGCTCTGTCTCATGTCGCCATTCAGACAATTCTTCTGCTCAGTACCGCCATCATCCCTCCTCTCGGTTTTCCTAGTGGATTAGAAATCATGCCGCTGTTTCAAGCGTTGAGTCATAAGTAGGTCTCCCAAATGGAGTCTTAAGGGCAATTCTTAGTCGTGATTGGACTCCCTCCATCTCACAGCCGGGGTAACTTTTGAGTCTTAAGTAGCCCTTGCCAGTGGAGCCGATATCTTGCCGCTACGGGGAACTTTTGAGTCGTAAGTACTCATTTTCAACAGAACGAAACTGCTTTTTTCCTCAGTAACCAATCCATATTAAATTAAGTCTAAATTGATAAATATTTTTTAAATATTGCTTACATGAAGTATACTTCAATCAGTCAGTTGGAAATATTAATGTATGTAGCAATTGCTTACAGTGAATAATAATGTAATTTATAAATTACAAGAATTATTTTGTGTTTATATTTTAGTGTAAAATGTACATTAAGTTTATAGAAGTATAAAATAGGAACTAAATTAATTATAACAAATAGAGTACTGAATAGAAATTATTAAAAGTAATTATTATAAATTTAAACAACCAGAGTTAAATTTCCAGGTATGAAAATTAAAGCAAACCAATCGTTTTTGAAAATCTTATTTCACCAACATAATCATATTAGGCTTTAAATTTTCAAATTAAATTAAAAATATGAAAATGAACCCTTGATAACCGTCAATTTACATTTCAAATATTAAAATTAAAAATTATATTTTAAATGTATTTCTCAATTTCAAAGAATTTTGTGAATTAAAAAAACTCTAATTTACGGCGTTTTTAAGGCTGATTATTATCGCGGAATTGGATTTTGAAAGAAATTTAAGACAAAAAAAGTTATGAGTTAAGATTTAAAATGGCCGATATTTTCAAAACTTGGAATTTTGGTGGTTAACGAATTTAATCAAGTCATTAAAATAATCGATTTTTGTGCCAAGTTTGAATAACTTCCTACCAAAGTTGCTAACGTGAGCTTGCTCTCTCTCTCTCTCTCTCTCTCTCTCACACACACACACACACACACACACACACACACACACACACACACACACACACACACACACACACACACACACACACACACACACACACACACACACACACACACACACACACACACACACACACACACACACACACACACACACACACATACATACACTTGAAAGACTCCTCAAAAAGTGATTTAGAGATCATGATTGGTGCTCATTTCAAAGTCCTTCTGGTTTGGATCTTATCATGATAGCACAACAGCTCTAATAGTTCATTTTTCCAATGAAAATTTGGTAAAACACTTAATAGAATAGAAACTGGAGTCTATGATCATTCATATTATCAAGGATATAACCAAGGACCGTCAAAAAGTCATAGTAAAGAAACGTGACTTAGAAGCAATTAATCACATAGCATAATATAATTTAAGTAACAAACGAAACTCAACTTCAAAATGGTTGCCATGTGGTTGCTGTGAGTACAGTCATAGGTTAAAAAACATCCTGCACAAAGAATAGCTTGTTTTAAAGGTAAGAAACTTAACCGTTCTTCTAAAATGTGTAAAACTAAAATAAGTGGTGGGTACGTTTTGTTCTGTTTGGACTGAAGACATGTTCAGACATTTAGTACATTTAGGACATTTAGTTAATGTTCAAGTTGTAAATGATATATTTACACAAAGGCTAATCAAATTGTTCTCTCTTTATTTGTTTCACCAAATTTTGGGGTACACTAAATCAATCACTTTTTAATGTTCTGTGCCTTTCTCGTAGCCCAGTGTGCTTCATTCGTTGTGATCTTGCTTTTCTTTCTTCGTCAGAGATTAGGATCGTTCGCTTGGATTTGATTTTGCCTTGGAACCGTTGCTTCTTGTCCTTGGTTATTGTTTTGGCTGTTCTGTCCATGAGCATAGTGTCAGTGATTTGTAGTTCTATTATGTCTTTCTCTGTTTCTCTAAACCAAAGTGGTTTGGCTCTTGTATTGCGAAAGTAGTCAAATATTTTTTTGGTTAGTCTATTTTGTCCATTCGGAGGATGTGCCCATAAAAATCAATTCTCCTTTTCCTTATTGTGTCTGATAGTGTTTCAGTTTTTTGGTAAAGAGTTTCATTCCTGATGTGGAGTAATTGGTTGTTACGGAATTTGGGCCTAAGATTTTTCGTAATATCTTTCTTTCTTTGATCTCCAGCCTTTCAAGTGGGCCCTGGGTTGTGAGAGATAATGTTTCAACTGCATATAAGGCTTCTGGTTTAATTACCTTATGGTAATGCCTTATCTTTGTATTCCAGGAGAGGGACTTCTTGTTGTATGTGTCTTTGGTAAGTTGGAAGGCTAATTCAACTTTATTTCTCCTAGATTCCATAGCTTTTTTCTCTAGGTCGTTCCAGCTGATCCATTCCCCAAGATATTTGAATTCTTTGACTATCTCAATGTATTGTTTTCTCACTTGAAGCTTTTTTTGTGGTTTTCGTATGTTTATCAATATTTTAGTCTTTTCAAATGAAACTTTGAGGCCCATTTTTGACGCTTGCTTCTGGAGTTCAAGAGTCTGTTCCTTAGCTTCTTCCAATGTCTCAGCTAGTAAGGCCATATCATCCGCAAAAGCCAAACAATTTACCTTAATGCCTTTGTTCTTAGTTTCTAGTCTGATTCCACTATGCGTATTCACGTTCCACTCTCTAACTACTTTTTCTAGAGCACAATTAAATAACAATGGAAAGAGTCCATCTTCTTGTCGGACTCCTGTTGTAATTTTTAAAATGGGGTGGAGAGTTCTCAATCATGAATTGAAATATTAATGTATGTAGCAATTTATTAATAATAATGTAATTCCCTGATAAGATTTTTGTGGTTTTGTTATGTCAAATGTACATTAAGTTTATCAGAAGTACCAATAGAACTAAATTAATGAAATAGAGTACTCATTATATTAAAAGTAATGAATAAATTTTATAGAGCCTAAAATTTGAAAATTAATTATTTTTGATTGGTTAACTAAATCATGCTTATTTCACCAACATAATCACATTAGGCTTTAAATTTTCAAATTAAATTAAAAATATGAACCCTGACAGCCGTCAAATTAAATTTTCTTTACATTTCAAAAATTAAAATTAAAAATTATATTTTATATGTATTTCTCAATTTCAAAGGATTTTGTGAATTAAAAAAACTCTAATTTACACCGTTTTTAAGGCTGATTATTATCGTGGTCTGGACCCTCATGTGGTCTGAGGGTGCACATGAATAGGATAGGTATATATCATGGTGAAACCTTGGATACGTTGTACAGGAAAGAGGAGGAGACTGCAGGGCACATAATCCATGATTGTGAGGCTCTTGCTACTAGGAGACTAAGGGTTTTCGGTTTCCAGGACCTTAGGGATTTTCAACTGAATGTGCGAGTCAGTGGATTGTTGGAACTTAGTAAGGGTATCAATCTGCTAAACTAGTACTCAAAATACTTAGTTGTACAATATGTCTCCTGACCACAGTGCCTGAGGTAGTATTATCCCTTCCTCTAGTTTGAATGTAATCTAATATAAGCATGACATCTGTGGTTTCTTATATTTCAAAAATATGTGACTGATTGATGTCACCCTTTCAGACCTCCTAAAAATGTCAACGTACTAATAACATACAAATAATAACGAAATATCAGAATTACCAAAATAATTTTCTTTACTTAAAATTGACAAAGAATGTTTTAAGCAAAGTTGTGTAATGCTGTAGTTATACTTCATACACTATCCTGAGTACATATTTAAAGCACTTTTTTGACTGATTGGACAGTAGCAAATAAGATTAGCAAAAATAGCCCTTATTACAGAATCAACATTGTGTTTTAAGAATATGAACATAAATGAATTTCTTGAAAAATTCTCTTGTTTTTAAATATTTCCTCTATTTATTAAAAAAAATGTGCAATTTATGGATTTAGAGTATTTAATCCCAACAGTTTTATATTTTTGAAACGTATCTCTTTTTAGAAATATTTAATTATGAATAGAAACTTTAATTTTGTAAATACATTTCCACTGTTTATTTTAAAAATTTTAATAATTAATTTGAAGTTATTATAGTATTGATAAAAATGAGTTTTATTAGGTATTACTCTGCTTTAAAATTAATTGAAAACAGTGCCTGGCATGTAATATTTCACATCATTATGTTGTGTTATTGTTAACGTAAGTTTGTATTTAGCAAAACTAATAAGAACTTAATTGAACAATATTTTGAAAATTAAATTAATTAAAACTTATTGTTCAATTTAGTTATTGTTCTAGAAAATTAATTGGTTGGGTAATTTAAAGTTTTTATTTTAATAATAGAATTAAAAAAGTTTATTGTTTCTCAAACAAACTTGAGATAATGCGAGTTTTCAAAGAAATTAATTTGATTTAATGGTATTTATATTTATTTATTTACACACACACACACACACACACACACACACACACACACACACACACACTCACACTCACACACGAGCGCGCAAGCACTCACGCACGCACGCAAGCACACACGCACACATTACACTCTTTGGTTGACAATATATATATATATATATATATATATATATATTACAGTTCTTTCAATTAATATGTAGGCCTATTATTAAAAAAATTTAATATTGATCCTAAAATTGTAGAAGACAATAACACAATATACTGAGGAGGTTTTGCCTCAAAAGTTTTGTGTGTCTGAAACTAATTAGTTTTCGAGATTGATTGTGTTTAATAATATTACTTTTGTAAAATTTAATGTAATTTTTTACTTAGGTCTCCAAAAAAAAAACACTAAATTTTGTATAGGCAAAACTCAAATTTTTAAGTGCAGTTGTGTGTGTGTCAGGAGCACTTGGCCGGTGGCCATAATGCGCACATGTTTATAACACCATTATAGATTATACACGAAAGTTCATTTGAATAACTGTATAACCGTCTACGCAATCAAGATAAGCGGTCTTAAATTAAAGTGTCCGTATGTTTAATGACTTTATGTTACAACCAGCAATTAAACCGGTAATAAAATGAATAATTAGTCTAATGCACCTTTAGGTTTTCTTATTACTTATATTGGTTATACATATATCGTTGTAAATCGAACAACTTGTAATTTTAAAAATGTGATGTTAGTTTTCTATTACCTGGAATATGTTTTACTTGTTTATATATTGTATATCAACAACTCATATTTGCATAAAATTGTGTAACAAAGAAGAGTTTTATTTTTTTGTGTAATAAAAATACATGTGCATACAGTTTTAAATTATAATAATAGGATCAAAGAGGTAAATAAATCCAAAAATAAATCTAAATATAGTATATTAATTAAAAAGTTTAAATTCATATATTGCTTCGAGTGTAACGAGGTTAATAAAATGAAACTAGAACCTAACTTGGAATGCCTAAACGAAATCTAAAAACAACTAAACAAAGTAATTTAAAAAGAATAAAAATAAACTAATAATGCTTACCGAAATAAGCCAAAATAATATCATCTGGAAAAGGTCTAATCACAGTGTAATAGACACTATACACCAAAACTTTAAGTCAATAATATTAACGTTCTTTGTGTGCTTGCAAAGAATATTAGGCGAAAATAGTTTCAAATTAAATATAAATTAAAATCAAATATTTTGCTTGAAAAGTTATAAAATTAAGTATATTCCGTTATAACATAGAATGTTAAATAATATAACATACTGGAAAATAATATAGAAGGCTATGCAATTTATACAAAATAAGTAAACATGATTTGGAATTTTATGCAAAATGATTTTAATAATTTCAGATTAATAAATTTTGGTAAACAAATTCTAATATTTGTAACGAAATATTCTTTTATGTGTCAAGTGAAAGCACACTCGTATTTTCAAGTATATCAATCCAGTTTTGTTTTATACACTTGAGATTATATAACTAAATATTCAAGACTAATAGTGTAATTAATTATTATTGAACAAACATAATTCGTCAGGTGTACAATCGATATTAATATTGCTACAGACAGTTTGTATCCTGGTTCAATACAATATTGATGAAATTTTTACTACATCAAATTTCAATAAATTATTTCAATATGTGAAAATATTATCAGGCTCTTACATGCATGATGTAGTGAGCATATTCGTACACGGTACATGGACATATACATACACACACACTGACACTGATTGATGTTATTCTGTAAGTGTTCACTTAAACTTCTCCTCCCTCCCCACCCCTCTCCTCCTCCATGTGCGACACATCATGTAAATACATCTTCCATATCATCTGTTGTATTAAATACGAGTATTTACGCGTATGCGATCTGGAAAATCCTCGGATGATAATATTAATTACAATAAATTAATTAAAAAAATTATTTACCCAAAAGTACATAAATTGTGATTTTTATACGTGTTATTCTTTCGATACTTACTTTATAAAATACATTGTAAACAAATTTGTTCTGAGAAAACATTTCAGGTTTTACTACTCTATAATTGTTTTCGAAGTGTGTGTTTTAAATATGATTGTACGAATTTCAGTAATAACTTTAACAGGCAATATTTTATAAAATAATTAAAAACTCAAGAAAAAATACTTTGAATTTCTCCCTATTGAAATGTGTGCTGTGACAACATTAATTCTTTATTAGAATAATTAGATACACACCCACACCCACACACACCCACCCACAACCACCCACACCCACACATACACACACCCACACCCACACACACACACACACACACACACACACACACACACACACACACACACACACACACACACACACACACACACACACACACACACACACACACACACACACTCAGAGAGAGAGAGAGAGATTTTAGTTTTAAAAAATCACCAACGAAATTCGGGATATAATTCTTAAGAAAAACTAAATAAAAATATTCCTATTAATACATGCTCTAAAATTCTTAGTTTCCTGTCTGTCATTACGTGTTTTTAATATTATTACTCAGTAACTGTTTACAATAAGCTTCCTATATATGTTTACATTGCAAAGGCAATATTATGGGGAAAATTGAAAAAACATTTCAACTATTTTCAAAATAGCGGCCGTCTAAAATTTTAAAATTAAAACAACATATAATCTAAAAGGTTTACAAAATATTCTGAAAAACAAAATGTTTGTGTTTTTTCTTACAAATCTAAGTAATCAACAACTGAAACAGTGTTTCAAACATGATGACAGCCTATGTTTTATTCTAATACTAAAACAGTGCAGATCTTTGCAAAGGATTTTTTACTAGTCTAAAAACAAAAAATTAAGTGCCAAAAAATTTTATTTAAATTTAGCAATAACAATTCAATGGTTTTTTTATTGTATTTTAGTTTCGTTGTATAACATACATAATGCAAGGAATGATAGCAGAAAATTTCAGGTGTTCTGAAATATCAAACTTATCTGGATTTACCAAGTGTCTGAGGTAAATCCTGTCTCCCTGAGCCGTTGGTGAACTGTCGCAAATTTGTGTAAGTAGGTAATACACGACTTGCATTATACAGTCGCCTAGCATACAAAGCTATTGCAACAACCTACCAAGATGAAATTATAAATTAACACAAAGAAAAACAAAGTAACCACTAAGCAAAGATTAAATTTGTTTTCTTTGTTAGTTGCTTTAATTCAAATGTGCAGCTGTAACAACAACGATTTCTTTATTGAATATAACACATCAGGTGTAATTATTTTGGCAAATAATCAGCTGTTTGAAAACTAACAACATATCCATCGTAGTGAGTCTGTAATAACGTTTTAGTGTATGAATGTAACATAGCACGTTTTATAACACTGTTCCGTTGTTTTACATCAAAATTATTACGAAACAAATATTCCTAAATTTGTAACAAAAACAAAAGTTTTTTTTCAGAACCTCCTCGATTTTATGTTAAAGTAATTAAGAATTTGATTAAAAAATAGATAAAATAAATAATATATTTATATTTTATCTTATATAAAATATATATTAAATATTATATTTTATATATGTATTAAATATATAATAAAATATATATAATTGTACATTAAAAATATTATAAAAACCGATGTTTTAAAAATAGATAAAATATATTTTTTTCAACGTTTTTTCTTAAGTCTAACTGAAAAAAAGTTATGACAGTAGTTATAAAACAGACAGAAAAGCTAACCATTTTAGGACATAAATTCATAGAAGATATATCTTCAAAGAAGGTATATGAAGATATATATATATATATATATATATATATATATATATATATATATATATATATACAGTTTACAACAAGATTTAAATATGGAGCAGAATACAGTTTGTTTTCTTTGAAAAAAAGAGAAATATCTGAGACAGAGTTAAGGTGAATTCCCCTCGATCAATTTGCATGTTGATTAAGTTCCTACATCGTTTTTCAGTGTACGTGGCTGCATCGTTAACTGCTTTGTTTTAGAAAAATATCTTCTTTCAGTAAACTGACTAAATTATCTCGAAAAAATGTTAATCTTATGTTTGATACGTTGCGTAAGTTTGTACACATGTTTCATTAATTTGATAGTTAAGGAACTACTTTTGATTTATTTAATAGGTCAAGTATATTTAAGTAACAATTAGGACACAAAATAATACGAAAACGTTCTTATATATAAAGTTAAAATTTCTTATTGTTTTCAGGGAAAAAAAATCTCAAAATGTAAGTTTTTCCAGTAGCAATTAAATACATTTACCAGCGAGAAAGTTTGTATTTTTAGGCTAAATTTTTTTGTTATATTTGCTTAATTTTTGAATATTGATTAATTTTAATTACTTTTTAAAGAGTTTTAATTTAGTTACTTAATTCATTAAATATAATTTATTACAATTTTCATGCTGTATAAATGTAATAATACGCTAGACAACAGATGAAGATACTGCAGAATAATTGAGATACTTTACTTAAATTTTAACAAAACGTTAATTCTTCATTGCATATAAGCCCAATGTTTACAATTTAATGTAATTTTCTTGTTTAATATACAAATTAAATGCAGATACTGTCATTCCACAGGGTTCTAAGCAACAAAACGAACTTATTTCTTATTCCGGAATGACCTGTGTAATTTGAAGACAATATTTGCTGAAAAAGAGGAAATTGAATAAATATTTATATTTAATGTATGACCGAACACTCTTTCAACTCTGAAATTTCTTATTCTTTCTTAAGCCAATAAACAATAATTTGATCAGTCTAAAAAATTATTTCTGATTTTTCTTCGTTTAAAACTTTTTGTTTCTTTCTCTAAACGATAAAGCATCAGAAGAGAAACGTTTTACATCCAACTCCATAATTTCACTTTTTTTTCAGAAATGTGTTTTTCTTGAAATACTTGATACCAAATATCTCGCAAACTAAATACCATCATGTATTTTAATAAGGCTAGTATTGAAAAGTTAAATGCATATAATACAGCATAGCCTTAAAATATAAATTTGATCCAAAACTTCGAAACGTGTTACGAAATTATTGTGTTCTATATTTTGTATGTGGTTGGTCATATTGTAAGATAGTGACAGTCTTTACTCGAGGTAAATTTCTAAAAGCAAACAATATGGGTTATGTGGATTATTTAATAATTATTTATCTTGAAACAAATTATAATTAATTCGTTTATAATTAACGACATTTGTGAAGATACATTTGGAGCCAATTTTCCAATTTAAACTTGCCCGCTGAGGTAGACCGACAATAAGACCTACTTTAATAAGGATGAACTGTACAATATATAGGCCTACTATATATAACAATAGCGGTTTAACTTTACATAATCATAGATTATATAATTATGAAATAATAAGGCTAAAAAGAGATTTAAACCTTTTTTTTTTTTCGTTTCAACTTTTTACATAATCATGCGCGCTGTATTATATAATTATGAAATAATAAGGCTAAAAAGAGATTTAAACCGGTTTTTTTACGATTTTCGAACACCTGTTTCGTCAATCTATTGGAGTTCATTCTAAGAAGATGGCCGTAAAAATTTATTCTCCTTTATCTTAAACCTTTTATTTAAGAAGTTTTGAAAATTACTGGTTTTTAATAATAAAATGAAATGTAATACACTAGAAGCAATAACTACAAAGAGTAATTATTATTCTCTCAAGCTTCAGGAGAATATTGTCAAATAAAATGTCGTTATCAAGCGGCTTAAGTTTCTGTGTACACGTCATTTATTTTTATTGATTTCTTTTCAAACTTCATAACTTGGGAAATATAAACAATTGTGAAATATCTCTGTTCTCTTTGTCAAAACAAACTCATACACTACGATCGTAGCTGCAAAGTTTATGTTGTACGTTACCCTAAAATGATGTTCAAATACAAATATATCTTGTCCTCAAGTTAACAAGATCATCATGATTATGATGATGAAGCAATCATAATCAGCTGTTTCTTAACAATATTATTTCGGATATTTGTTTAAAGAAATCAGATGTTTTATTAACAGCTCATACTGCAATAGTTTCCTGGTTTTGGACCGTAGTTTTTACATTACTATATTTTTCTTCAATTTTTTAAACTAAAATAACAGTTTTGTTTGTTAAAGTATCTGTTTTTTGTCTGATTTGTATAACAGTTGTACTCAGTTAATCAGTAACAGTTGTATCTCAGTTAATACACTTAAATAATGAATAATTCCATTACTATTATTTTTTTCTTTTCTAAAATGATAATTATAATTTTGTACACAAATTTTATCTCAATATTCATGTTAAAATTGATAAATAAATATATTTGCGAATGTTTCTCCATATGTTCAAAGCAGTGTTTAAGAAACGACATTTTATTTTATTTACTTTTGGAATGGAATCCGCTTAATATTCTAAATTTGAAATATTTTGAAAATAGTTAATTTGTAAAACGTTTATGATAAGGCAAAATTAATTTTTGCCTACTGAATAATCTTTTGTGTCGTTCAAAAAATAACTGTGATATTAACAACATATTAAAAAGATTAAAAATGTCAAAACAAAAAATAAATTTTAAGAAATCAGCCTTATCACCTTATCACCCAATATTAGATATGTTAAAAATATTATAATTACGTCATAAGGTTTTTGTCAATAATTCTATTATTACTTACACTTAAACAAAAAATAGAAAACTAACATAATTTTTATTAAAAGAAGAAACTTTGTATTTTTTTAATAAAAATTATTAGTTTTCAAAACTTTTAACGTTATAAATACATAAACTAAATGTTATATAATTATTATCAAAATATTAACTTAATACATTGTTTATGTACTGTAAATATGTAACATCTTCGTCATCATTATCATCATCCGATTTGCTACAACTCATTTTTGAGTCCTGGCCTCCTTCAGAAGTCGTCGCTATCTTTATGGATCCCCTGCAGGAATCCACTATCCTCTGATATTAAATGCTCTGGCATCTCGGTTCACTCCATCGGCGCATCTTAAGTCTTGGCTGTCCACTTGTTTTTCTCCTGTGTCAGGGAGTAATTTTCTTGACGGTGATGTTTTCATCCACTCTGACAATGTGACCTGTCCAGCGCAATCTGCAAACTTTATGTACTTTACTTTTATCGCATCCAACTCGTTGTATCTGATTTTCCTCACAAATTTGGGGAAAATCTATCCAAAATTTTTCCCAGTAATTTTTTTTTCTAACACCAACAGTTGTGTTTCAGTCATGATCCATGTTTGCGCGCCATAAACAAGCACTGGACGTATTAGGTTTTTGTGGTTTTCATGAAATTAGTAGTTACCGGAAATTTCAACATTATGTAAATATAAATGTTATGTAATTATTATAAAAAATATTAATTTAATGTGATATTTATTTACTCTAATTATGTAACATGCTTTTTGAAAAATTAAGAGTTTTAGGAAATATGTTAATAAAAACATTTTTAGATTATGATTTTAAAAACTACGCGTGATAAAAAACAAGTTGTAAGCCTATAACGTGGCTCTGCTTTTTCATAATAGAATTAAATTCAAATCAGGCAACACAAGTATATGTTTTAAAGCGTTGTTTAGTAAACAATTAATTTAGCAAGCACAGATCTAGATATACACAACGAAGTCTGTGGCTTGGGTAAGCTTGCTTATGCCTCCTTATTACAGAGGAGCAAATAGGATTGCTCTAATTCTAAATATCCTTAAGGATTTGAATTTTCAAACACGAGTTGAGGTGAATAGTTATGTACGAAATTAATTTAAAACACAAATGGTAAAACGTCAATATAAAGGTAAAGAGTTCTTATGTAGCGTTTTCTTTTATAAAATTATAATATATTTAATTTTGGAACGGTTTTTGGAAACACAATATAACAGATTAATTCTTATATAGGTTATTTCTTATGTGTCCATTCAAATAATATCACATATTTATTTACACACACACACACACACACACACACACACACACACACACACACACACACATAACACACATACGCACGCACGCACACACACACACACACACACACACACACACACACACACACACACACACACACACACACACACACACACACATCTAAAAACGGATATATCACTCAAAATATCCAGACAAAATATACGAGTTCTAGAAGCTAAAGGGTTTGTACACTTTATAATGTAGTTTTTTTTTTAATTAATGCTTTGAAGCAGCCAAATGTCATGTTAAACAAATATCTGTCTGAACAATATTTGTCACGTTTAAACGCCACCTTTGTCTACTGTCCACTACGGAACAACTCGACAGATTTCAATTAAAAAGTTTGTATTTGTTGAATATAATGCTTACTAGGTTTTCGGTTACCTTAAATTTTCTTTCGCCTGTTTGAGCTAAATGCCAGGCATTGATTTATTTACTAAAAAGGATACTTCCAAGAGCTCTAGCAGTCAAACGGTTCGACTAACAGATAATCTTATTGTATGATTTTTGTGTGAAAAAATCTTATTTGAATAGTTAAAATATTTTAATGCCAGAAAGTGGTTAAGAAAAATTACTATATTCTATGAATAACCATAAATTTCTTTTTAGTAACAAAAGCTGCTCTCCCAAACATCGAGACCTACTGTAGTTTACTGGAACATTTTTTTAAAGTCAACTGTTAATTTCTAATTAACTGTAATTTTTATTTTCTGAAAAGTACCGTAATAGTACAAAGATATTTAGTAATAATTGTTATAATAATTCATAACGCGGAAGTATGATAATAATATAAAATTAAATTATAAGGCCAGGCTACAAAGAAAACTTTTCTCAGGGCCTATTTTGATTCTCTTGGTTTTGTTAGAGCTGAAATTATTTAACTTTCATTGTGTTTGCCAAACCTTTGTTCACAATTGCGTCATAAAATCTCTTGTGTACCACTCTGTAGACCTTTAAAAATTAATTACAGTACTCTATTTTTATTTAATTTTCAACAAGACTTTTGTTGTAAGCAATTATTTTCACTCATTGAGTAAATGTGTTATGTACATTTTCTTAATACGATTAACTTAAAACATTTATGCAATTGGTTTTCGTTCAAAACTTTTCTTATCTTATAAAGCAGTTATGTTTTTTGAAAAATATTTTAGTACACACTCTCTACTCTAGTTGTGTACATATCTTTTACAAATTAAACAGTTTTTAAAAACTTTGAAGTATTTCGACTGCGTTACATTTATCATTTCAAACAGAATTATTATTAAAACAGATTACATAAAACCACTTTTTGTTGTTAAATTCAATAATTCTCTGAATACACGAAACCAGAAGAACGTATTTCATTGTTGCCCAAGCTACAGACACGTTCAGGAACGATCTGTCTTGGCTACCCTCTGAAAGACGTGTTTTCCCAAAGGAAGGATTCCATCATTCGTTTGATTAATTTAACGAATTTTGATAAATCGCCTTTCTTATAACTAATCTGTAGGTCTACAGTATTGTAAAATTCTCAAACGTAATTTCTCTTGTATAAGTTATATTTAAAAATGAAACAACTAAGATATTATAATGTTTGCTTGTTAAAAATTATGCATTAAATAAATAAATCATTTACTTTGAATTATAATTAAATTAATTGCTATTATAGACTAACTTCAATATTTTTTTAACATTTTTCTTTTACTAAGCGTTAACATTAAGTTAAAGAATCATTTTTTTAATGTTCCTCACAAGATGTTCAAACAAAATTCGTGGAGCTTAGAAATATTTTGGATCGAGAATGAGGAGTATAGTGATCCAAAATAAACCGCTATTTATTGAAGTATTTTTGTTTTCTATTTGTATTGGTCCGGAATGTTTAATGCTAAGTATGTTTTATCTGGTGTCATGATTAAAGAAGCACTACTACTTATAATTATATATTTTTTTGTATTTAAAAAAGTATTCATTTATTTATAAAATTACTATTGTAAAAAAACATATTGCAACGTTTTATCTGATTAAAATTATTTGCAAGTACAACGATTTGAAATTGTAAACGTTACAACATAATTACTATGTTATTACATAATTGTACTACAAGCCTAGTCAATGCACGACATCCTTTGACAGTGTGCAATGTATTCAAAAGTACTATAATAATAGTAAATACACAATATCCTTTGATATTGCATCATACCTTATAGACCCGTATTACTGGACAGCACGGAAGCTCTGGTCTATCTTCGACACTTTTTTTATGGTAAAACGATACTAACTTGTGGGTGCATTCAGCCTAAACAGATGGCTGTAACACTTTGAAAACAGTTACCCGACAGGGGGGGGTATGCCGGTGAGAGACGTAAACATTCTTTCTACTGTTTTGAGGGAAAGGCCTCACAACTTTTTATTTTATAATATATCCATTGTCCACTTATATGAAGTTGACATACAAAAAACGTAAGATAAACACACAAATAAACAAGCAAACAAACAAACACACACACAACACACACACACACACACACACACACAGCGTCCCTCCTAACAATATTTTGAGGTCTCTCTGAAGGAGGTCTATGAAATTCGAATAGGTTATAAGGCATCAATAATTGCATGCTTGTACTGGTTTTCACACAATCCTTATTCTGACAAAATGTGCTATGTGACCAATAACAGATCGTAACTTCATTAGTTCCACATTCATTCTTAACAATAACTAAGTTACATAAAAATATTTTTGAACATGTCAGTTTTCTAAATTGGACAAAAAAAATACACGTGGGGAATCAAAACGAATTCTTTGATGGACACAAATAGTTTTTTTCGTCAACTCTTAAACAGGACATTTGAGGTAGGTGAAGACCCATACAATATATTTGAGCCTCTAAATTAAGAAATTTATTATGATATTTATTATTATTACTTTAAAAGTCCCTTCCAATCTGTGAACCAAATTACAAAGTGCACTCTCCCAGCTTTTTCCTGATTGGTAGACATACTGACTGACATGCACAACCATGTCTAACAAGTATGATTAGACTGTCTAACAGCAAGACAGACTGTCTAACAGACAGCAAGAGACTGTCTAACATGTCTCTTTACCAGTTTTTCTAAATTTTTCAGAATTAACGAAGTAAGACTGATAAATCTGTAAGCCTTAGGGCCAGCATATGATACTCGCCCCGGCTTAGGAATAAAGCTTACACTGGCTGCTTTCCAACCCAGAGGAACTTACCTGGTGGCTATGCTGGCCGGTACAATCTGTATCGGGAGGATAAGAGCAATAGACACGATCCTTGCTGTAAAAGAGGCGAGAATATTCCGTCGGAACCTGATAATTTGAATTGTTAAAAGGTATTTATATCCCATTTCACCTTATCCAAATCCACAATCTAATTTGGGATACTCCATTCTCTCCTACTGGGTTTCCTGTAAGGAATATGTGACGCTTGCTCCGTTCCTACATTCCTGACCTTTGAGACGAACATTTCTCTGAGTAGAACTTCTAGAGAGCCCTCTCCAGTTATTGTGTACTCCCCATGAAGGATCTATGAGGGTCTCCATGTGGTTCAAGGATCAGAGGCCAGGACCTTGTTAATTCGTGCTCCGTAAGAAGTGCGGTCAGTCTCCTCACAGAACATCCTACTAGAATCTCGTCTCGATCTTTTTAAAGCATTATTATACTCGGTTCGGGCTCGCCTGTAGGCCTCCCACATAACGTAACGTTTGGCCGCATTAAACAGTCTCCTAACCTGACCTATTTACTCAGAAAGTGCCTACGTCCACCATTCCACATTACCCCTAGTGACTTTCCACGAAAGAGGACAATTCACATCAAGAGTCTACAACTATATCCACCAATCTACCATCCGCGTGCTCTAAGTCATGCGGTTTACCAATCGGCCTCCTGAAGGTCAACCTTAATACTCTCTTCATAGGCCCCCCATCTGGTATATCTGAGATTTCTTTATGTATTTACTGATCTGTCTACTACTCCGAGATCCATGACTATGTGCCTGTGGTCCGAAAAAAACTGTTCTTTAGACACATATCACGTTTCACACATGGTGAAAGTGGCATTGGTCCTTTGATTAAGGCCTAAACCCTCACTTCTTTCCTGCGTTGCAAGGGTCAGAGTGTTGCCTTTATTAAGAATTTAAAGTTTAGATGTTCAGATAAAGGAAAACAATTGCTCAATTCTCTCTCCTATACTGAATGTTGTGCATTGACGTAGGCTCAAATAAGTAACTCAACCTCCCCATCACTGCAGTGCTCCACCACCTGCCGGAAGCAGTACATATCCTCGTGTTAGAAGATGCAGAGATCAATACAACCCTTCTGCTGCTAGTTCCCACACGTAAATTATCTCTGATTTCTGTGCAATTCCTGAATCATTAAGAAGACAATATTAGTACCTCAATATTATTCCTTACAACTGTACATGACCTAGGCTTAGTGATTGACCTGTAGTAAACCAACTTACTTCTACTTACAGCCAGTCCTGCTATTCTGACTCCAATCACTCAAGGTTCTTGCACTATATCATTATATCAGCTTCTCCCTGTTCAAGCATCCTCCGTAAAACAGCAGTTGCCGCCTTACTGTGATGTTGATTAACTTGAACTACTTTAATTTTCTGTGGAGTGAAACATCTATCACAGGTCGAATGGGTCTGCGCAGCAATCCCACATTCTGCTGCAGTCTACAACTGGTGGATTTCTTGAAATTTATTAAACCCCAGTTTCCTCTTTACCCAGATTTTCACCACCCAAGTCTACTTCTTAAAATTTCCCAAAGCTTTCCGTTTTATGTCTCACAATTCGTTTCGTTTCCATTGAAGGTCCTACAAATACCTAGGTCCTACAAATACCTGAGGGTTCTACCTCACACAGAACCTAAATTGAAATTAGAGGTTGCCCGGTATCCAGAGTTCGCATACTAAAAGCTAAGTTCCCCCTTAACCATGCAGCCCTCGGCGAATGTTGTTCCCTTTCAACTTTCGATAGAGATGTGTCTTACGCTTCAACCATATGGTTGATGCTACATCTCTTTACAGGCCAGCATCAATCCGTTATCACCCTGCACCGCGTAGAGGCGCTTAAGTCCGCTCTTGAGTCTTAACACGTTTTCCATCCCAACAATCCATATAAGGAATATATGGTATGGAGAACAATTTACAGACTCGATTCACAGATCTACGAAAGAAGATGATGAAGTAACGTGTAATGCAGTGTTGTGTGTTAGACTCGGGCACTACGAGGGACGTCTAAATCCTCTCAATAGGTGCAGCTAGTCTGCACTTCCTGCGGGGACTTTTCAGACTCTAATCACAGATCTACGAAAGAAGATGATTTTTAATGTTATTAATTCAACGTCATTCAAAGTGATTTTAAAAGTCAAACAAAATAATCTTTTTAAGAGTGAACCGGAAAAACCCAAAGGCGGTTAGGATTTGTTTTTTTTATTATTCACTCGCTGTAATAAGCACTAAATTTAATTGTGAGGTTTTCATAATTAATTAATAAACACGCCAGGAATGTTATAATAATACGCCAACATGTTCGTTGATTTATTGATGTTGGAATGCCGCTGTCGAAAACACATATACATTTCCCCCTAAAAAAAAGTAAAACAAATTTATTTATAGACTGAAAATATTTTATAATTAAAACTAAAATAAATATAATCTCTTACCATTAAATCAAATTACTTTGAAACTCTCGCATCCGGTTTGTACAAGTTATTAACCCATTTAATCCATTATTAAACTTAATCTGTAATTACCCATCTATGTCAGTTTCTAGAACAATCTTTAATTGCTAATTGTAGAGTAAATACTTAATTTAATTGCCCAATATTGTCCAATTAAGTTTATATTAATTGTTGATTAATAATTATTATCCCATTTCATGAATTTTACAACGTCTAAGAATGACTTGTGGGTTTTGTGGTGTTAATTTATTTTATTTTATTTTTGATTTAACTACAGTTTCAAAATTTTGTTTATCCTAGATTAATATTGCATAAATAGTCTTACCTGAGTAATTAAATTTTATTTATTATATTTCTAGTGTTCACAAGTTTTTTCTTAAGTAATTAATTTTTTTTATTTTAAGGCGAAAAGCACATTGAGGCTCTCATCGCCTCACTAAATGTAAGTATGAGTGTAAAGTGTTGAAGTCAGAAGTGTAGCCTTAATTTATTTATTGACATCAACAACTGAATCAGTAAATCAATACTAGGCCTCATTTGCAATGAATTCCCGAGTACTAATAACCACTCTAATAGTGCTTCAGGTGAAGATAACACAAATAATTGGACTAAGTATTCAAATTTTTAATTTCGTTTGTCAGTAACGAAGGCGTTCACACTTTAAGTCAAATTTAAAACTACCTGTCCCACACAACTTTTAGGAGTTTGTCAGTTTCCCCAATAAACAAACTTAAAATTGAATACAAAACAAAAAATTATAGCAGTACAATATAACCATGGAAACAAATAAACAGTCAACATAACTTAAAAATTACAATAACAAAATTATCTTTATGTGTGAAATAAGCATTTTAGTTAGAGGTTAATTGCAAATTAGGCCTATAAAAATATTTTCCCAAATATAATGACCAATTTGATTAGCTTTTGTGTAAATATATCATTTACTACTTGAACATTAACTAAATGTCCTAGAAACAGGTTGTCTGTCTGAACATGTCTTCAGTCCAAACAGAATAAAACGTACCCACCACTTATTTTAGTTTTACACATTTTAGAAGAACGGTTAAGTTTCTTACCTTTAAAACAAGCTATTCGTTGTGCAGGATGTTTTTTAACCTATTACTGTACTCACAGCAACCACATGGGAACCATTTTGAAGTTGATTTTCATTTGTTACTTAAATTATATGATGCTATGTGATTAATTGCTTCTAAGCCATGTTCCTTTACTATGACTTTTTGACTTTACTTGGTTATATCCTTGATAGTATGAATGCTCATAGACTCCAGTTTCTATTCTATTAAGTGTTTTACCAAATTTTCATTGGATAAATGAGCTATTGGAGTTATTGTGCTATCATAAGATCCAGACCAGAAGGACTTTGAAATGAGCACCAATCATGACCTCTAAATCACTTTTTGAGGAGTCTTTAAAGTGTGTGTGTGTGTGTGTGTGTGTGTGTGTGGGCACGCTCACGTTAGCAACTTTGGTAGGATGTTATTCAAACTTGGCACAAAAATCGATTATTGTAATGACTTGATTAAATTCGTTAATCACCAAAATTCCAAGTTTTGAAAATAGCGTCCATTTCAAATCTTAACTCATAACTTTTTTGTTTTAAATTTCATTCAAAATCCAATTCCACGATAATAATCAGCCTTAAAAACGGTGTAAATTAGAGTTTTTTTAATTCACAAAATCCTTTGAAATTGAGAAATACATATAAAATATAATTTTTAATTTTAATTTTTGAAATGTAAAGAAAATTTAATTTGACGGCTGTCAGGGTTCATATTTTTAATTTAATTTGAAAATTTAAAGCCTAATGTGATTATGTTGGTGAAATAAGATTTTCAAAAATGATTGGTTAACCAATCAAAAATAATTAATTTTCATACCTGGAAATTTAACTCTGGTTGTTTAAATTTATAATCATTACTTTTAATAATTTCTATGCAGTACTCTATTTGTTATAATTAATTTAGTTCCTATTGGATACTTCTATAAACTTAATGTACATTTGACACTAAAATATAAACACAAAATAATTCTTGTAATTTATAAATTACATTATTATTCACTGTAAGCAATTGCTACATACATTAATATTTCCAACTGACTGATTGAAGTATACTTCGTGTAAACAATATTTAAAAAATATTTATAAATTTAGACTTAAATTAATATAGAATAGTTACTGAGGAAAAAAAGCAGTTTCGTTCTGTTGAAAATGAGTACTTACGACTCAAAAGTTCCCCGTAGCGCAAGATATCGGCTCCACTGGCAAGGGCTACTTAAGACTCAAAAGTTACCCCGGCTGTGAGATGGAGGGAGTCCAATCACGACTAAGAATTGCCCTTAAGACTCCATTTGGGAGACCTACTTATGACTCAACGCTTGAAACAGCGGCATGATTTCTAATCCACTAGGAAAACCGAGAGGAGGGATGATGGCGGTACTGAGGAGAAGAATTGTCTGAATGGCGACATGAGACAGAGCTAATCATGAAACCTTGATGTTGACTCTGATTAGTTTAACTGAAATAAAACAGAATACAACACTAGGAAAAAGTGTTTCTATGGAAGTTGAGTATTATTAGTAACAGTAACAGTAACAATGTAAGTAATTGTTGCAGGGCAAACATATCTTTATTTTAATATTTTTTATAACAAATAATAATTGTTGTATGCGAAATATGCATTAAACGAAAATGTCTCTTTATTAAATTACTCAAAATAGTTACATTTAACACAACTATCCATGTTTAGAAATAGCCTGAAAACATTGTGACATACCCATGTACATTGCACACGCAAAACGTTTTGTAAAATATACTGCTTAAACTCAAAAAACAAGGGAATACATATGAGGTGATTAAGAGTTATCACTTACTGATTAGAGTGACGTTACTGGCTTAGAGTAAGCAAGTACGGGAAGATTTATTTTTACTGAAGTTGGCCTATATTGGAAAATGAACTGTTAAAGCAGCAATTGTGTTAAGAGTCCATACCCAGGACCTAGAAAAACACCAATGCTGGCCTCTACAGCACTTTTTGAAGTTTTGTTAAAATTTATATTATATTATGTATGTGTATTTTGTTTACAATTTGAATAATGTTTATTATTCTTAATATTTTGAAATAAGATTTAAAAAAATGGAATATAATAAAAAAATATTACAAAAATAGACTAACCAAAAAAATATTTGACTACTTTTGCAATAAAAGAGCCAAACCACTTTGGTTTAGAGAAACAGAGAAAGTCATAACAGAACTATAAATCACTGACACTATGCTCATGGACAAAACAGCCAAAACAATAACTAAGGACAAGAAGCAACGGTTCCAAGGCAAAATCAAATCCAAGCGAACGATCCAAATCTCTGACGAAGAAAGAAAAGCAATATCAGAACGAATGAAGCAATACTGGGCTATGAAGTATACTGAGGATAATAAAACCATTCTACTTCTAGATGCTACACGTAAATTAGCACTGATTACTGGGCAATCCCTGTAACATAAAGAAGGCAACATTAGTATCTCAATATTATTCCTTACAACTACGCATGTCCTAGGCCTAATGCCTGACCTGTTGTAAACCAATTTACCTCTACTTACATCCAGTCTTGCTATTCTGCCTTCCGTCACCCAAGGTGCTTGCACCATAGCAACGTCAGCTTCTCTCTGCTCAAGCAAAATCCCTAAAACAGCAGTTGGCGCCTCACTGTGTTGTAGATTAACTTAAACTGTTTTAATCCTTCTGTGGAGTGAAACATTACAGGTCGGATGAATATGCACAGCAATCCTACATTCTGCTGCAATCCACAACTTGGTGGGTTTCACGGGATTTTAGTGCAACCCCAGTGTCCTCCTTATCCAGATTCTCACCACCCAGGTCCACTTCTGCAAATCCCACAGGGTTTTAAATTTTATGACTTACATTGAATTTTATGGATTCGTTTAGTTTCCATTGAAGGTCCCACTACCTAGGGAAAGAAAAATGTCCACCCATACAGCTCCCAGGACGTACCGGTAATGTTGAATTGAAACTGGAGGTTGCCTGGTATCCAGAGTTCGCATACTAAAAGCTACGCTCCCCTTTAGCCACGGTCTCCTTGGCTTATGCTGTTCCACCTTAGCTTGGGATAGGGGTGCGTCTTTCGCTTCAGCCGTATTGATGCTGCTCCTATTTACATGCCAGAGTCAATCCGTTACCACCATGCACAGCGTGGAGGCACTCAAGTCCGCTCCACACGTTCTCTTAAGGCACACAAGTCTTAACACGTTCTCCATCCCAACAATCCCTGTAAAGAATGTACGGTATGAGAAACAACTTTTTTAATAAGTTATACATAAATTTGTGGAACTAGCATAATTATCTAAATATAAACTTATTATAACAACATCGTGCTAATTAACAATGTGTTAAATATACAAATAGTTTTTACTTCCAAAAGCCTTCTTAGTTTTCGTAAAATGTTTATTATAGTAAAATATAAAGAAAAATAAATTAGCATATTGTTAAAATAATTAAAATTAATATAATTTACATTAAATTAGTTAAAATTGTTTTTACTATATATCGGAATTCGTAGTCTAGATTACAAAAAATTATTACGCTAAAGTAACAATAATATTTAACATTATTAAAATAATCGTTACTTGCTTTCAGAATTAATATTTATACCACAAACACTCTGCATGTAATTGATTGTCAAAATAGTTTAACATATTCTTATTATTATTACGTTAATATAATTCATCTTAATAAAGGTATTTGTGGAGTAATCTTGTGTTCATGTATAGGTTTACCTCTGTGCGGATGAAATAACAATTGAACCAAACTTTGTTCATTGAGTTTGGCAAATACTCAATACATTAATCTTTCTATTAATGAATAATTGCTTTTATACGTTGTAACACAGTTAGACATAGCCTAGTCGATCAGTGTATGAGAGATTGATTTAAGTTTTAAAACTGTAATACTGAACATAGAGCAGACAATATTTTTAATTTGCTGTCAGCACATGTCATCATAGCTTTAGCTAAACTTGTCAACTTCTAAATCTGTCTTTTGGTCGGAAGTTTCAAACTACATCTCGGCGTGTCTAGAAAGCTATTCATTTAAATTTTCTCTGCAAAATTCTTCTTGGAAACGGGAGAGCAAATATGTATAGCTTTATTCTTGTAATTGAATAAACATTTTTTTTATATAAAGATTTCTGTCTAGTTATTTAATTGAAAAAGAACTTTATGTAAAATAATTATGAATTTACTAATGCAGGATTTCAAATGCAGTGTTTAAGTCGTTATAAGCATTTCGTTTCTACTATACCAACAGTTAAATAATTTTCTAAACCTGCAATTATAAATTTTCTTAACTTAATGTTATTATCATTTGCTCCTTTAAAAATTTTGCATATAATTAAATTTCGTAACAAAATGTAGTTTGTTTTAGTATACATTATTTTAACATTTTATTTCATGGGTGTCAATAAAAAAAAGTTGTAAAAAATCAATCATTACTTTTAATTCTAAAATAAGAAAGACAGTTTTACAAGAGACTTCCTTATTTTTTAACCTACTTAAAAAATTTTCAATTTGTTTATTTTCTCAAAATAATCTCAAGTGTGAAGAATGAATAAAAAAATTATTGTTTAAAGAAATTTAACATAAAATGAAAAAACTTCAATACAGCCATAAAAAAGAAATTATTTCTTAATCTTCCACAGTAAAATTCAGCGGATTAAAATTAATAGTACAATAAAATGTGAGTAATGTACCCTTTTGTAAATAAATTTGTTACATATAAATATTGTTATTAGTATTTTGGAGAAAATAGGTTCCCTTCAACCACAAAATTCAAATATTATTCAACAAAATATCAACAGCATTATTTATTTTCTTCTATTGTATTTATAGCTCTAATTTTTGGAATTATTTCTTAGGCTAATAAATTGGCAAGACAACATAATATGTTTAATTCAGAAGAACTTAATATTTGCTGAACTGGTGTCCTACAACTAATCTTTTAAACAAAGATTTTTTTTACTATATTACAATAAAAAGTATAGACATGTGGTCTCTTAGCCGTTCAGTAATATAATCTGTGACTGGACAAAAATCAGGCACGTTTGCCCACCGTTAGACCGGCGGTAAGCTGAGGACTCTCGAATGTCCATGGGACTGGACTGTTAGACCAGGGCACTTTGTGATTCTGTCACACAGCTATGTGTGTAAAGTAAGTCACACTTAGTCCGGAACAGGTATCAGAGACTGAAATGTATCATTAAAATAATTTATTGTTGTACTTAGACTTTTTATGTTGAGCTAAATTATGTTACATAATAGTTGAATTACAATATCATTTTAATATCACTAGTAAAAGTTGTAATGAATATTTCTCACGTATTATCAGTAACAATGGAATTTAATAGAATTGTGAGCGCAAAATGCCACTTGTGCTCATAAAAACACACACTCGTACGTGAAAGTGACATTTCACATACACCATTGCTTAAAATACCATATAGAAATTGCAGTATATAGGCTGTCGAAGAGAAACAACACCGCTTGAAACATGTACGAAAGATGAAATTAAGATAAAAAACCCTTGCATCCAGCAAAGTGTAAAAAACATATGTCGCAAATGTATCGAACCAGACTGTTCTTTATGAGTCTGAAAATGTCAAAAAGTTGCCACTTTTATGTTAAGTACTGTTATAAAAAATAATATTATTCATTTGTGAGCACAAAATGTTATTTTTACCCAAACATATTTCATAACGTATCACACATGAGTAAAATTGCTGTACACACTTGTTGGATAATGTTTTATTTTACACACTGTGACAAAATACGCAACGAGTACAAACAACCGAGTACGTTTCCGTAACAAGTGTGAAAAATACGATTTAGTCCAAGGTGCGGAAAAGAAATGGGTACGAGTGACAAGTATCTCAAAGCTGAACAATATTTTGTACCATATTATATTCGAAAATGCAATAAAACTGGCGACATATGTGCGAAAAGTAGTAATAGTATTTTCTTCAATCAAGAAAGGTTGATTTGACACACGTTGAGCACCGCGTAAAGTCGATTGAAAACTTTGATCGTATTAATTATGTTTAAAATCTTTTAAAATTGTTTGCTACTATTAAAATAGTAAACATTGCTTCGCAAAGCCATGTCGAGCAGGCAAAAAATGTTTCCCTATTTTGTCGAAAAGTAACTTTTTTTAACTTCGAAAAAAGACACTTTTTAAAACGTAAGATTTCTCATCCGAATAAAATGAGTGAACACTCATACAAGCTAAGAAACTGCTTTAAAATAATATTTGTTTATATCGAAAATCTCAACAAAAATATCATTAGAAATAAAATCGCTTTTTTTAAAAAATACATTTTTAACACTAGATTTCTTACATTCCAATTTATGTGTTATTAAAAATTATAATCATTACTATTTTGATAATAAGGTAACTGAAATTAGTGCAGTAGCCTACGCAAATAGTTAATGTTAATATAAAAGAGACTCTTTGATGGATATTTTACGAACTATTTTTTTACGCATGCAATATTTTATACTATTAATTAGTTTAAATTTTTACTTTGAATAAATTTATTATTTTTTAAACAATTAATATAAACTTACTCAACCAAGTCATATTAATTATCGATAATTCAATTTTACGTAATAATCATTAAAAATGTAAACTACAATGTGTAAATTATTTAAAACATTTTTAACGACAAACGTAATGCCCGTAAAATGGTAGCATATCTTTCGTACAATATTGACATGAAATGTGCATGAAAACATTATATTATTTGAGATTACATGAAGTGACAAAACACGAGTCCGCAAACTGCATTTTGCAATCAAGTGAATATGTGTTCACATAATTTAAATCAGTTATTTTGCTACGGAAAATATGTGGGAAATATTCATAGAAACTTTTACCAGTTATATTTTTGGGTCAATATATAGCCTAAATGTATATTAACTATGTTGTAATTGAAACGTTATGTAGCATGTAACTAAATGCACACAAGTTACGAGAAATATTTTGTACTATATTGTATATCAATAAAACTGATAACAATTGAGCAAAACATAACAATATTACTACGATGAAAAAGTCGATTTCACACATTATAAAGTAGATTTGTTTAGCTGACTTATTACACAGTTACAATTATTATTTTTCTTCTTTTAATATGTATTAATTAAGATTTTACCAATAGTATTTTTGGCTCAATGTATACATTAATATATGCTAGGTTTAAAAAGATGATCTAATTCAAATTTTACGTGAAATTATTAATTATCTGTAACACGTTACGCTCTTTAAAAAAATCTAAATACATTATTAAATAATTTTATTGATATGTTTCAAATACCAAGCAAGCTCTACCCTGGGCTAAGCACCTGACATAACTAAAGTGCTCAGATCTAAACGTCCAGTCCCGTAGACACTCGAGAGTCTTCAGGTTAAAAGTCCTCAGCTTAACGGCGGGTATTTAGCTATAAACTTAATTTTATCCAGTCACATAGCTAAGTGACTAAATGGCTAACGGTCTGCGACAGAGAGACTGCAAAGAAAATAGATCTTAAAGAAAAAATCGATCTCCTAGTGTTTTGATGAATTTATTCGTTTTCAAATCTTTGCATCAAAAAAGCAGTTTTTAATTGAATGCCTGTGCGCCTTAGGATCTGTGAACACTGTTTTGAGACTAAAAAACTGAAAGTTTCTGCGAGAGGCTAACGACCATCGGAAAGACCTGATCATTGCAAAAGACACTGAAATAATTTTAGTTTTGATTTTTTAACATTGTTTATGAATCAATTATTTTTTATCTGATTACATGTAATCAGTATCTTATTTTTGCTGAATTTAAGTAAAATTTGTAAAAAACATTTTTTTTACAACGGCAAAAATTGGTTTTCAAAGACATTTGAGTTTTTTTTAATTCAAACAATTCTAGTTTCAATGAAATATAGCAACGGTGACCACATATAGCAAATATAGTAAACTAGTTCTAATATAGTTTGCAATTTTTGTAAAGTAGATGTCAACAATTTAAAAATGAGCGATATATCCATTCATTAGACTCTATTAAACTATAAACCTATTTATCAACGCTTGTCCATGAATTTGGAATTAATTTTTTTAATACATTCGATTATATTTATTTTTGTGTCATGCCAATCATTGAGCAACTTGATACTCTCGCTTTACTTCTTTTTACTTAAAAACGGATTTGTCAAAGACATATTTTAATAACTTGGTGCTGTTTCTTAGATTAGAATGTTATGCTAAATGTGTTATTGTCTTTGTAAAACAATAGCTGAGGTTTATTGATTTAAAATATACTACTATTTATCAGTCATAGAGTTTAGAGTTTAATTTTTTTTAATATATTTTCTTTAATAAAATTTAAGGGCTGTTTTGGAAATACAAATAAAATTTGAAAAGGAGCAGTGCACGCATGACCGGAGATAACGACTGCCAGTTTGGGCGCGCCCCTCTCTTCTCGCTCAGTAGCCTCAGCCGCCGTGCAGCGAGAGGGCGACACTTCGAGGCGATCAGTGTTTTCACAAAATTTTGACCATGTGAAAAACATCTCATTTTAGAATCATCAGTGTGGTGTAAATCGGTGTGAAGTGTTTGTGAAATAATTATGTAGTGTGTAAAGTGTACTCAGATTGTTAGTGTTTTTAAAAACTTTTCTTAGCAAACCTTGACTTTCGAAAAACTTTTCGTTCATTTTATAATGGAATAATAATTAACATAAAGGTAAGGATTTGTGTTTTTAATATGTACACAACAGTATTTATTCATTTTAAAATACTTATAATTAAAATCTGAAGCGTGCGATAATTATTACCAAACAAAATTTGTATTTAGGCTATTAATATTTCACCACTACCAAATTTATTTCTTTTGCATAAGTACACAAATCAAATTTAATTAAATTAGAGAAATTTAGTAACGTAAATTTAAATGAAGTTTATATAACCTTTATTCATGTGCATGGATGTTTTTAAACTTATTTTAATTTTTTTAAATTACGAGATTTGAGTGCTATTGTTTTACACTAATTTGTTTTTGGACACAATTAATTGGTGTGAACAAGAATTCTAACTTTTATTACAGTGTGTTAACGAAGCTATAACTGTCCTGGTTCTTTCAATTTACTAGTTCACCCCTCCCATCCCTCCAACACCTCACACCCCACTTCCCCACTTCACCGCAACCCTATCGGGCTGGGCTCTTCTCTGCCTCTTCCCTTCTCTTCTCTTCCCAGGCCTTGTGTTTCACAAACCTTAATCATAAACTTTTTATCTTTGGTGTTCTTTTAATTCTAATTGTTAAACTTGTTTTACAGATTGGGGTGTTAAATACTTAGTAAGTAAAAGCGTGTACCTGTATGTAAATCCAACGAACAATTAGTGCGAATTAAATTTTAGTTATTAGTTTATAACTTTCATTTACAATTCAGTTCAAACACTAGAACTATTGGTACAAATATTTTTTATGAATATCTGATTTTTGTTCACTATTAATCTACTAATATTATTATTTTAAAATATTTTCTTTGAACAAATATTTTTCTTGAAAAAAATTATATTTTTAAAAGTTTACATCTGCAGCACAACTGGACTACTGAAATTTATTTTAAATATTTCTTAAATAGATCTGACATTCATAACAATTCATTGTTGGAATGCGTTTTTCAAACTAACTAATTGTAATAAAACATTAGGCTGTATCTTATGAATATTAGCGAATCTATGTACATACAGATTCATATATACAGATATGCATACGTTGTATGAATATACAGCGAATCTTATTAATATTCGTTTTATCGAATTGTGGAAGTCACCATTGTCGTACGAGTAGGTATTCTGTAGAACATAGTTACTAAATATTTGTATTTTCCTCTCTGAACATTACTAGATTTCTTATGTTTAAATTAAATAGTAAGAAACTAGACAATTACTGTTTCTTTGAACTAACATTGTTTATTTACTACTTAAGTAATTCGTTACATTTTTAACTCTACCAGGCACAGAGATATCACAGTTGACTGCTAATTAAGGTGACTGAACTATAAATATTTTCTTTATTAAATCATAACTTATTTAATAAACAATATGCATTTTCTTGATATAAATATTGATGATTATTGAGAGCTTAATTTACTTGGAGATATTGAAGAAAATAATGTCAAAAATCTATTGCTTTAAATTGTGTGTAATAATAAATGATGATTATTATTATGATAAAATCCATTCGAAAATTATTCATTGACCTTCATACTTTCATTAACCTAGCATTTTGAAATAATTATTAATAAAAAGTACACGAGTCTCTTCACGCCGGAAATCTGCATAAACGTAAAGTGTAAACATCCGGAAATAAAACAGTTGTATGTGCTGCATTCTGAAGTGAACCTAATAAACTATATCGGTTTAATGAGTGATCAAATAAAATCTTACAGGTAGACTTAAAAGTCAGTGGGGCCAAGACTTAAGGGATAAACGACAGTTCAAAATCCTGGTGACATATTTGGGCATAAGTAATTTTCTTTTTAAAAAATTTAATCAAATCGGTCTGTTAAAACTAACGGAATGAATTATATTGGATTCTATACTTTTTAAATATCTATATTAATGCTAATACAAATATCAAAAAAGATTCTTTTTATTCATAAGTTTGTTTTGTATAAAATCAAAGAATGTTTGCTTTAATAACCCACTGTACATGTACACTATTCATTCCTCTATAATCACATTTCTGCCTCTGCTACAGTTAAATCGTTTCCATATAAATCCATAAACGTAACAGTAACTGTGCTTCGTATTAAGTTGAAGAATGGAATTCCTATGTATAATGTAATAAAGTAAATAAGAGTTGCCCGTAACGCTTGAGTGGGAGATGAACTCGAACATCCGAGTTGCTGCAGAAAAGCTTTTAACTCCCATTGTGCCTGGCTTAACGAAGGATGACCCTACCACGGAGGGATTTGTCGTAATTCTAAAACAAACTCGTGTAATTTGATTTAGTAGACCTCGTCTCAATTTGTGAACACAACTGCATGTCGGCCGTATCACCAAAGTTATACAGTAACCTATTTACAAAACATGTCCGCATTAAATAAGAAGAATCACTTTTACACATAAAACTTTTTACGTTCTCCTTTAATTCGTTATTACCTTCTGTTTATTAACTCTACAATAAAACATAATTAGTATCGAACAAAAGGAAATGACTAACGTTATTTACTTAGACTAATATTAATTTTAATATTTAGCTAAAAAAATTAATTTACGTCATTATATCTCTTAATTTTTAACATCTCACTACAGTATATTAAAGGTCCTTTGATAAAAGATTCATTAGGAGATAAGAGCTAACCCACTCTACCATGTAAACTCTAGTAAACAAATCTAAAAGTACATAAAAGAGAAAAAACATAAGTAAGAGTACTGATTAAGAAATCAGAAATCATTGTTTAATTGAAACTTAACCTATACATTAAAAATTAAGATAAATTAATTTTTTACATAGTTATTTACTATGTAAACATTAAATAAAACATATGCATACATTTAGAGTTTTATAACAAGTGCTTTGTTATTATTATTTTTATTTTCCATTGTGTACATAAAACTATACACGACTTTTGGAGCAAATTTAAAGTCCCAGTAATAATATTCTATATTCAAATGATAATTTTTAAATAGAAAACTTTGTGATGATATTTTACAAGATTTAATGATTTTACCATAATTTAAATTTAAAAATTAAAATTTTAAGTTATAATTTAATGATTTTACCAGATCATTGATAATATTAAATACACAGAATTATTTAAAAATAAATAATACATTTTAATAATTATTATAATTAATAGTAGGGTTAAATGTTCTTTAATAAACGAATATTTTATCATAATGGAAATGAAGATAATAAAGTAAATTAATAACACAAATTTACCAAGTGTGTACTAAACGAATAACAGTTTGACCTGAACTATTGTATTGACGAAATGTCTTCAGTCACGTTCATTGTTGTTCAAATGCAGAAAGAGTAAAGAGTAAACGTTTTGACGATCAGAGGAAATAAGTTGAAACCATTACTGATGGTTTGGGGGAAGGATGGAGGCAACTTTTAATGCAGATGATAAATTGGAAATAATTAAATAAATATTTCTGAAGAGAATATTAGATTTTTGCCAACCTTTTACCGTTTGCAATGATATTATTGAAAGTCTTCTTCGCTAAAATCATTTTTACTACTCTCAGTTTTATTTTCAGTAGACTAAAGATAAAGTATTCTGGTCCTACGAAAGTTCTAATCTGAGATTTTAATTAAAATATTCGTCTTATGTTCATTTGAAATATTATTAAAATAGCATAAACATAATTACATGGAAAATATAATTCATTGATTTAATTTAATATTATTAAGTGTCGTTCTTCTAATAAACTAATTAGTAACTGACATGTTATATTTATTTTAAAAAATAAATACAATAACAATAACAATAATAAAATGTATTTGTTATTGCAAAACTGTATTCAAGAATAAGAGATAATATAAGAGCTAAACAAACAACAAATTAATTCCAACTATTAAATAAAATTTGATTTTTTACAAAAAAGTTCTAATAGCCCATAACTAATAAAAAGCCAAAAAAAATCACATTTGCCTTTATTTCTGTTTACATTTTCAATTCGAGTTACTTGTGAAAAACCAATAAATCTATGAGCATTCCAATTGTTCCAACGATCTTGCTAAAAGTTTAGTCACCATGAAGGTTCTAAAAGAACAAAATAACCATATATGGTCAACAAGTAAAACGAAATAAATTATTAATTATACAAACCTTAAAATCGGAACGCTATCTTGTAAGAAATTAAACCCAGATCAATTCGACTGACCATAATACAATTTACAATGTTTTGCTTGCTTGAATACTACAAAATTTGTTTGCCAATGTCTTTTTAAATATTTTATAAAATATTTTTTACGCTTATCACTTAAGTGTAACGTTCAGAAACTACAGAATAATATTCGGTAAGTTTAAGATAGCTTCAATAATTAAAGACCACAATCGAAGCGAAGATTGACATGTAGCAGTATCCTAATGGACAAACACAAGTGATACATTAGTAGGTTGTGTTCACACCCGGCTAATACGAGTGGCAGCCCTCCTAATACAAACATTCTTTATTTTTTCATTGGTCTTTACGTCACCCTTCTACAAATCACGCGATTATTACACAAAAAATGCAATTAAAGGCATGTGTAAGTTGCAATCTTTCGGCAGTTCGATCAGCTGTAACGGTATTTACTGCGGCATTTTAAATCTCCAATGTTGAAAATTTAATTTTTCGATCACTTATTTAATATAATTTTTTTGCCAAATTTTGCTAATTTTTTTATGAATGTAATAATTAATATGTAAACATTACATTAGTTAAGAATGTGTTGAAATAAAAACGTAAGAACTGAGTTATTATTTATAAAGTTCAAAATAAACTGGTTTGATAATAGTCCTTCCGTTTTGTGTTTAGCTTGCTCTCAGGAGTTCATTGCATGATCGTTGTTCTGCTCCGGTAGCTCATCCTCTCACCAAAATTCGTTAAGCACACTTATGCGTAGCCTAATTACAAAAATTAAAACTTGTAATTAATTTTATAATAGTTTATTTTGATGAAAATGCATTTAAGATTTTCATTATTTCATTTAGGTACTTTAAATATTAAAAACCTAATTTAAGTTTTTAATTAAATCAGTTGTTTAAATTTGTTTAAATATTAGATTTAGTAATCTAATATCAAGTATCTAATAGTAATCTTTTCGCCTTAAAATAACAAAAATAAATAAATACTGGTAAATATAAGTATTTATTTATTTTTGTTATTTTTAAGCGAAAAGCAATGAGGCCTCCAAAATTTAAATGTAAGTGTAAAGTGTTAAAGTCGTAAGTGTAGTGTTGTAAGTGTAAGTGTCTGTTATACTCGGGTACCGCGAGTGACGTCTAAATCCTCTCAATGGGTGCAGACTAGCTTTTAATAATACCCTTCGGGGGTATTTATTACTATTATTAACAATATTAGATTATTAGAGAGTAGAGACTAACTCCCGAAAACACTAAACACAAACACTCAGAGCTGATTTTCTGAATATTCAAAAAAATGTTTAAAAGTAAGACATGCATGTGATCAGGAAACACAAGTTACCTAGAAAATTGTTACACAACAGCTGACAAATACAAATATTTGTTAATTTTTTATTATTTTAACAAAAGTCTTGGCTTATTTTCATGTTGCATGTGTTAGGAATTAAAACTGTGATTTTAAATATTAGTTTTAAAAATTGTAAAGAGGGTACAACCAAAGAATAAACACTATTGACAAAGACGCAGAAAAATTATGAAAATTCTTACATACTGTCTATTATAAATAAGAAGGTATGTAGAAAAACAGTTTAGATAAAAGCTTGTGACAAGAGAAGTTCGCGGCCAGTCGTTTTTGGGGGGAGGGGCGAAAGGCCGTTGGTAGGCCAACTCTGCAATAAGAGGACATTCCAGCGAGATGGTGTTGAGGAGCAACGGAACAGCAGTCGGACAGTTTTAGCGTACATTTCTTCTTGGGTTAAACAAACTGTGGTACGAGTTTTCGGAGAGGATGTTAGAACATTATTTCGGGGAAAGATCTTGATCGGGTAATAAAATAGTGTTCATTATTGGGTTGTTAACAATTGTATTTTTAGCCGAAACAATATAAGAAGGTTGTATGTAATAAAGGACATATAACTATTGTTCAGCCACCGATGGTTGATTATTAAGCAACCCGGATTAGGAGAGATGCCAAATTCCTAACACATGTTTATATTTAAAGTGAGGCACTTGTAAAAGAGAGTTTATCCACACTCTCGAAATGTATTGTTGTTTTTTTTTGTTTATAATAAACAAATGATAAACTGCATATATATATATATATATATATATATATATATATATATATATATATATATATATATGTGTGTGTGTGTGTGTGTGTGTGTGTGTGTGTGTGTGTGTAGTTACTAGTACAAAAATAAAAGTAAAAACAGTCAAAACGGAAATATATACAAATAAATAAGAAAATAACTAATAGGTCAAATAATTAAATTAACATTATAAACCTTGCAAAAGCAGTCACACTAAGGTAGTGTGATTTATAGTAAAACAAAGTAATTAAATGTGGCAGGGCAGTACAGTAGGCCTATCTGTCCCAAGTATGGAATGACTCTAGATAAGAGGGAGTTAGAATGTTATGAATGCTCGCCATTCCCTTTAAATAACCCTAGTCTCTAAACAATGGAGCGTGTGACGCTTTGGAACAGCTTGAATAATAATGGAGTTAACCCTCCCTTGATAAAGCTTGTGCTAAGAAAATCCTTAAATGTTCTACAATTTTGATCCGTATTTACTTTGTGTAATTGACTGAACAAAAACTACAGTTAATCAGTAGAATAATAAATATTTTACCTAACTCAAAGAACATCTGATTATTGCATATGTCTACTATTACTATGTACGTATTTACCGAAAATTCTTATGTTTTTGCGCCTGCCTATTTTGAAATTTTGTTCTTTACGCCAAACAATACAATTTTTTTATTTTATGCTAAATGCAGAAAAAATTAAAACAAATATTTAGAATTTAAAATGGTGGAAAAGTAGGGTTAAAAATAAAAATCTACTGAACAGTTCTAACCCTACTAAAGAAGACGTTCATGGTTACAAACAAGTGTGTATTTTCAATATCGTAAAAATGAATATAGCCTTCATATTATGAAAGATCAGGATAAAGTACGAAAATCGCAGTTTTAAATTTTAAATATTGTCAGTTATATGAAATGTTTAGTTTAGAGGTGTTACCTTTCAGGTGTGCTAGTTTTAGAAAGAGATTTTTTTAATTTTTTTATTTTAAAATAATATTATCTCAAAGAAATTATACATGATTAATTAAAGAAAAACAATAACTATTGCTGATTTGTTATTGTCAAATGTGTTGTCATAATGGAACACGATAAATTTTGTTTAACCTATGCAGGCTTTAAACCGTGTTAGCTGACCCTCCAGCCAACTTTGGGACCAATACATAAAGTGTTTGTGTAAAAACATATTTGATTCCCCTGCTTTAGGTTTATAAAATGTAATTTTCTTAAATGTTATATAAAACCTCTCTAGAAGTTCTTTTTTTTAATGATAATGTCGTCGTCTTTTAGATTATAGCATGTAATTTAACTTGAACGTGTAAAATGTTGTTCAAAGACTCGCAAAAATTGGTTTATCCAATTAGTCTAGTGTATTTGAAATTTTGTCTACATTTTATTATTTGTATCATATTGTTTGTCTAAAAAAAGTTTGAATTGATTGCGTAAAATTTCTAAACAAGGTTTAAACAATTTTTTAAAAATTCAGTGGCGAAATGTCCATGAAAATAGAACTGACAAATATTTAAGTCCTGTTTTCTTCAACTAAATCATACTAAACTAGTCCCAAAGTAGCTTATAAATAATAACACTTCAGTATGGTAATAACACCATCCCAGCCGTATCGAAAAGGCTATAACATGCAAATATGGTAAACGTTATATATCAATATGATAGCTTATTAGGACAGGAGAAGTGGGTATAATAAAACTTTCAAGAGACAGACAAGAAACCAAAATTATTCTACCATAAATTGTTATGTATCTTTTTAAAATGTTCGATAACATTAAAGTTATTTTCCTACAAAAATGACCTCAGTGTTTCCGTTTTCTCACACACAAACACAAAGAAAGAAATTAACAAACACCTACAAGAAAATGAGCACACTGTTTAATTAAAAACCTTTCACTAAAATATGGAAAACTAATTAAAGTAACAACATTGTTACAAACATTGTTCAAAACATCTATTTTTGCTAAAAATACGTACACTTTTTATACCGTATAACTATGAAGAAAAGTCAAAATTGACAAATAAGCTATGACACTTATAAATTTATTTATTATTTTTCTAAATTATTTCGTTTTTGAACAAACTAATACATTTGTTCAGTTGTAAAAACTTAATTTCAAATTAAATCTGACATTAACATAAATTTAAAAATTTATAAAAATAATATATTTTCATTCCTACTTGTGCTTTGTTAACCAGGACCCAAACAAAACTGCTTAAACTACCTTTAATAATTATTAAAACTAAGTATAAAATATATAAACTAACGACACTTAAACATATAAAACAGTTCATTTTGAAAACTGTTTTACAGAAAACAACGAAACAGTTTCCTTTTTGTATCCATCGCTCCAAATCCTAAATCCTATTGTCATCTTCAATTAACAAGGTTATTTTGAATAATTTTTGTTTACAAATACGTCCTCATTTTACATTGCTTTATTTTATAATTACTTGATAAATGTTGAGTTAAAACTTAAACTATATTAGTAAAATGTTTACATATTTTTATATATTACAGATATTTAGTATTTTTAAAATTAAGGCATGTTTATAAACTGCCTTGTATATGTTAAGCTGTTAAAGAAAAACCGAGATCCGATGTTAGCAGGAAAGGTATGGTTAGAGTGATATTATGAACGCGTTTATTTAAAACACAAGCCTACCTGTTAAGTCATTAAGCCAAATAAAGCACCTTATCGCCCCTTCTAGTTCCACTTTTACTGCCAACATTTTTCATGTCATGTAATCTCACACTCATTACTGCTGCTCTACGAGTATTTCATTTCCATATTCATTTTCAAAAATTTATAGTTATATTATCAGTTTCGTGACGTATTATCTTTATTTTTCTTTTAAATTAATAATAATAAAGCGTATTTGTTATTTCAAGAGTGCATTCAAGATGCATTTGTTTTAAAATACGTTACGTATGTTTAAATATTACGATGCCCATTAAAAAATGCTTCAAGTTTTTACTGCATTCTTAATTCTTAATATCATTCTTAATATAATTCTTAATTATAATTCTTAATATAATTCTTAATATTAATTATTAACATATATAAAGTTTATAGTCTTCACAAATGGTTCTGAAGACTTGTTTCAAAATAAATCAGGAAAACACAAAAATCTGTTCAAACATTATTATTTACTTTTTTCACTTATTCGCGAACTGTAAATTTCTTTCACTATTTAGATCATCCTTAAAGTAAAACGTTACGCTTAACAACTTTATATTATAAAAGTTATAGCGTCATAAATTTATACAATTTTATAAATATATATGACCAAAGAAAATAACAAAACTTGAAGAAACAGATTTATCAGAGGTTCTGGTCACATAGCGAGCATAAGTTTAATTTGTTAAAAGGAATTACAGATCAGTGAATTTAAAATAGCTAAAAAATGATCCAAATAAAAATTTTTAAAACAAAATGTTTTACGATATGAAAAATTGTGTCTAAATGCATTAATTCTGTTCATTATTCATATTAAAGAGCTTTGTCGCAAAACAACTTTTTTACTAAGGGATCCCAGATAATGAATATAGATGTATCAAAATTTCAAAATATAATTTCAATATGGTATGAATACTGGCAAATTCTTAGAGTTTTTAAATTTTAAGAAAATTGTTCTTTGAAAGCTCCGTAATCATTAAAATACTTTCCATTTTAAATTATTTTGTAGACTCTCTTTTAGGACTCTTAAGTAATACAAAATAATTTAAATACCAAAAAAGCGTCTCACCTTTAATCAAAAGTTAATTTAAGTCACGTGATACGGAAAATCTCATGAATCAGACAAAACTATGGCGGCCCTTTACAAAAATAAAGTTTTATTTTTAAACATGTTTGAGGTTTATTATTTTTGACAATTGTTAATCCATCGAAACGATAAATTCTTATTACAATTCTAAATATCGGATGTGATACGTAGGCCTACTTCCACCATGGCCGCTGTATTGTTTTAACTGTTATTACAGTTGCCTGAGCTAAAAGTGCAGTGATGTATTTTCATATAATTTTACGACCAGCATAAACGTAGGAAAGCTGTGATGGAGGCGCATTGACTGGTAACTGTAGCTCTGCAATAATTTACTGCCGCACTTTATGGCTATTCCCTGGCTGCGGTAAACTGCCGCTGTATTTCCCTCCGGCCAGGGGGTAATTCGGTGTAAATCAAAGTTTCAGCGATGCTGAATCCATTTATTGGCGGTCGATAGATTTAAATCTTAGTTTGCCTATTTGCTGATGACATCGAATTTGAATTAGTTACAAATAAATTCAGTCGTGGGAGAAAATTGGTTGAACTGCACTAAACAACTGGGCGTGCTTTGGTTCTATTATTTCTTATGGATTTACTTTACTTATTCTTTTTCGATGAGTGATATCAGTGCAGAAACAATTTTTTCAATTCGAATTTTACTATAGCACACCAATTTTTAATTTTTATAATTATTCATGTAAAAAATACAATTTAACTTAACTTTGTAAGTAAAATTTTAAATTACGTTTAAAAAAAATGTATTTCTTAAAATTATTACGAAAAATTGTGTGCTTTTAATTTTAAAAACAACAATTTTTAATAACAGCTATAGATACAAAACAATACTCTTTCAGTCCATTACACTCGGATTGCATTACTTTTACATTTGTTACACTGGAAAAATAATTAATCCTTTTTGAAAAAAATGTATGCAAAGTTTTTGGTCTTAACTCAAATCAATTTTTATTCGACTGATGTGTAAACAGTCTGTGATAACCATCCATAAATTTTGTTTGGGTAATTTCTAGTACATAACATATTTTGTGTACTAAAAAAAATATTTTTAGAACATATTTTTCAGTACATGTACGGTGAATTATTTTTGATAGATTCGTTTGAAATGTTTGCAGTCTATTTTGTAAAAATTCAATTTTTAATAACTTTGAAAAGATTTAGATCAAAACGGTCAAGAAAACAAAGTATTTTTAAAAATTGAACATGTTCTCGAGGTACGGGAAACTATTTATACGTCCTGACATATTTACTCCTTTAGATCGGTCTAATAGTTTGGTTGTGCGATATTCAATATACGTACAGACAGTATTTTTTGAACTCAGAGATAGATTGATAAAAATATCTAGATCAATGTTTGCACAATCGTACAGTGAATTATTCTTTTGTGTACTTATTAACACTTATTCTTTTGTACCTATGCTTTTGTGTATCTTTAACACCCATTAGACTTTTATTTAACACCATTTTTCTTCTTTTAGGGAATAAAACAGTAACAGCTCTCAACGAAAATGACTAATAATCTTTTACGCCCCAATTATTTTCAAAGAATGACTTTTACAGAACTAACTGTATTAATCCACAGAAGGTATGCATTTTTTGATAACACATTTTGCATGCAAATGCATCACTCGTTTCCTTTAAACATACACAACAGGTATCGGAGATGTATTTTATACTTTGCCGGTTTCTCATTTAGCATTCTATAGAACGCCTAGGAAATGTGTGAAATATAAATTGTTTCATACATTGCCGGCAAGTTTTAGGCATTATATACAATGCCGGATTTCAAACTTTGCCGGTAACACACACACACACACACACACACACACACACACACACACACACACACACACACACACACACACACACACACACACACACACACACACACACACACACACACACACACACACACACACACACACACACATTATATATATATATATATATATATATATATATATATATATATATATATATATATATATATATATTAGTAAGGTCACATTTGTTGTGAAACAAAAGAAACGCAAAAATGGCAAAAAATTAATAAATTAATTTCATTAGTCAGATTAAATAATTGTTAAAACAACAATTGTATTTATTTTACTTTTAATGCACATATACCTAAATAATATAACTGAGTTATTTGTTTAAAACAATAAATATATGACATTAGTAAATATGTTTTAACATTTAATTCAATAGTGTATTTGTCTACGATAATTTTCTGACTTTCTGCTAATCGTTTATTTTTTATTTCTAATAACTGTATAAATGCAAACAAAACTGTGTAGATGAAGCTTACACATTAAAACCAGAGATCCACGTTCCAAACAGAGACTGCCAGGACCAGGCTTTTGAGTTCCATATCGCATGCATCCTTGCACACCACCGCAGCTCCAGCAACGCTAAAATCCATATTCTTTGTTCCCGAATACAGACTCATTGTTTTCGTGTTTCTAGTTTGAATTCAAACATTAATACTTACTTGGACGCAGTATTTATGTTTTGTATGTACATTGTAAAAAGTTTTTAAATACTGATAACTTAAAAGTGTCAAATTAAGACAATGCAGGATTTCCTTGCAGAACAATTTACCTGGTGTTACTTCCAACACTTTTCTTAGAACAATGCTGTTTTCTTTTCATTTGGAACAAACTGAGCTGGTAGAGTACAAACAAAGAATAAAACTAAAACTACATAGTAAAAGATTATGTATTTCCGAAAATAAGCTGCTTTTAAAATTATAGATCATTTTATTGTTAGAAATACACTTTTAAATGGGAATCCAAAATCTCAGTCCACAGTTAATCAAAACGGATCGATTAGTTGAAATAACAGGACGCAGGGAAACCGGGCGAAGTCAGATCGAAATTTGCAGTCGAGACTCTTTTGCTAGGAGGATTTACAAACTCTTGTTGCTAATATTGTATAGTAGTAGATAGGAAACATTTTCTTCGTCACAAAAATATCTTAACTTACTGTCCGAACTCTACAAATGTTTTTCATTCGCACATAATTCTTCTGTAAGGCATCAACTCGTTGTTCACGCTCTTCTTTCCTTCATAATTAAATGAAATCTATCATATTCATTCTAGATATTACCACTGAATATAAACTTAACTAACTGCAATGATAACCCTTACGAGAGACATGTGAGCTCGCTGCTGGTGACCTTCTGCGGCAGAGTGTTCAAATGTAGTTAAATAGATAATAGTACCATTTTCTCAAACGTATCAACCCCGTCCTTGCAGCTTGCAGCATTCGTAGCGGCAGATAAAACCAACTACTTATACTTCAGCCGCTATTATCGAGCACGTTTTTTATAATTGTGGTTGTACTTTTAGTACGTTCATATCCAACGATAATACTAAACAAATATTTGTATGAATAATAAACTTTACAAACTGTTCGAGTTATTAAATTAACTGATGAATTAATTTACTGCTGTAAAATGTAAATCGAAAGTGAAATGTTTAGGTTAGATTGATTACGTTCTCACTATACAAAGTATAAGACAAATGGGGATAGTAACAAATTCAATCTTAAGATTTCAATGTGTCTGTTGAAGGCATCTGTACCAAAAAAATGTGGCAATTTCTTGCATATCTGTCCACCTGTACTTCTACATGTGCATCGCTGGAAACTAAACCAGTAATTGGAAAAGTTTGATGAAATTCGGCAAACAGGTCGATTTTCCAAAAGTTGACACCATTTTTTAATTTAGTAAAAATGTTTTTTGAGTAACGTTGTGTGTGTGTGTGTGTGTGTGTGTGTGTGTGTGTGTGTGTGTGTGTGTGTGTGTGTGTGTGTGTGTGTGTGTGTGTGTGTGTATGTATCAATGGAGACAAACAATTGACCAATTTTTATATAATTTGGCATGTTGGTATTTTTTTATTTACAAAAATTTTTAGAAGCCTCTATTGATAAAAAATGCTGTAAAAACTTGGATTTTCTCAAACCTTGCTGTAACTGTTTCTATAAAATTTTTTTACAGATGTCTTTAAGTACTCAAATAAATAGCTCAAAAAGTCCAGTACTAAAAAAACCGAATAATATTTTTTAATTAATGATTGAATTTTAGTCAAGCATGAAACTTTATATTCATTGTAATAAATTTAAAATAAAATGTGTTTACGTTTCAGAAGTAAATAAAAGAAACTATTAAAGTCCTCAACACCTTCGAATTTGTTTTACCTGGTTTAATCCGTAAATGTCATTCATTAAAATTTTAGTACACTGGAGCTTCATTAGAAATCAAAATTTTTAGGAACTATATTGCGATTTTGAGAAATTAAATCATTTTTTCTGTTTTAGACGGAAATTTTGGAATTTAATGTGATAAAGTGTATCAAATGTTTTTGTGCTGTTTTTTTTTTTTAATGATTTCGTTATCTAAAATTAATGGAGACTTTCCTACACTAGACGGTCATCAAGATATAGGATGCTGGATTACAATTTGTTTAAATTAATGAACACAAGTTACAATGTGTTTGTAATCCCAAGTTTAAAAAGTATTACTTTTATTTATATAGTCTACGTGATGATTGTGAGAAGATAGAAACACCACTTTAAAGATAAGGAATTACAACGTAAACCATAAATATTATTCCATATTAAGTTCTTTTTGTTAAGATATTTTCTATGGTAGGTGCTTCATATCATCAAAAAATATTTGGTACAATTTGTTTTACATTTCTCTTGATATGTTAATTATCTTCTTTATATTAAACACAGATTTTTTATAATTGTTTCACACTGACATGTCTGTTTGTCTTACTTATGAGGTTGAATTAAAATATTTATATTGTAAGATAAGTAATATAATATCGTGTTCCTACATCGAATAAAGTACAATATCAACCAATATTAGTGTTAATAATAATAAAAAACCAATAATGACGGTATTTTCATTCACAGAACCGCATTGTGTGCAGCTTATGTAGTTTAATATCCGTTCCTTTACTGTGACCTATTCAAGAATACTGCACAGATATGTAGGGCACCGTACCGTTTTATTTTTTTCACACATTTATTGCGTTTAATCAAGTTTATAATCATAATTAATAACAAACACGAACTCAAGCTAGTCGCGAAGGTTCGTGGCAAGTTGTTGCACATAATGTAATGAAAAATATAAAAACATTTTATTTGGTTAGGGAAGTGTCCATTACAAAAAGATCCTCAAGGCAAGTTCGATGTTTCTGAAGTAAATAGAATAAAGTTTGTAAAATCAATGTCTTTTAAAGTTCATTCTGCAAATAAACAGAGTGAAATCAAATTTGACTCGACAATAGAATCCAATTAGTAAAGCTGCCGTATTTCAAATTAAATAAGCTGGCTTTCATAAAATGCTTATTTGTGTTAATATTAATTTTTAAATATCCATAATTTAGGCCGACCGATAACAAGAAGACTTTTGTCTGACCATACGCCCGTTACTTTTAATGTCAGCCAAACGGTTATAAGAAAACATCTGCTTTGGTGACTATTCATACAGACTAGGATGCATTTAAAAAAGATGTAGAACACAGAATTTGTCTTCAAACACCACTAAAACAGTAGAACAATTGATAATTCAGCTGAAAAATCTAATATCCAATTGTCGGTTTGGAAAAACACATCAAAATTCGAAGGAGAACTTACAAGAATAATTAGCTTACGGAAATTACGACAAAAATTAATGAAATAAGAAAAGTAAAACAAACATTAAACTATTCACCAAAAATTGTTAAACAGGGTAAAGAGAGAAATGAAAACTATGATAACTAATGTAAAGAATGAAACCTTTAAAAACTTAATTAGTAATCTGTAGTAAGATGAGGATAGTGGAAAGCAGCTAGATCTTTAAAAAGACCTATTACTCGATCTGCTCCTTTGAAAAAAGAAAATGGAACATGCGCTAGAGATAACAAGGAACAAAAGGTGGACTTATTTGCAAATTTGTATAAAGAACATTCCGGCCTCCCACAAGGCAGATTGCAGGAAAATCTAGCTAAAGTCAAGATAAAACTAATATCAGACTTCTAATAATGAAAGAAGTAGATAGAAAAATCATAACTTATATCAAAGAGAAAAAAGCTTCTGGCTACGATTTAATCACTGAGAAAGTTGTTAAAAAGCTACCAAGAAAAGCTGTTAGAAAACTAGCATTCACTATAAACATTAACTTACTAATAAACATAAACAGCAATGAAAATAAACATAAACAGCACTAAGATTCAGTGGAAAGTAGCGGAAATATTAATGATTTCGAAACCTTGAAAGCCAATCACAGAAAAGACGTCATATCGTCCAATATATCGTCCAATCATAGAGTTCAATATCGTTACTGCCAGTCCGATCTAAATTATCTGAAAAATTATGTTTACAAGATTTAAACCAGTAATACAAGAAAAATTACTTATATTATCTCATCAGTTTAAGATGAAACTGATGATGGTTTGAAATTGAAATAATTGATTTGAGAAAATAAATTTAATATTATAGAAATAATAACGTTTTGCATTTTATTAAATACTTTAATTTACATAGAGTTGAAAGCGGACTAACAAGAATATAGTGTGAGGTTATATTGGGTAATAAATTAACACTGACATATATTAAACGTAATTTGGTCAGAAACATTTAAGCTAAACTATAGCCTAATTGGCAAGCCGTATTATTATACTATGGCTGGTTAACAAAGGCTTGTAATGTACCGGAGCTAATTTATTGATTATTGGTAACAGTTGTTTGACATACAGCGCATATCCTGTATCTGTTGACAAAGGAAGAGCACTATTTAATCAACAGTCATTTGAGGTTTAAATACCACACCTCTTTAGAAATGACGGTGATATGAATGCTGTTGTTAATAGTCTCTTTCTTGTGAAAGTAAATATTAATTATTATACAAATATTTATTTGCACTGAAATTGTTTTACCACTCATACCACACCTAATTCTTCCTCCGTTACGTCTGTAGCTTATTACATCACTTATAAATACACTTTATTATCACTTATTAATGTATTTTTTTATTTCAAAGCGTGTTAGGACCGAAACAGTGAGCAATAAAGCCTACATTTGTGTTAAATCTCTGCAACAACTGATTATTTTTGTTATTTTTTATTTTTACCTCAAATTTAATTTTTGTTGTTGTTACTTTAAGGTCAAAAGCACATTATCGCCTTCCTAAATGTAAGTGTGAGTGTAAAGTGTTAAGTCGCAAGTGTAGTGTTGTAAGTGTAAGTGTGTAAGTGTAGACTCGGGTATCGCGAGGGACGTCTAAATCCTCTCAATAGGTACAGCTAGTCTGCACCCCCTGCGGAGAACCTCAAATTTAAATGTAATTAATGTGACGTAATTAATTAATCAAGTTACCTTTGCCAAAATAACGAACAGTCAGGAGAAGAATCATTGCACAATTTTGAATGTTATTTTTAGAAACAAAATATAGCAACAATACTGCAACGAAGGTAACCAAACAATCTAAAAAATTAGTCCAACGCAACCAACTTGTAATTAATAACAAAATTAATAAATTTTTGAATATTACAGTGTGCGATGCTCGAACAAATATGTTTTCAGTAATAAAAATGTATAAAAAACTGGGAAAATTAGTTGATCCGTACAGAAATGAATTTTTCGGAAATTTTTACAGACTTGAGATGCATCTATGATCTGTGTGGACCCACAAACCAATAAAAATAAAGGGATATAATATGAAAATGTCTTATATGAAAATTTAATGAAAAGTCAATGTACTACGATGAAAACTTCTTACTAATTAATTCACGCAGAGATTCAGTTAAGACAGTCGGAAATGTTTGAACTCGAACATGATTAGGTTCAAACAGTAGCTAAAATTAATTAGTAGTAAAATAAATATTAGAAATTAATTGGTAACTAAAAATTTTTTAACGCTTCATTAATTTGTTCACAAAAGAGTTTTAAATCATTTCTTTCAACGTTTTAAATAGTCCATTAGAAATCGACGTTCTTTAATAATTGTTCATGTTAACTATAAGATAAGCAAGTTTCATTCCACTGAATGACTCTCTTCGTTATTGTACCACAGTGTCATTGGAAACCACTTACTGTGCAGATTTGATAAAAAATTCAAACATTTTTAATCGTTATAGGAAATATATTAGAAAGGCATTGTTCTGAAAACATTTTATTTCCGGCTAAAGTGGAGTGCGTTTTATCTGTTTTTTCAAGAAATGCATACTAATAAATTGTTAAGAAATTGTATGTACTTTAATTTTTATACATGTATCCACCATTTTTGAGTTATTTAAAAAAATCAAACAACCTCAAAATTTGCACACTTTCTACCCTTAATATTGAATTGGTGCATGTCACATTATTTTCTTAACAGTTGAATAAAGTTTTGTTTAGTTTCTTTGTACAAGTTAACCACTACTTTAGCATTGTTATATACTTAAAGTTAGTTTATTACATTTTGAGAATTTACACTCAAAAGAAGTATTTCAAAAAATATGTTTTCTTTAAAAATGTACCTAATTTCTCAAAATTGATTCATTTAAACTCGTTCAAGATCTGATTGCAAAAAAAAAGATTCATAGCTAATATCAAATTGTAAATAAATGAAATGCACTGTTCCAGAGTGAATCTTAAAACAAATGAATATCAGTGGGAGGGTTAAATTTATTTTATTCGAATTTTACTACAATGACTTGAGCTACACATTCTCATATCTTACCAAATTATGAGCAAAATATCATGAACCGAATTATGGGAAATTATGCATATTTTTTAGATTTTTTTCAATAGCTCTCGAATGAATTTTTTTAAAAGCCTATACGTTTTAAACAAAAACAACATAAAAATTAAGCAAAATATTACCTGTATTTTGCTAAATAAATCATTAATTGATTTAATATTAAAGATAATATGTTAATATTATAATATAATATATACAAAATTAATGTATTAATATTAAATCTATTGATTTAATATTACATATTATATTATTATTAATATTATGGTCCATCAACATTTAAAGTATTTGTAACCAATTTTGAGAAAATTTAATTTTTAGGACAGAAGAGAGAGAGAGAGAGAGATTTATTGCCATAACTTGAGGTGAAGTTAGGACCGTTAGGTCCTCTCTTTTATTTAACATCTCAACAATTTTAAAAGAAAATACAAAACATGTTAGTTACTTAATTAATTATTTGATTGATCGATTAATTAATTAATTGAGTAATTTATTCATTAATTGATTGATTAATTTATTAATACTGTTAATACTGTTAATTTATACAAATAAATTAATTGTTTTTTTTATAAATAAAAAATAATAATTTTCATTAAGTAAAATATTTCATAACCTAACAAAATTGAAAAAAATAAAGTAAAATAATATTTATAATAAAACAAAACGGTTTTTCACATTAAATAAAACAAATTAAAACTATCATTTGAAACTAAAAATAAACAGATTTAATAAAACATTTAAACTCATATAATAAAGCTTTATAAATAATATAAATAAACCTACCTTTATGTAAGAACCCTAAAGAGGCATCAGGCCCTATAATATTGTTTAAACGGCTTTGAAAACTGATCTCGGCCATTAATTGACTTTAGGGAGTCTGGGTCTACAAACGTCACGCCAATAAATGACAGTTCTGTGCTTTGGTGTGATCAGCATTTCTTGTGCTCTTATTTTTCAAGTAAGGTGGCACTCCAGTCTGAATAACAACTTGCAAAATAGTTAAAGTATTATAAAAACGAACACAATTCATTTTAAAAGATTTAGTTACTTGTAATAAGTGGTAACATGACCATCACGTTTTAAATTATACACAAATCAAATCATACTGAGAGAGAGAGAGAGAGAGAGAGAGAGAGAGAGAGAGAGAGAGAGAGAGAGAGAGAGAGAGAGAGATGAGAAAATATATACCGTGAAAATATCCAAGTAAAAACACTTTTTACAAACGGAAAGATCCATTAAAATAAACTTTTTACGATCACCAAATTTTATTGTTTGTGTATTGATAAAACAAAATGTAAAACATAAAAAGCAAAAATCAGATTGTTAATAATTAAAACAACCGAAACGTTCTAAAAACATCGATTTTATCGAAATAGTTTCAAAATTACTAAAAGTAAACTATAACTTCACATGGGACACAGAATATTCACGATAACCTCGAAAAATAAATAAGTTTAATAAAAAAAAACTGTGTTCTGTAAAATATTCCCGTAATTGGTTTTTAAGCACAAACTTCCAGGCTTGCGTTTGGATATATAAAACAGCACGACTACATACTAGATACTTAATTATGTTTCATTATTGACATGTCTCTACTTTTATTAATGTATATGACTATAGTTAGCTTGTATCTTTTTCATCATTATTCAATTATCTCGATATATAAAACACTATCTGTGATAGAAAAAACAACTCTCTTCTAATGTTACACATAAAAATAACAATTTAAAACTTAAATTTAATTGGTTGTTGCAAAGTTAAACTAGCATAACATTTTCTCGGACTTGAGCAATGTGTTTATTGTCTTCTGAGATGTGATAAATTAATTGATTTCCTTGTCCTGTTTCCAGGCCACTTAACAATCCACTGCACCATCATAACACGATCAAATCAATGGCTACTAACTGTCCAGTATTAATGTCGTAATTTTAATGTAACACTATTGCGATAAATCAAAGTCACTCAAATTATGAATTGAAGCGGCCACTAAATGAATGTTGTTTTTACAAAGTTTCAGAATTTTTAAGCAGTAATTAAGAGTGTTCAATTATTTTTGGTGTATTATCCACAGTTTTTCATAAATTGAAGTAATTTTATTACCTAAAATTATTTCTTTTAGCAAGTTTAGGAACTGAAGATGTTTGCAGCTACTTTAGACAAGATTAATAAAGTAATTACGCGAAGAGTGCTACACCTCAACTACCCAGACATGAGTTACAGATTCTAATATTACCTTAATGTAGAGTACACGAACACACCACTTTGCATATTAATCAAAGTGTGTCAAGAAAACTATTTGTTTAATACTGTTAAAAGTTTCTGTTGACAAAAATAAGGAGAGCGAATTCATAAGCATATCAAACAAGACTGTTCCAAAATTTTGCAGCAACATTTTAAAATTAATTACAAATAATACAAAAACATTAAAAATAATTTCTCACTTTCAATTAACTTTACGAAAAATTCACGTTTGAGATATAGACAAAAAATGGTAAATTCGACTAATTAAAAACGTAATTTCAAAAATATGTAAATTATTATTTTAAAAGATATTTCTACACACAGAGAAGTGTATTTTCACGAATAAGCAAGAAATATATTTAAAAAAAGTAAAAACCATTATTACAATTTACCAATAAAATTTTATTACAAAAAATTCCTTTAAATAAGTTAGGAATGTTTTAGTTATTAGTACAGCGCTGCTTTTGTTTACTTTGTTTTTTGTTTAACGTCCGACTTGGGCTAATGCAGACAATGGGATGATTTATAGCGTATGAAAATGCCAAGCCCTGGCCGGGAATCGAACCCGGGTCCTCGGGGTGAAACCCAGTACGCTATCAACTAAGCCAACTAAGCTCTTTTGTTTACTACTGTTGTATTGACTCAAAATTTTTAAATGTTTATTTTATTTCATTACAAAACTGTTACAGAATTAAAATAAATGTTAATAGAGAAGAAGTCCAGACAACGCCGGACTTAAAATGTGATAAACTGTGACAGTCGTACATGCAGGTAATCGGAAAGTATGGCTCAGATTATTATGTGAATGACATATTTGGCAAAGTATCTCACATTGATAATAAGTTGGAGCAATTTCTAAAGTATATTAATAACATTTCTGATTTTATTTTCTTTACTATGAAATATTAGATAAATAATAAACTGCAATAATGTGTACATAAGTAACAAACACGTCATGCCAGTCGTTTTTTAAAACTTTTTCTTTTAATCACCTTCGATGGAATACTTGACAGAGGCCGATAAAGATAGACTAAATTGAAAGGTAAATCTTATTGATAAGATCTAGTTTCCAATGAATATCCTCAGTCTGTACTGAAAGACAGATAATATTAAAGGATAATATTAAAGATAGTCTACTAAGAAAAGTTTTAAAAAATGTGAAAACCTCTAAGCGGTTATAATAATCTCTTATATACTGAATTTAATATAAAAATATTAGGCTTGAAAATCTAAAATCTAAATTGCTTTTAATAAGAGTAATAACAAAATGTTTGTTAACATCTCGTTAAAACGAAAACTTTAAATGAAACTCGGGACACTTATAAAAACTAATAAATTGTGGCTGGAAACATCACGAGTAGTAAACTTAAAGAAAATAATCAGTTTTTAATACCAGAGGACTTTACTTCATACATGTACTACGTCAAGTTTTTGAAATATGACAATAAAATATTGAAGCACGTACTTGTAGGCCTATTCGATTGGACCAGCTGACATTCTGACTTTGCAACGTACGATATATGTTAAGTGGTCTTCTTGATGCACAAACACAAAAATTACTTCTGAATCTTATTCTACTTAGATTTACCAACACTCGAGAGGTGTAATCATTAGAAAAATGCTTTTGTTGATTTCGATAAATACAAAAATATGTTAACTATCGACAAATCCTAAAAAAAATTTTAATCTAAACTTGTTTTTTTAGATTTTTTGACCTTAGAAGCCTAAATTAGAGAAGGGATTATGAAAACTTGAATTTTTGAAGAGGTCTTGGAGCTTTATATAAACTCTTTTATTGCCAAGACAATTTATAGTCGGAATCAGTAACATTTACAGTATCAAATGATATCCCACATTGCGTAAATAAAAATAAACATATTTTCACCCTTAATAATTTACCACTAAATATTTTTTATACTTAACCACTATGTTTTTCTGCGGAATAGATTAAAAAAATATGTTTGTCAAAATTTATAGTATTTGGTCACATCGTATATGTATAAGAGGTGGGTCCCCGACAGACAGTCGGACACGCTTTGCCTATTGGTTCTAAGAAACAGGCCTACCGTTAAAAGCCTTTGGAAACCGTTCAAAGTGTGTCACGAAAACTATTTGTTTAATACTGTTAAAAGTTTCTGTTGACAAAAATAAGGAGAGCGAATTCATAAGCATATCAAACAAGACTGTTCCAAAATTTTGCAGCAACATTTTAAAATTAATTACAAATAATACAAAAACATTAAAAATAATTTCTCACTTTCAATTAACTTTACGAAAAATTCACTTTTGATATATAGACAAAAAATGGTAAATTCGACTAATTAAAAACGTAATTTCAAAAATTACGCTAAAGTATTAATTATTAAGTATTTAATTATTGTATATAATTATTAATGTAATGGTTTAATACATTCCACAATTATGTATTAAACTTAATGAATTACATGCTGAATATTGAACACTATTAAAAGAGAATATAACGACAAAAAAATGAAGTATAAACTACGGACATTTATTTTGTTTATTGACGTTATTTACATACACATTTTGCAAATTATTCAGCAATTTTATACCTACTGTCCCGAATTATAATTATATATATATATATATATATATATATATATATATATATATGTGTGTGTGTGTGTGTGTGTGTGTGTGTGTGTGTGTGTGTGTGTGTAGTTTTATTTTTAACAAACTGAAAACATTTTTTTTCTAATAAGCTTACATATGAATTGCCTAAACAGATTTAGTTAATAATTAAAATTTGTCTTTATCCTGTAAGGAAATGAAAAAGCCATTAAACATTTTCTAATAAACATATGTCCTTTTCAACATATCTTACTGTTCTCGCCATACAAAAATTAAAACTAACCTCAAATATCAGGAAAAACTTTCTACCCTAACTCTTTATTATGAATAACAACAGAAGCTATGCACATTACTTATCACCATTCAACCCATTGAAGAATAATAATTTTTTTTTCGAAATTAGGCCTTTGAATATAATCAGGAAAAAATAAGAAAACTGTATAATTAATAGACTAGTAATTATAATGATAGTGACGCGTTTTTCCACAATTTTACGATATTTCAATTACAAATTGCTTTGAAAAATAACCATTTTATTAAGTAATTAATATTTATAGTAAATTAATCAATATGAACAATTTAGTTTACTTAATTTTAAAAAAATAAATTGTAATAACAGTATGCGTGTCATGTGGGTTTTCCATGCTACTCTACTGGCAATATGTATGTCCAAATAGGCTACTTAACTTCACTTGAGCGTCCTAATGCCTCACTGTTACACGGTACGGACTTTGTTACATTTATCATTTTTTTAAATATTAGTAAAATATCAAAATATAGTTTTGTATTATTATTATTATCAATAAAGTCCCCGATTTAATTTTAATTATCACATATTAAGACAAATGCAATTTCTTTAGAAAAAAAGCCATGACTTCCCAATAAAACGGCTCCAATAAGAGGTCACTCATAAGTAAATAAATGAAATAAGTCAACCGGAAGCGTTGAGCCTCGAGTTATTTCAGATTGATCGGTTGCTCTTCACTGAAAGCCTCTTTGCCCAAGTTGCTTGTTTCCTATTTTCTAAAAATATTGGCATAGCTACAAAACAAAAGCTTTTTTTACCTGCAGCTTTAAGTGTTAATAAAAATAACCTGACAAAAATTTTTTTTGTTACTAAGTTAAAATTTAAATTATTGTTAAGCTTATCCACAAATTGCTGATTAATTCTCTATAACTCATCAGCTGACCAGTTACATTTTAAAATGAATTTAAAAGATGAAAATGGAGTGTAAATTTTGTTTTTCGACTTGACAAAAAAAAAACTTGTATGCATATACAAGAATTCTTCACTGAAAGCCTCTTTACCCAAGTTGCTTGTTTCATATTTTCTAAAAATATTGACATAGCTACGAAACAAAATATTTTGTTTACCTGCGGCTTCAAGTTCTTAGCGACTACCGCTTGTCTGATGGACAATTTTTAAAAGCTAATATTGAGAAAATGAAGGTTATGATTGAGAATAACCAATTACATATGAAAGCTAGTATTATAATGATAAAATAAGTTTCATATGTATATAGAGTATTAAATTTTAATTAAAAGTAGATCAATTATGTCTGTATTGTTTGAAACAGAAATTAAAATGAATTCCTCTCTGAAAGTGTATTGAGACTATATTAAACTTGTTTGCTCCCTTAAAGTGCCCTTTTAATGCTGTTTTTATAGATAGGCAGTAGGAAATAGGCTAAGTACTGTTTATTGCATTATTCGTTTTATTGCGTTTTAAAAATTTTAAATTTATTTTAATGGTTTTTCGTGAAGCAAGTACTTAAGTTATTATTACGTTTATTGCTGTTATAAAGAATAAGTATTGAAGAAATTGATTGGTTGGTATTCATGAATAGTGAATATTAAAGAAATCATGCATAACATTATTTATATTATTACATTATAATTTGTATCATTTATTAATATGACTGAACATTTGATATAATTTCTTTTACTTTTAACGTTTGAATTTACAAATATTTACGTAACTTAAACCAAGCGAAGGAAGTGTATCATTTTATTTTAATCACAACCGGCTTAAAGTTGGGGTTAGGGCTGGAGAAAGGAATGCAATGGACTCGTTTACGATATCTCTCGCGTCTCAATGGAGGGTGTTTCTTTCACTGGTCTGGTATTTGTCCACAGTGAAGTTCATTTTCATTGCACAAATACTTCAGATGCTGCAGTATTTCATTTTCACATAGCAATCAAAAACCAACAGATAAAATTATACAATTGTAAGCCTAAATAATTCGTGTTATTTAATGTGTAAGTTTTAGTCATAACGGTGCATTATGCATTTCAAAATGCAATCATTTTGACTTAAATAATTTAATATTTATATTCTTTATTTTTTTTAAATATCTCTCGTGTTTATGCTTCGAATTAGCATAAACGGTTTTACCTCAAATTGCTTCATTATTTTTATTATTGTTCAACGTCTTTATTTTGTATTAGACTAATGAGAATGAGGGAGCTGTGTTGACGGCAATAGAACGGCAGTAACATTATAATGTTACCTACCTACATTGAGGTGCGCAAGTTCAGAGACGCAGCAAACTGAACAGTGCTTTAAGTACCTCGGACACGCTGTTTTTTTAGTTCAAACGAGAGAATATAAATGAATAAGTACATGTGCAAGACTTTATTTAAAGCTTTGAAAGAATACATTGAATTCAAATTGATGGACATTTTATAACGTCTAAATTTAATTATATATATTTCAAATTAATACTACTAATAATAAAGTTGAATAAAAGATTTCCAACATTCTTATGCGCAGATTATAAAGTTACAATAATTTAATTTATTTCAAGAAGAACAAATTTATAATAATTTAATTGATATCTAGAAGAACGTAAATTTATTATTTCTAATTTCAACTTTAAAACGTATTAAATCAATTTTGAAAGAAATAGAGTTCGTGCAGAAATTACCTTTACCGTAACCCTTTGTTTGTTTTCATTGAATTTGAGATATCTGTGTGTTTTCTAATCTTCAGATAGCAATCAATGACTGGTGAAATAAATAAATTTAATTAAATGGCAACACACCAGCGCGGCTTGAGTGCGCCCGAGGGACATTTTGTTACGTCCGGTCGTAACATTATATCAAAGCGAAACATCGACTTTGTTCCAAAACAAATTAATTTGAATTACATGTGATAAAAGTTAATTACAGTTTGATAGTGAATATATAAAGGAATAATGTTTGCATTGGATAACGCTTAAAACTGTATTATGTGTTAGTAAAGATTTTAATTTATTGAAACATAGAACTTTTACTACTGAATTATTACCTTAATTGTATTATTCTAAATGTCATTTAACATCTCAATTGTTTTGTGAACATAATTACAGTATTAAGTGTTAATAAGTACGATTTAATGTACTCACTGTTAGATTTTATCTTCTTGCTTTCGCAGGCATCACTGAAAGTGTTGTAATTTAGTAAAACTTTGATATAAAATCCCCTTCCACCAACAGATAATTGTGTTTTTTTAAAGGTTCACTTGTATTAATACCGTCATAATTGATTCATTTAAATGAACAAAGACAGACAATGTTTTGTATCGACTTTTTAAACTTATTTTATAAAATGTTTATCGCCTTTTACTATCCTACCAAATTGATTTTCACAGTTTCTAAAATCATGAAAAAGGTGAAGTTTGTGCACAACGTTTCGAGTTGCATTGTCATTATATTTTTTTACATAAATTTGAGTATTAAGACTTATTGGAATAGTTTCAATATAGATGACATTTTTCAAAGTTAAAAGGTTCATTCTTAAGCATTATATTTAAAAAAATCTAAATAAAAACTAAATGAATTGGTTTATTTAGTAAAATAAACCAATGTAAAATTGTTTCGTTTTCCTCAAAATATGAAAGTACGGAGGTAAAAGAAGACCTAAGTAACTGATAAGTAACAAATTATTAAATTTATCAAATAATTATTAAACTTTTAAAACTACTTTGATAATTAATATAGTTTATTACAGTATATTAGATAAAGAAATATTGTTATTACAGTATTAAAAACCATAACGATCTTAGTTCTATTACTTGCAATACAATGGTTTTTAGACCTTGAAATGTTTAGCTGTTCAAAGGTTGGATGCACACTCGTTGACTACGTAAAACAGTTTATCCAACACATTATTGTTTTTCAAGATTATTGGAAAAACAAACAATGTTTACCCTCTTAAAACAAATAAGTAACATATTTAAACTTATTAATTACTAGAACTACTGAATACGAAATTGCAGACTCTAATGCACAGACAACTTATCCTATAATATTAAACGAGCTAAATTTGTATGCATGTTTGTGCGTATATGTTTGTCCACTTTTATCATAAACGATTGCAACTATTTTTGTAATTTTTTTATATTAAAGTTTTTTGTTATCAGGAATCGATTGCGACATGTCTCACATCTGTGAAAATTTGCAGTAGCACGCGTGCACACTAAACACTGTGCGACCAAACAAGAGTCAACAATGTACCTCAAAGTAACTCAAAGAAACTACCTCAAAGTCAATAGGTATTACCGAGCGAAGCTCGCTCATCCGTTAATAAAACTTCATGGCGCAAGAAGAGTGAGTGAAAATGGATCATGTGAGTTCTGCATAACTGAATTTGAGTAACTGTACACAAGGAAGTGCTGCACTGTAGTCATGAAAAAATGAAACAGTTTAAATTTAAAAATTAATTTTGATGTACCTTATAGCTAATACTACTTAATGTATTACAGTTTATGAGTACATAACTTACCGGCCTCCTTTGTGAAAAGGTATGTCATGACTTTTTGCTTGCAGATACGTAACTTTGTAGGCTGCAATTTTCTATATTTGTGAAGTTTAATGACGATAGCTTTATGCAGAAGTGTAGGTAAATGTTACTCGCTTCTCCCATGAGAGATAAGGTTATCTTGGATTACATCTATAACAGCGCATTCAACAAAAACGACTTCTAATTGCGCTGCAAGCGGACAGAATAGGAAAGATTGTAACTGCTGAGATCCACAGTGAAGACACGTGATATTAATCGATAATAATTTAGGTGATAAAGCGAGATTTTTTCCAATCGAAATATTTGTCGTCGTTACTAAAGCCAGAGTTCGACAGCCTTCCAACGCGAATGAGTCCATTGGCATCTAAGAACGGTGAAGTATAGCAACAGTTAACGAATGGCATCAATCGATGATATCGGGATATAATGACCCTTCTTAAGTAAGCCCAAGTATACGAGTTGTTGCTGCGCTTATCTCGTATAAGGAGAGTGGAATTTTACGTATGACAGAGGTCGAGATTTATTTCGATAACAATAGATAAATTGCAACTTATAAGCGGCACTCGGATCAGAATCATCTGAGATGAGGATCTAATAAGAAAGCATATCGAATAATGTTGTTCAGCAATATGTAATGCAGTTGTAGATCACAATCTGGAAGTGATTCTACAGGTGTTGCTATAAATTTGAATGAAGGCCGGTTTTGCTGTGTCAGATTCGTCAATTCCGCCCCATAACAGTGAATTATTCCACAGAAGTGAGGGGATCAAATGTTACTTTACACATTTTATTTAATTAATTAATTATGAGTTGTGCTATGACATTATATTATGTTTATTTTAATAATATTTTTCTGGTCTTTGTTTCAGAGGGCGCCCAAGGACATTCACAACAAAACAAAATAACAACGTCGACCCATTTTCCGTTTTAGAATAAAATTAATGAAACAATTCAACTAAATGTATTAAAAAATATTATTCAGAAAAAAGTGCACTAAAATTTAAATAATGCACACCGTATGTTTTTCAAAACTTTATTAACATAAAAACAAACACTACACACATATAACACAGTAATAAATTATTATAAATAATACAGTTTATTATTTGTATTAGATTTATTACTACAATTACTTTTTTAAAGAATAAACTTAAAGTTAATAAGGTTTTCAACATTTCAAAATGCCAATATAAACAAGAAAACTGGTGGCAAGAAATATTTCTATTACACACACCATTGCAGAGTTGAATCACTAAAATGAATGAAAAATTAATAAACATGGGTACGAAGTCAATACTTCCGAAATTTGCCCCGATAATAATCTGTAGACTTTACCTAACGTAAACACAACACAACGATAATTTCGAAAAGTTTCATGGAAACAATGCTCTGACAGTACTGGACTCAAGATGGACGGACTGATTTTTGAATTTGGTTAGAACCCTATAATTTGTTTCATTAAACACTGTCGGTACAGATTTTATTATTGTTTAAGCCCTGTTTATTTTAATATTATAACCACTTCCCTTTCACATTTCCTAAACAGTTTCTGAAACATGAGCTCTCCCTGTAAAAAAATATTTTTCGTGACACCGTTTTCGTTCGTCGTTGCAGCCAGTACCTTGTCATGTTTCGTCTTACTCGTCCAATGCGCAGTCCGCACAGGAAATCTGCAAGCTACGCCTCGCCCTTCCAGCACACTCAATAACTCGAAACAACATTTGTAAGTTTGTATGCATGTTGTTTAAGTTTTATACCTAAGCATTCTTTTGTCTTATACCGTATAGCATACTAGCTTTGCACCCGTACTTCGCTACAGAATTTTTCAAAAAAAAATTACAGTTGATTAATTTCAAAGTTAATTTTTTTTAATATAAACTACAGTAAGTTTTGTTTTGGAAAGAAGGTTTTGTAACTAAAAAGCAAGTTATTGTATTGGTAGAATATTTTAATTGTTTCGACTAAAGAAGTCAGATTTTTGGGCCAAAACCTAAATTCATTTTCACCACCACCGCGCCTGGCGTTTAGCGACTGTAACCGTATAACTAACAATTTACACGAAGAAATAATACAGTAGTATTTTCGATTGGCTGCTGGAGCTCGTGGAAATACTTTCTCAAATAAATCAGTTATTTTTAGTGACGGTTACAATCAGCTGAAAGAAAATTTGAAGTAGCTTAAAACCTACTAACCATTATGTTTAAGAAATATAATTTTGAAATCTGTCGAGTCGTTTGGTTGTAGATCGCAAACAAAATTGACATCTCAACACAACAGGGAGACAGAAATTTGATTAACGTCAGACTCTACTGTTTCAATGTATAAAATAAAAAAAAACTCTAAAGTGTTCAGACAACCCGTTTGACTTCTAGAGCTCTTTGAAATACTTCGTTTTAAAATTAATCAAGTATTTTTAGTGGTCGCCATTATGTTTTGATTAAGTGTGTGACAGTTTAAAGTAGCACAAAATTTGCTAACAATTTTATTTAACAAATAATGTATAAAGATTTATTTTAAAATCTGTCACACTGTCTCCCATTCGTAGTGACAACAGATCTTTCTAGATAACTGATAAATTGTTTAAATGAAGCATTTTAAAAAAATAAGTGCATGAAAGTTCAAACTTGTTTAAAAATTTTTCATAACTTCACTGCACGTTTCTCTAAACAACGAAAAATGTTGCCTCTAAATGCGAGAAACCGTTTACCAAGAAATAGCGGACAAAGTAGGAATCTTAACTTAAAATATATACAAATCAAGCATTTTGAGTGTCTATTATTTTATTTTGTTTCAAAGAGACGTATGATCACTTTGAAACAGCAATTACACTTTGTTACAACACTTTTTCTGTGTTGCTGTTCAAAAAAACTTTTCTTTGAAATGCATTAAGCCGCACTTCTTCGAAAAACAGTGCAAAAAGTCGAAATTTTCATATTCTAGAAAAAGTAGCCATTTTAAACAACTTGAAAAATTATTTTAAAAAAACAACCTATTACACGATATATGAAGAAAGCCATCATAAAATTTCAACTTAATAAACCATTTCGTTCTTAAATTCAGTTATGTGTGTTAGTGGTTTTGGCTTTTAGATTTATAAGGTTGTTTTTGAAATCTGTCAAACCGTGTCCAAGTTAAAAGCGGACAATGGGCCTTTTAACGTAACCGATAAATAAATCAGACAATCTGAGTGCCCGTAATTTTGTTTTAAATAGGATTATGAATTATTTGCATGTTCTTGGGAAAAGCAATTTTAGATCACTTAAATGATGAACCACATGAAACACAGCCTTATTGCACATCTACACCATAAGGGCAACCACATGTAAAATTTCGTAAGCCTTGTTGTTTTTGAGATACAGTGATCTCATTCACACACGTATTAGTAACACTTATTCTAACAAAAATCTGTTTTAAGAAAGGAAACATAAAAAACGTAGTTTACAGAAAACTGACATATTTATGGTAGTGTGTGTGTGTGTGTGTGTGTGTGTGTGTGTGTGTGTGTTTTAACGCTCTCAATTTTCACTGCGAAAAATAATCTAATGATAGTCAGGAATTTCATATTTTATTGTAATTTTAAATTCTAAATGCATTTACACAGTATTTTCGCAATGCATATGCATAGAATAGCAACAAACATATACAGATTTTAATGCTAATTATAATAGATAGTAAAATCTATTATGTTTTCAAAAATATAAAAAAATGTTGTGTAAATTAGAAAATTTGCTTCTATCACTCCAACAAGATAGCTGCGTGGTGAATATAAATTGAAATATATGTGGGAGGATTTCCTTTTAAACTCTGAATATATAGTACTATGAAAATAATTATTTTCGCACAATTATCCTTAAGCCTATTAATTTTGTAATTTAACTATAAAACATGTTGTATTATATTATTAGAAATTGTAATTCAGAATATATATTTATTTTAAAACCAATTATTAAAGTTAGTTTTTATAGAACAAATCACAAATGAATTACATATAGTAACATGTTTAATTATTTTACACAAGCATTTATTGTAGTATAAACTTTAAATATTATTTCTGGGTTACTCGAGTAGTAGATCTAATCGTAATTTCATAAACTATTTTTAAAAAATGTTCTATTACATTTCTGCGGGCAATAAAATAATGAAGTGTTACAAGACCAGTTAATTGTTATAATACAGTAAAATCTGGATTTTATATTCTATAAAATACTTACACTCAAACACTAGTAATTATAAGAACAATAGATATCGCATTATAGGCTATTTATTTTTAATCAATTGCTTGATGGACACCTCTCCACGACAGCAATCTGAAGCTCTCGTAACCGTCCGGACAAAATTCTTTGAAATTTTATAATCTTTCTCCATTAAACAGTCAAAATTATAATAGGTCTGGCCGTTCAGCCAGTATTGCAGGAACAACTATTCTTGTAATCGTTAAATCAAAGGTTGCCATTTTGAAACTAAATTTCAGAACTGCAAAGATGCCTCACTTCGCTCGGTCAGTTATGGTAAGCTAAATAAAATTCTCACAAACTGGAATTAATTTTTGATACTTAATTTTAATGTTAAATATTTGGAAATGATCGAATAACTAATGATATATTTAAATATTTGTATTCAGACAAACAAAACAAAAACTGTGTTATTTCCAAGTAAAATTACAATTATTAATATTTTTGTACACTACTTATGTCCCTAAGCCACACAAGTTACACAGTAAAACTGTACAGAGATATTGATATTTCCCTTTCCCAAACACTTCCCAAGATAATAAATTTTTTCTTGGTACTTTTACAATAATTACTTCGCGTCTTTTGTTTTGTACGACATCGCAATTTTATATCACAAAACATAAGCCCTACGAATAAGACTTATAACTTAATCAAAATGTTTAGTTAAGTTTTGTATAAAATATAATATTCTTATATTAATAATATTAATACTATATTAAAGTCTTAGCATTGTATAAATTTAGAAATATTGATTTTTTTAAATCCATATTTTTTACAAGAATACTGTTGCGGAAAATTATCAAAACGTTAATTTAATATTTTGTTTTGACTGTTACTATTATTATTATAAATGTACGCCAATTGTTAGATTATAGGAAATACTATTATAGTAATGGCTTAGGTACCATTACACTCATCACGTGTACTAATGTAGTAATAATATCTTTATAATGAAGATGTATGTTATTGTTCTTAATAGTTTTTTTTCTGAAACTTATAATGTAATTATTTTTGGATTTTCCATATAATTTTCCTACAAATAATCTTCAAACAATGAAACTTAATACTTACGGTATCATTAAAATGTAAGAACGTTTTCCCGTAAAGGCTGTATAAAAGTGAAGCATTGTTTTAAAGTTCTTTATTTCCTGGACACGCCGCCGCAATCGTGACCTTAATAAGACCCTTTAAAAGGAAATGGCAGCAATTTAATTTTTTTTCTTCTTTTGTGTCTGTACTTACGTTTTGTAAAACGTCTACTATAACAACACTGAAACCTAATTTTGGTAAAATAAAAAAATAATAATAGTAGGATTTTTGGAGGCTAATGATGTTTTGATAAAAACTACCAAGTCCATCTACAACTATAGGTTCGGTTTACAAGTAAGCTTACGGTTTATCTGTTATGAGGAAATAAAAGAGCGAAAAAAGCAACTTCGGCTTGATATTTTTACTAAAAAATTTGGCTAATAAAGTAGGCCTACCTGAAAAATTTAAATTTTCATTCAATTTTGTTTCACCGGGCTTTTATTTCTCTGGCTAAAATCGCAATTTATTTGCAATGTCAATGACAAACGTAAACAAAACTTAAAATTTACTGCAATTTCAGTTTAAAACACCCAATTGAGATCTTACTTGCATCAAAGTTTTACGAAAATAAAGATCCTCAAAAAATGTATTTCTTCTACGTATGCTCCTATTAAGTGTTGTACGACTTCCTTACAGGATGTTCCTCCTTTGCCAGAAACCTCACTTGACAACACCAAACAATTCTTAGACAGTCATATAACCTTAAGTAGGCTGTTAAGTTACATTGTTGAAAGTTAGTTCTTGGGAAAATTATAAAAACATTTCACTACTTATATGATACCCGGTATATTATTGCGTCCTTTAATACAACTCTGGCGAGTCTTGAATTGTTTGACAGCTGCACAGGAGAAGGGATGCAAGTTGTAACTAATTTTGCATAGATTTAAACTCAACAATAGAGTGAGGCCACCCTGCCTTAATGCTCGGAAACTGTTATGTTGTTCGGAGCAAAAAAATTAACGTGATTTTTTTCAACACATAAATTTAGTTTCAATTTCAAGTATAGATACATTAATTCTGTTTTTTTTATACAACAAGCAAAAATAAAAAAATCAACAATTGTAATAATAAATTATTTCTCTTTTTAAAGAAAAGAAAAACAAAACTTAAATTTGTACATAATTTTATCCAAAATACGTTAAAATCTAAACAAAAATTAATATTCGCACTTGACCACGGCGTAACTTTCTCCGTGCAAATAGCTATCTGATTTCAGTAGCAGATACATTTCATAAATAGGTAGGTAAATACTGAAATTTGTTAAATCAATAAATTTATGGTTTATAGTTTTAGTAGATGCAGAATTTATTGTATGTGAATTACAAATAGACGGATAGGTCTTCACAGTGTAAGTGGCCTCCTTAAAACGTATGGTTTTGGTTTCAGAATGAATTTTATATTTTGAATTCAAATAAGTGCGTGGTTCAAGATTAATAATCTGATGATTTTACACCTGCCCTATGCGGGATAGCGTGCCTAAGTACAAAGATTGATATTTATTGTTCAGTAGACTGCATAAGCAGGACTAGTTCTTTGGCGGAATTCAAAGATGATTTAACAATGTTTTAATTGTAGACTTGGCGGGCAACATTTTTACCAGTTGGTATTTTTTGTTTAAATTAGAATTAATTTTGTAGAAGGGTCACTGGTACCAAGTATTGTGAAAGATGACCGTGAAAAATTAAATTTCTAGCAATTTCTGAATAAAATATAACGTGTATGCAAGAAATAGTGCTTACATTAGATTATAATGGCCCAAGACGGTGAGAGCTGAATTGTTTTAGGGTTGTAGAGAACTTTAAAAAGATATTTTTATAAGAAATCATCTTTCACAGACAAGCTGTTAAGTAAAGATACAAAATTCCTAAAATCAGTAAACGATTTGGCAGTTTAATGCAATGTTATAATTGTAAACGTACTTATTTTTATATTTTTTTACAAAATGGAAATATTACAACCATGACGAAAGAAATTAATAACCACTGATGAAAATTAATTCAGTAGTTTAGAAATGATTCAGTGTTTACAATGTTACTATTTTTTATTTTCTTTTGGCTTTTTTGCAGTTTAATAATTCTTAACATATTTTTCACGTTTATGCAAAACAACAAACGCTGTAACCATAAGACATGAGATATGAGACATCGTTGATCAAAATTGGTTTAGGCTGTAGGCGCGTAAATGTTTAAATTTATTAAATGTTTTTTTGTAATTTTACAAGCTTAAACTACTTATTTTTAAATATTTTTTATGCAAAACGCACATCCTTCAAACAGAACGTATAAAACGAGTCGTCGTTGATAAAAATAGTTTCGTTAGATTAGGTTGTACAAGAAGAAAAAAATGGCTAAAAATGTCATGTTTAAATCGTTTTGTCTGCGCTTCCTCTCAACCGATTTTGATTTGCAAGACTATTATGTACGTTATGGTAACAGTAGTGCCAACTCTACAGTCGTTTTCGTTTTTAAGTTATGGATAACTGTAAACCTGTTCTCGTCATCTCTCACACTACGGCAGGCCTGCAAACTTAACGGGGTGAAGCGTTGCCTTTTTCTTGATAAAATACCTGGTTACGGAATAAATATGATAACCAAAGCAATTTAATATTGAACCAAAATAAACTTTTCTGTAAGTTTTCTAAATTCAAATTCTTAAAGTAACAAGCAATCTACCCAGTGATGTTCCTGTAAATAAATTAATAAAAGAGTGCCTTTTGCAAGATTAAATTAATTATTACACACAAATTTAAATAAATAAATAGATTTAGTGAATTATTTTGGGATATATATATTGCCTGGATCAATTTTAGTTATAGTTCTATTAAAAATTAGTTTATATACACATGGCGAAAATCTGTCCTACACGCTGAACGTTAAGTCATATGCAAACTGCAGATTGAGGGTTGTTTGCGTGATGACGATGTCTATGTGCGTTACGTAATAAGTGAATTATTATTTTCTGTAGATTAATGAACGCGAATCGTATTATCAAAATTCGCTCGCAAGTTTTCTTTAAACTTGAGATAAACTTAAAATAAAAAGAATTGAGCCTACTTTAGTAAATTGTTTGGACTTGATAGATCGGCAAATGTATCACATTCCTACGATTATAAATTTTAAAAAGTCTACCGAAGTTATTAATATTGTTCCGAAGGACACAATAAGCGTTTGCCAAATAAAAATTAATAATAAAACTTGTGTTTTTCCGTGAATGATGCAAAATCTCAAAATCTTATCTCTTAAAATTATACAACTGTAACTCGGCAACTTTGCACCTGTTTATAATTTTGTTTTTATCCACTACATTGTCTCAGAGTCGTAGTAAATAAATTTTGAAACGATTACATCATAAAACAAATCCAAAATTAATTTGAATAACTTTACTTTCTATACGGAACAGCTTGCAGTACTAGCCAGACCAGACTCGTCGAAGTCTCTCAGACAGCTGATTGTTATGGTACGGTAGCCTAGTTATTGCTTCACCTTACGGTAATTATTTAATTGGATTTTTTTTTTTTTTTTTGGTGTTTAATGTCCAACTATTGTGCACACTTGGATTAATGCAGACGATGGGATGATTTATAGCGTATGAAAGTGCCAGGTCCTGGCAGGGAATCGAACCCGGATCCTCAGGGTGAAAGCCCAGTACGCTATCAACTAGGCCACCGAGGCGGCTCGCATTTAATTGGAAAACTTGAGGCGTTTCAATATGTAGCTCTGAATGAATTATATATTTTTTTAACCCTCACAAATAATTACGTCTGTTTTAAATGGTTCTTTTGTTTTTACAGTCTCGTGTACTCATAGGTTGTACTCGTAAAACTAATAAATGTTGATAGCCTTTAAATCTCCTAATAAAATTGTCCATAAGTACGCGTTTCACTTAACCCAATGATTCAACTTAAAAACCTCTTTATTTTTCTTTTATGAACCATCATTAAGTTATTTTATATTCTAGAAATAATAAAATCTTCACCTGTCTTCAAATGACAAATTACTTTTGCCAGTTTCATTCAGACAACAGTCATTCTACTTTCGTTAAGAAATTACGTATAACCTATGTAACGAATTTATTTGTTTTTTTTAAAATTTGTAATAAGGTTTTGTTTAACTCTAGTTTAACAACCCACAACTAGTTAAAAACTCACCAATTTTACTCCAACATTTAAAATAACACTTATACCAGTAGTTAAAAGAACAGTTTCTCTGATTATGTTCTTAATTAATGCACAAAACGCTCCACGACAGCGCTTGTAAAACTTTCCCGCTAATTTAACCTGTAACTGTAATATTTACGAAAAATGTTACTGGACCAACTTTATTCGAAGTTTTATTACCTTTTTCCATGAAGCAGTCAAAATTATGATGTTTTGCCGTTTAACCAGTATTACAGGATATAGCCAGCAACTACACTCTGGACGTTAAATCAGAGGCCGCCATCTTGAAACGAAAGTGAATGGTTATATTAAGAAATTACACCAACAAAGAAAACAGCAAACACTGTATACATCTTCTGTAACAGTAATTAAATTTTTGATTGGTCGTGTTACTTATCTCCAGTTATACTAAACCTTGAATAGTTGGTAATAGAATTATAAGTTACTATAAATCTGAAAAGTCCTTGAAAATTAAGCGCCGTTTTTCAACCGTAAAAGATTTTTTTTTTTTTTTTGTACAATTTTGGTTTTAGATACTAATAACATTTATGTCAAATATTAATCAACACTTCAGCCTTAATATAATTGAAATGTCAATATTTTTATGTAAAAAAATAAAATTGCGGCTATATAGGAAATTAAACAGACAGACAGACAGACAGACAGACAGACACACACACACACACACACACACACACACACACACACACACACACACACACACACACACACACACACACACACATATACATATATATGTATGAAATCTACACTGAAGAAAGACATAGCCAAACAACCAACACTGTCTCTTTGATGAATCACTCTAGATTACGACGTGGGAATTCATCTCAGATGCTGTAGATTAAATTCCTTCAGCCTTTCATAGAATGATAAAATCTCGTATTTTCTTTACATCTATCAACTCTGTGGCTAAATTTTCAGTAGAATTGATTTTGTAAATTAAATGTAAATAACAATATTTTCAAGAAATGTTTAAATAATAGTACACTAACAAAATTAAAAAAAAATCGATGTTTCCAAATTAGGAGTTTTACAAATTAATGGTTTGGTTTTGTTTATTACTTCACGCAGACATTGCGTAATATATTTTATGTGAGATATAAAAATGCGTGATATTTACCATAAGTTGGCAATATTGCAGAATTTTATCCTAAATTATTTTTAAATTTATGTTATTGTGTTTATTACGAGTATCAAAGGCAGCTCCTACCTATATGTAAAACAGAAATAATGTAAAAGTAAATTAACATTTGAAAGTAGCAGTAATTTAAATATTTATGAATTCAGCTTTGTACCTATAACGAACAGTATAAAAACTACATATAGGTATAATTAATTATTTAAACCATAAATTATTATCACTAATCACTAATTAACAGTTTATTAATTTTGAAACTGTGGTTGACTCTGAAATTGTTTTGGCGCTTTTCCGTCGCAATCCTGACGAGTTCCTTCGTAGATACGTAACTGTAGCCGAAATATGGATACATTACTACACTCCAGAAACAAAAAAAACAGTGAGGTTTTGAAGGCAAACTGGCTCCGAATTCAGCCGGTAAGGTGATGACCACGCTGAATCATCTACATTGATTAATTGATAAAAAGGAAAACAATATCTGGAGAGTATTATGCGTCATTATTGCACCGGCTGAGCAACGAAATATAGAAAAAATGTCCTCATTTGAAAAAGGAAAATATCCTGTTTCATTAAAACAATGCACGGGTACACAATGCGCAGTTTAGATGGTTAAAATTTTAAAATTAAAGTTCTAATTATTACAACATCCACCTTATCTACTGTATTTGCCCCCAGTGACTTTCTTATTATTTTAAATTTTCAAAAAATAGCTCGGCGGAAAACGGTTCACGTCTAACGAGGAGGTCATCCCCCAAAAAAACCAATTTTGAGGAACTACCGAAATCCAACTTTTTGGCCGACTTAGAAAAAGAAACACTTGAAGAAGTGTAAAGAGTTTAAGTGGAGATTGTATTGAACAATTCAAAGAAAATACAATTTTTTAAATCTTTTTCTAATGACTTATTGATATCGAGAAATATTATGTACGAATAAGATCCTATCACTTACTAATGATACCTTCGTTTTAACCACTGTTCCAGCATAACCATTAATCAGCTGTACGTAGGGGTGGCGTATTCAAACTTTAACGAAGCAGTGGTAACTCGAGCTGTTAACCGCACCATAGCTACACTAGCCACGGAGTTGTCCAGCATAAATGTAGACCTTATACCTTTGTACGCTCCGTTACCTTCAACCTTCTCAGCCAAAGCATTGGCCGATATCTGCGCAATGTGGGAGAACAAGACTGTGGTGGCGGTCTTGGTGTTTGCCAGTGACCATCCTGGTTTTATACCAACGTTAGCGGCTGTCAGTGCCAACATTCCTGCCCTCTGGGCCACAGGAGAAGTCAAGGACGGATATTTGGTTCGGGTAAGTTGAATATAACAGTTTTGTGAGATTTTAGCGAAGTTATGTATGAGAAGCTGGTTCTTGTAAAATTTAAAATTAGTTTTCTATCTAAAAATTATTTATGTATTAATCTACTTAGTGAATATAAAATGTTAAACGTAAACGTATCACTTGTGTAACTTGGTGCTTCAGTGGGTGGACGATATTCTCCAAACAGCTGATTTTGATTTAAAACAACAACCATTTCTTTGTTAATATTAGGTTTATTGAATAGAAGTTATGTTAATTATCATTACTTCTAAATTTAGGTTAAAATATTTTTGCTAGGTTATCAAGTTACATTACCATAAAAATAATTATTATAATTAATGTCATTATTAATTTAAAAATCAATAAAAACAGTGACTACAACATTTCATTTAAAAGAGAATGTTTTGACATTTATATTTTCGACTTTACCTGTCTATATAATAATATAATAATTATTATTATTATCACTATTACCCATTTAGAAAACTTTAAGAACAACACTTGAAGAATAAAGTATACTAGCTGTTTTATTTGAAAGTATCTATTATTAATTTAACTGGTTCCTAAAGTCGGGATTTAAGTGACAGAGCGATTATAATAACTGTACTTCATTTTACTCGAATTTTCTCAACAAAATGATACAAAGTGGCGTTTCTAAACAAATGTACATACTTGTAAAAAGTAGAAAGAACAGAACGTTATCCTTCTTGAATAGAAAAGTAAAACAATGAGCACTGAAGTTACACCGTACACTTTCAAACATTATGGTATAAAACAAAAGACTGTTTATATTATTTACAGAAACATTCGTATTCCCTCGAATAAAGACTTCAACCATTTCTAAGAACACTCTGCATGAAAACGTGTTCCACTGCTGCCAAAACATTTGTTCAATGTTAACCTTTTTTAAAATAAAACAACATCCTTGACATTATGTTGTTAACAGTGTAAGTATTGTAAAAGTATGCTATACATTCTGTGATATGTTTACAACTCAGTAAATATTTATTTCATAAATACCTGAACGCTGTAAAGCAATTAATTTGAATTACTCATTGTATTCTGACGTATCGTAATAAATTAACGCTGTGATAAATAGTCTGACAAGTGAGTTGCGGAAGGAACGGAATTAATCACCTTGGTCGCACACGTTTTAATTACCACGCGCATCTTAACTTTCATAGTCTGACAAGTGAGTTGCGGAAGGAACGGAATTAATCACCTTGGCCGCACACGTTTTAATTGCCACGCGCATCTTAACTTTCATAGCCTGACAAGTGAGTTGCGGAAGGAACGGAATTAATCACCTTGGCCGCACACGTTTTAATTACCACGCGCATCTTAACTTTCATAGTCTGACAAGTGAGTTGCGGAAGGAACGGAATTAATCACCTTGGCCGCACACGTTTTAATTACCACGCGCATCTTAACTTTCATAGTCTGACAAGTGAGTTGCGGAAGGAACGGAATTAATCACCTTGGCCGCACACGTTTTAATTACCACGCGCATCTTAACTTTCATAGTCTGACAAGTGAGTTGCGGAAGGAACGGAATTAATCACCTTGGCCGCACACGTTTTAATTACCACGCGCATCTTAACTTTCATAGTCTGACAAGTGAGTTGCGGAAGGAACGGAATTAATCACCTTGGCCGCACACGTTTTAATTACCACGCGCATCTTAACTTTCATAGTCTGACAAGTGAGTTGCGGAAGGAACGGAATTAATCACCTTGGCCGCACACGTTTTAATTACCACGCGCATCTTAACTTTCATAGTCTGACAAGTGAGTTGCGGAAGGAACGGAATTAATCACCTTGGCCACACACGTTTTAATTGCCACGCGCATCTTAACTCTCATAGTCTGACAAGTGAGTTGCGGAAGGAACGGAATTAATCACCTTGGCCGCACACGTTTTAATTGCCACGCGCATCTTAACTTTCATAGTCTGACAAGTGAGTTGCGGAAGGAACGGAATTAATCACCTTGGCCGCACACGTTTTAATAACCACGCGCATCTTAACTTTCATAGTCTGACAAGTGAGTTGCGGAAGGAACGGAATTAATCACCTTGGCCGCACACGTTTTAATTGCCACGCGCATCTTAACTTTCATAGTCTGACAAGTGAGTTGCGGAAGGAACGGAATTAATCACCTTGGCCGCACACGTTTTAATTACCACGCGCATCTTAACTTTCAATTCACAATTTAAAGTTTTTTTTCTTAATGACGTATGAAGTTCTCTTAATAATGTATTTTTCTCGTCTTGAATTTACCATATAATTTATATCAATTAAAATAAAAGTACGTAGGTAAAATCAAGAACAGTGGTGCCAATTACAACTAGCAATTCAAAGAACAGTAGACCTCTCGGTAACAGCTCTGTGACAGCGTTCTTAGCTTTTCCGTCAATTTAACCGGTTATTGGATCAACTGAATTGAAAATGTAATGCTCTTTCTCCTCCATAAACAGGTCTTGCCGTTCAACCATTATTACAGGAAATAGTCAGCAACTATATTCGTCATCGTTAAGTTAAAAGGTGTCAATGGTAAGGAAATAAATGGGAAAAAATCACACATAAAGTCGTTCGGACTTTATACAAAGTACCTTCGAACCAATATTTCAAAACAATCGGTCAATGCGGTTTGCCAAAACTGCATACAACTCGTCATCGTTGAATCAGAAGCAGCCGTCTTGAAATGGAAGTGAATGGGTAAAATCTTACTTTTGCGTCGTTGAAGCTTTATGTAAGATACATTCATACCAAATTTCAATACGTTTGGTCAAAACTGAGCAATAAACACAAAAACAAATGCCAAAAAGTCGAGTGAGAAATAGAGATTACACTGATTTTAGTCAAAACTGAGCAATAAACACAAAAACAAATGCCAAAAGGTCGAGTTTAAATAGAGATTACACTGATTTTAGTCAAAACTGAGCAATAAACACAAAAACAAATGCCAAAAGGTCGAGTTGAAATAGAGATTACACTGATTTTAGTCAAAACTGAGCAATAAACACAAAAACAAATGCCCAAAAGCCGAGTTGAAATAGAGATTACACTGATTTTAAACAAAACTGACCAATAAATACAAAAACAAATGCCAAAAGGTCGAGTTTAAATAGAGATTATACTGATTTTAGTCAAAACTGAGCAATAAACACAAAAACAAATGCCCAAAAGCCGAGTTGAAATAGAGATTACACTGATTTTAAACAAAACTGACCAATAAATACAAAAACAAATGCCAAAAGGTCGAGTTTAAATAGAGATTATACTGATTTTAGTCAAAACTGAGCAATAAACACAAAAACAAATGCCCAAAAGCCGAGTTGAAATAGAGATTACACTGATTTTAGTCAAAACTGAGCAATAAACACAAAAACAAATGCCAGAAGGTCGAGTTGAAATAGAGATTACACTGATTTTAAACAAAATCTTGACAAATTTTGTGTATATGTGAGAAAACTTTTATGCTTTATTTGCACAGTTTGCTTCAGGCAAGCATAAAGCTTCAAACTCATTAAAATAAACTTTTGTTTAGTGAAAATTCTTTGACCCGTTGAGTAGAATGAGTTGCTTTAACTCGACGTTGATGCATTTTAAGTTTAATAGGTTACGACTAAACTTCCTTCAGCGTAACAAAGTAAAAGTCATTTGTTTAACCTGAATATAATTACTTATCATCATCGCCCAATAAAAACACCAGTTCAGAGAGAACTTCAGATACTACAACTCTAATGTTTTGTACTTTAAACATGAACTATTTTAATTCTGTTTCAGGAGCCGATCAGTTCCCTGGAAATTCGCTTGGACGCCAGCGCGTTGGACTTGTTCCGAGCATTGAGAGCGTTGCTATTAGCGACACATTGGCACTCTTTCACACTCTTTTACACTGGCTTACCTCTCCGGAGGGAAATGGCGGACACTCTGCAAGAATCTCCTCTCAATCCAACATTCGTACCCATCCGCGCGAACGCCACTGCTCATGCGATATTTGGGTAAATGTTAAATCATTTAATTTATAGTAACTGGTCATATTTCTTGTGTTATTGCATTTTTTTACAAAATACTATGACAATTTTAGTAATAATAAAAGAAGTCTAATGACGAACATTCTCCTGAAACAATTTAGTTCTTCAAAAGTCTGTTTTAAAAGTGAGAGTGCTGACATGCATAATATGTTTTTTAGCACGAGTAGTAAGTTCATTAGAATTTATAATAAAATGTTATTTTTATGGGATAGAAGTGTTTTGAAAGGTTCTTTTTCTATAATTCGTTATTTTATTTTAATGAAAAATATTTATAATTTAAGACAATAATCTTTTACTTATAAAATAATTTTAAAATGGTGATCTGCATGGCATTTGGCATTTTCCAATCGCTATCAGTTAATATAATTACAAACTATTTGTATTTGTATTGTGAAATATGACACTGAAAATAAAAATTGAAATTTCATTTACACAAATATGTTTTCAACGTGTTTTACGATAAAGGTGAGATGTAATGTAGAGAGATTGAATTACTTTTACGATTGGCAGCTTGGTACCCACAAGGCAAATAAATCGATATGCACTTCGCAAACAACAACGAATCTCTCAATTTACAACTTGTAAACGGAGCAGATGCTTCTTGCGAAAAGATTTAAAAAAGACATACTAACCCTAAAATTATTTAATAAATATTCTCGCAACAATAAGCGGCTAAATAAAACAGTGTGCATTACTTGAAATAACTTTATATCTTAACAGAATTACGCCCTAAACATTTCAACGGTAAGAAATGTAATTCCTAAAAACAACTACGTATGCAGTTATCTGTAAATTATGTTTTGTTTAGGCTCCTTCCACGGCCATCTGACGTTTAGTTCAGGTTTACTTTTATATCCGACCATACTCAATATTTTTTATAACTGTTACCAGTTTTGTTTTTAATCGTTATAATTATTTATACTAGCCATAACCTAACTTATCATAAATATTTATGGTTGACGGTTAAATATTTCGTGTTGTGTAAATTCATAAATGTTTTTACAACATCTATTTAATTTAAAAAAGAAAGACAAATTAATTTTTAACCAAGTATATAAAATCCAATCTACGTTACTCACTTTACTTTTGAAATAATCACAAAAACGAAAACAAAAACTATAATGATTAAAAATTACTATTAAAACAGAAATGTATTTAGAAATTGAAAATCTCGTAAATTGGATCACTGATATCTTTAAGTAAACTTAACAGTATGTTAATTTTGTTTGTGAGTTGATTTTGAGAATAAATAATAGAAGAGCATAATATGAGGGTATACGGTTCACAAAATGTTAATATTAAACTAAGGGCTGCACTATTCGGTGAATTAAAGCTTGTCATAGTCAGGAAGGTTTAATCCCCAACGCCGGCTCAAAGTGACGTCATTATGTGTCAAAGTTTTGAGCTCGGTTAAGCTGTTGAATAGGTATTTTAACTTTGTACAGTTTGGCCAGAGCTTGCTAATCCGATGCCGCTAATGTCATCCTCAGACAGTAAAGGTAGCTCATCTACAAATCAATCCAAATTACAACTTTAATCAAATAACTTCCCTGATGATTGGTGATTGCCAAATAATATCGACATTATATTTGTTAACTGAAGTAACGATTTACTAACTCATGTTTATTTACCCAACCGGAATTCAATTTCTGTAATTTGGATAATATATTCAAACCTAAAGCTAAATGAATCATAACTTGAGAAACATAACTCTACGTGTACTGTATTACCTTTTCTTATCACATTAGTCATTTAAAACTAAAATGTTTTTTGACCTTATCAACAAATTGCTCTCTACTCCCTCCCTCACTCCTTCATTCTCTCTCTCTCTCTCTCTCTCTCTCTCTCTCTCTCTCTCTCTCTCTCTCTCTCTCTCTCTCTCTCTCTCTCTCTCTCTCTCTCTCTCTCTCTCTCTCTCTCTCTCTCTCTCTCTCTCTCTCTCTCTCTCTCTCTACTTATACGAAAAAAATAGAATGATTGATAGGCGATGTGATGAGATGAGACCATAAGAAAAATACCAGTGAGGACAAGATAAATTACTTTAAATTGTTTTTCACATATTAGGAATTTTGTTTTTGCGTTGTGAATTACGTCAATGTGCTTGTTGTATATCTATAATTGTTAAAAATCAATTGAACGAAGATTATATTTGAATAAGATGTGTAAAAAAATGTTATCTGAAAAATAGGTTAAAGTCAAATTAAAAACCATACATTTTAATTCATGACTTAGTGAATCTTTAATTCATGAATCTTTGTGGTAAAGCTACATGGTAAAGTCACATACATTGTAAACGCTTACTCAATACTCATGACAAAAAATCAAATCAGTGAATTAAATTTAAAATAAAATAAGTTTATGTTTCAAAAAAGTAAATCAAAATACAAAACAAGCTTGACCGCGTCATTGTTTATTTTTGTTTCATCCCCTTCAATACCCAAAAAACATTTTGACTTTTGTAAATTTTGTATATTTTTAATTTTTGCTAGTTTAACGAGATATGATTTTTCATTTTGGCTATGACAACATTTGAACAATATCTGATTAACCGATTTTTATAATTTTGGCTTTTTTAGAGTTTTTTCTATAAGTTACTATCAGAATATTTTTTAATATTGTAACCCATAAGTTTTATTTTGTTTCGAAAGATATGAACTAAATTTAAGTAAATTTTGATCAAAATTTTTGCAATTAATTTTGTAAAAATTCTATTTTAACAGACGTTGAACAATAGCTTTAAAACATTTCTTTTCAAAAATAAAAAAAATGCCCCGAAAAAATTAACAAACAAACCAACATGCCAAAATTTTACCAAAATTGGTCATTTAGTTTAGTGTCCAGCTGTATGCATAAAACACACACACACACACACACACTACTGACTTCAGTTATACATGTCTTTAAAAGATAAAAAGTCAACAATAAAAACAGTTTTAAATAATATTAAGAAATCAGGGATTATTCGGTTTTGAGAGGCAAACGCTCGCATATAAACACAATTTAAACAAAATCTGATTCGCATTTTGAGAAAATATACTAAATTTTGTCAGGTTTTTTTTGATAACTTCTGAACCGAATTTTGGTGTTGTGAAAACTCATACATTTTATTTTGTTATTTTCGGACTACATTTGGTAAACTTTAATTTCACTTACTGTAATATAGTTTACCATGTATTTTGGTGTTGTAGTATTGAAGTAATCGAGTTGATGGTGTTTTACAGCCTCCTGTCTGATGTATCGCGTTCTACTAAAGGTGTTTTGCTCCTGATGAGTTCCGGAGAGACAGCTAGGAGAGTGATGGTCGAAGCCAAGAAACTGAACATGGTTGAAGGCAACTTTGTGTGGTTGTGGATCGACACCACTGCCTCTGTCACTGCTCGAAACGATACGAAATACAATATTTTTAGTTCAGGAGAAGAAAATATGAAAGTTAAAATAGACAGAAGAATAAGAGAAACACAACACACAATTTTAGAAGAAAAAAACTTTAGTTCAAGTTTAGAAAGTGTAGAATACAATCATTCAGCCGACACCGGAAGCGGAAGAAACAAATCTAATTCCAAAGAGAGTATCCGCACTGTTTTGGGAGGGTATTTAGATAACTTAGGTTTTCAACACGGACTTTCTTTTTTTGAAAATAGTAGAAATATTAATGATTTAAGAATAACGAGAAACAATAAAAGAAATGTAGATAATCAAAATTCAAAAAGTGTAAATACAAATCTGAAAAGTAACGTTTATCCTGACGAGAAACAAACTTCTCTTTCTTTAATAGAAAAAACTAAAAAATCTAAGCTAAACAGAAAGATATCTGAAGCCACTGCCTTATATAATAAAACTTCGGAAAATAAAGAAATTTTTAAATTGAGGTCAAAGAATATTGGTAAATTGTTTCCTAAAAAAAATGAAAATAGCTTAGACCATTTTCATTTTGACTGGTTTGTTAACTTGAAAAATAACTCAAAATCCAATTTTGGTTTATTATTCAATTTTACTAATCGTTTAGTTAGGAACAGAAATAAAAGAGACGTGCTTTTTAATTTAAGAAAGTCTGTACTGAAGGGTGAAAATAAAAGAATGTTTGAAGATACGCAAAGTAACTTTAAAATATCCCCAGTTAATAGTAATATAGATATCGTTAATAACCACTATGACTTATCAAAAAGCAATAATTTAGTGATAAAAAACAGTGATAGTAAATTAAGTGAACGTTTTTTAGTGGAAAGATCGGCAAAACCGAGACAAAGGGTGAAAGAGAACTTAAAACCCGTTGTAGTTACTCCGAATGTACCCTTGTTGCCGGTCGGAATGTTAGCCATTCGCGCGTTACCTTTAAAGTTTGACCGCCATCTTGTCCGAAGTTCTGTGAAGAAGATAGTTGAATCCATGAAGCGAGCTGTGATAAAACGTTGCAGAGCACGAGAAGAAAAACCGACCGATTCTGTGGCGCCGATTTCGTGCTGGCGTTCCAATGCAGACTGGCAAAAAAGTTTCACGAAATATTTTTTAAAGTAAGTATTTCTACTTATATACATTTTTGGAATTTGAAATTTTTAATACTGAGAATGGCAAATGAAATGTTACATTTCTTTATAGCTATAACAACGTTAAACGATTGGGTTTTTATTGCTGAATATTACAATAATTTATAAAACGTATAAATTATTAATAAATAATTGTATCTGATTTTTAGTTTCTCTGCGTTTGCAAGAACATTAATATTTGTTTCACTGACGAACAACAGTTTTTAAGAGTTTAAATGGTAATTGAAGAATTATAAAATTTGCAGTTTTCTAAAATGCTGAAATATACATTTTGATTTAAAGACAAATTACCCCTAATACCCATTGCTAGAAACACACATTTTGTTTTCTGAATAATTATCTTTAAAAATAAGTACGTGTTAATTTTATGTCATGAATGATGTTGTATAAAAAGATACATTTCTGATTATCAACAATTTGTTTTGATTTTCAGAAATAAGTCAATAGGCTACTGTAATAATCAATAACAGGTACGCCTATAAATTCAACACATTATGTGATATCACTTTTCACTGGTGTAAGAACCTCTAGTTGTACACAGAAGTTTAATTCAAAATGTATTAGGTAGCAAAAAATATACTAACACATATTTATTAATAGAAACATGAAATTAAGTTAAAGAAATCAGCAATGAAGGAAAACAACAATAAATAATTGTTCAAAAAATAAAACTTTTAATAAAATTATAATTTATAAATTATTATATAATTACAAATAGTTTGACATCTTGTATTGGTACACAAATTATAATCTGATAACATTTTATATCTTTTACTATATTTTAAAAACAAATTAGTAATATTCTATTTTTAACACTAATGTCGCCATAGAGTCTCTCATTTATTAGAGATGTTCGTACCGTCATGGATTGTCATGAAGAAGTGATATTAAATTGATATTCTTCAAACAATTCAATAAAAACTTGTAACGGACTTATCGAGGGACATTGTTTCAGCAAAAAGTCAAATTGGATACAAAATAAACTAGAATACACTTTAAAATGTAGGCTAAATTAATTAGTTAAGCCTATTCAATAGTTATCACATGTTTTATGGTTTCGTATTTTTGCGTCTCTTTCAGCGAACTTAAAACGGATTCTGAATCTGGAAATATGTCTGACAGAGGAGAAAGAGCTCTTGCAGCAAAATTCCAGATACTTAACCTCGTTCCAGAGTCAACAATTCCTCTCGTCAAAGATATTGGTAAGCTGAACGCTTCTGTGAATGCCACTTCTACTTCGATCTATCTCTCTTTATTAAGCTTACACTTTACGTTTTTATTTCACAAGTTTTCGAAAGCAATTTTCAATAATTTTACAAAAGTAACAAATGGCAAATGATAATACAGTCAAATTTGTTAACCAAAAAAAAACTTCGACTGCAGTAAAAATAAGAACGAGTTGTGTGACTGAACAAATGGATTTTATTCAGAATTTTTGAGTAATTTGTTTAGATTAAAATGTTTTTTTTATTTTTTCTATATAAAGTATTCTAATAGTAATACTCGTACAAATAGTGAATTAATAAGGAAAAAATCGATTTCGAGATTATTAGAGATCTGTTATTTTTCAAGTCCTATTACCCATCAAATTATTTTTTCACCATACAAAGTAAAAAGAAATTTTGATGATCTCAAAAAATCGATATTGTTGGATTTGCCCTTTTTAGTTCCTCTGAGCCAAAGTATAGGTTATTTGTCTTTTGTGTGTGTGTGTGTGTATACACACGAGATTATATGTGAAAGAAGAGAACACATCGCTTGAGACCAATCTGACTGAAAACATTTCGCTTAGGCTATATATTTGGTTTGCCCAATCTCCGGACCATTTATTAATTCAAAGTTTACTTAAATCTGGTTCCATAGGCACGCAAAAGTTAGTATGATCAAACATCAGGTTAATATCTCTTAATTCAAACTTTACTTGTCCCTTTTAGTACCATGGTCGGTACTAATCCTTACGTTGGTGATCCTTTTTTACCAGTCGGTTGACTTGACACTTTAACAATACTCATAAACCGTTGGCTATTGTATTATTAATAAGTTGTTTGATTATGTTGAACAAGTTATTGTTTTATTTTGTAGACAAACTTTTAGAACGATTGTTTATATTTGTATAAAACAGAGTCCGGTCAATGGGATGTTAGGATTAAAATGGTAAGTGTGGTCCGATAAGTTCTCAGAAGTTAGTACGACCAAAGTTTAGGCCGATTCTCTCTTTATCGATTTTGAGAAATTACGCCTAACATAACTTTTTTGTCTGTGTAGCTTTTATATTATATTTTGTGTTTGAATTATCGAACTGAAAGAGTACGTGTACTGTTTCTGTAGCATTCGTTTTAATATTTTAAAACGCTCAAGAAATTATAAATGTCTATGTGATAACAATTTCTATTTTCACAATATTAATTTCAAATAAAGTGTTAAAGAAGCACACATAACACATATGTGGTGTGCATAAGCATTCTGTAAAGAAAAAAGTGGTAACAAATCCACTTTATCAGAACTAAGGAAAAAAATAATTTCAACAACATGCAGTTTTCTGTATCAATTGCTGTATATTTCCACAAATAATAATGATTTTTTACATACTTTGTAAAATTAAATAATTCTTTACTTGCACACACATCTGTGCAATATGCACTTAACTACTTGCAAACAGTCTATGAAAATGACTGAGTCTTTATTATTTTGTTAAACAGTCGAAATTATTAATAGCTGTAACATTCTCGTATTACTTTAACTGGAAACCATGCGCAGGGGAAGTACAAGAGTCGACATCCTGGCGAGCGGTGGGAGACATTGTGGGACAAACTGTCCACCTGGACACCGTGGTGTGGCCGGGAGGCGACCTAGTGCCTGTCTCGACGTCACGCGGGGTCCGCAGCGTTTTCCGGGTCGTGACCGCACTCAACCCGCCTTTCGTTATGGAAGGAGAACTCGACGAAGACGGTCAGTGCCTGCGAGGCTTAGAGTGTCATCGTTTGTTAACGTCGGACAAGGATAACTTGACTTTGGTGTTCAACGAAATGAACCGATTAGAAGAAGTAGAAGAAGAGATCGATGCCAGAAGCACTCAGGAGAAACAAAAGGAGGAATACACGAGGCATATTTGGGACCAAGACACGGACAACGAATTACAGTCAAGGTATTGAAATTACGTGGATATTTCGTTAATGTAATATTATTTTCAAATTATAAATTTGTTGTTGAGATCTTACGAAATACCTAGTATATAAACTTTCCAATTAGTATATAAACCTAGTATATAACCTATTTATGGAATCAAGTACACGCTAATTGAATTAGTTAATTCAAATAATATGAAACAAAACGTGTTAGTTCAATATAAGCTATAGAAGATAAATATATTGAATATTTTGAAAACACTCTAAATGAAACATATAGATAGTTTATAATTAATTAACGTTTATTATAACATATACGAAATACTAAATTTATAAGATATTTAAATCATGTAAATGTAGTTTACTTCTTAAAACAGAGTACAGAAATTAATTAATTAATAAAAAAGAGGTAATTTTTTGAGTACTTTTCATTCAATTAAATTCAATTTTTCATATATTTTCGTTGTTAAAACGATTTTTTTCTATTTTTTTTAAACATATTAATATAAACTCTAGATTTATACACGATACTGTATTGTTCTATAATATTTAACGAGTGTAAATTATTTTCTAACGAGTGCGTGTTATTTTCTAGGAAATAGTTTTGATATATTGCAGGATTATACCATTAACGGTTTCAAAAAATCAATTTAGATAAGTCTTATCTTTAACGAAATTTGTTTTAGTTAGAAAAAACGCTTTTAACACATTTAATATGAGTATTTACCTAAAAATAGTATAATAACAAAACCCAATGCGGATTAGTACTGTTAAATCAGTTGATGTTTGTCAAATAATTGTTGTTTATGTTTAATCAGCTGGTATAATAACCATAAAAATCAATTTAACTTCCTCAAAATAGAATTCGTATTATTAAAGGAGAGGTATTTGTTTCCATAATAAAATAGGAATAATGTTTTCCAAAGTAAATATTGTGTAATGAAACAAAAGCAAGCAATCTATTTCTTAATAAATGACCTTTTTTATGAGAAATGTCACTAACGTTTATGACATAATTCTTAAATAAAATATTTTTAGACTTAAAAAATTATCTAGGTGGTAAATCTAGATGGCAACATTGGTTTTAAACAGAATAACTCGAATAACCAGAGCGTTGTGAGTCTCCAACTTAAAATCTAATTTGCACATCACCAGGTAATATATTGTACTACTTTCTGTAGGTACAAATACAGAACCAACTGTTGTTACGGCCTCAGCATGGATCTGCTGGAAAACATTGCTCAGGAATTGGAATTTGATTTCCACCTTTACATTGTATCGGACGAGATGTACGGTACCAAAGTGTTAACTCCGACCGGCGAGACCAAGTGGAACGGCATCGTAGGGGACCTTGTGTCTGGAGCCGCGCATATGTCCTTCGCAGCCCTCAGTGTCAGCAGCCCAAGGTACAATAACCTGACAGATTATTTCAAAACAATAGTATCGTTGAATTTTTTGAACAATTTTAATTTTTAGTAACCCTTACAGCACACATCGTATGCTAGTAGATAAGGTTATTTATGGATCAGGACGTATGCACTTAATCTTGATTTCCCTCTGTACACGGGATGTTTTGCTAATCGTTAATAAATGTTTGTTTTTCCATATCTTTATTTTTAAAAATCAATATTTACAAACACAAAAATATTTGAATAATTCGAATATTCTTTAACTTCATTATCATCAAATTTTCCTTGCGTAAAAATTGGAGTAGCCTCCATTGAGACTCAGGCACGGGATCATATAGGCTATATCGTCCTCAGAAGGAGCATTAAGCCGTACTTACCCTCATCCCTTACATTTTTCCCAGACATATGCCTGTTGTAATGCATTTTTCCCAGGTTTATGCTCAATCATTTGAAATTGGTGTTTTATAATTTTCCGACTTCCTCTTTAATAATTATAAAAAAAACGTTCTTCCTTGTCAGTAGAAATAAAGTACTGATGTACTCCTTTTCTGCCTCAAAGTTTCGTCCCCTGCGCACACTTGAGCTACCCGTCTCCCAAGAATGTCGCTGAGAAATACTCACTACCGGATTTACCAACATAATCCTCTGCTTGCTAGTTACAAAATGTATTATTGTAATATCTGTAGTCGCTGCCGTATTGATTAAAAATGACAAGTAAGTTCTGTGACATTTGGACGGAAATATTTCTCGTCAAATCCGTCTCCTGTCACTCTGCAGTGAACAGGAACCAACTGGAAATGAAATTGTGTTCTTTCAAAATGACAACCATTTAAGTTAGTTTGTAGAACCAGTCAATGTTTGACGTTATATTTCCATAGTGGAAATATACTCTATAATAAGAATGAATTCACTGGATATCAAATTGAGTTTCAAGTTTAGTTGAGTTCTGTGGCATTGGCTCTTTTACATCTGTTTTCTCATTTTTCTCAGCTCCACAGTGAAAGAAATTCCACTGAAAAGCGAATTGAGTTAATATAAGTCAGTGGATATGTTGGTTATCATTGGTTAAAAAAACACACACGGGAAAAACAAAAATAAACATTTTACAAAACTTTCTCACACACAATTATTTTTTAATAGCAACTCAAATAAAACCTTTTAAAACCTCAAACATACAAAAATATTTGCCTGACAAATCTGTTCATTATGCAGTTCAGACATAACTCAGATTTCGGTCACTAATCATGAATATTCATACATACTGCGCTACTTAAGCACTATTTCATAGGATACGCAGTATAGCGCGTTAATTCATTATGTGTATAACATTACTACAGTTTAAAAGGTTTTTTTTATTAAAAAAACTTGAGCTGTCAAAAAAATAATTCTCTCGCGTTTTTGACGTGACAGTTTACTCCGTTCGCTGTTGGAATAAACCACTGGTTTTATGCTGTCACTTTGATTTACTAAACAGGTTATGCGTTCCATTTCTGAGATAATATTTTTTATTTATTATTTTTACTTGAAGTCAATAAAATTCCTCTTATGATGACAGTAATATTAATATGCATTTGACACAAATTAGTATAGTTTTAGTTCACTTTAAAAAAATTACTTTAAGAGGTTTTAAAAGATAGATGTTAATACAAAATTATTTTAAGATTTAAAAATATTTATTTGGTAGTTCTGTTTTACATTGCGTTAATTTTATTGACGGTTTCATTAATATTATTGTACCTGGTAAGACTTCACTGCATATTACTTCTGTAGTCAATATTCGGTAATGTTGCAAGTGCCGCAATGCATTTATTTTTAACATTTCAAAATGATGACTGTAAAAACTCCAATAAAGTATTTTTAATTTGTATTTATCTTCATTTTTTCGGAAATATGATTTCAATTACTTTCAAATTAATATGAAAATGAACTGTTACCGCTTCCCGCTACACATAGCTACAATGGCCTACTTTACAGGAAGTAAACAAGTCACTTTCTATTACGAATAAATAAAATGACATAAATAAATAAAGGTATAACTATGGCAGCAAAGCTAAAACAGTGGTTGCAACAATAAACTGATAAAGTTATTTACTGAAAGTAGTTAATGGATTACATTCAAAATACAAATTTAAATGCAGCAATTTACGTCACGCTGGTTAAAAACAATGGCGAGATTGAATTTCATTATCTGTGGTAGAAAACAATTAATTTATCTATGGTTCATTGGAATGGCGAATAGTGTTTTAATGAATCTATGTTTTTTATATTCTTTATACATTTCAGCCTGCAACGTTCCCCTTTTTTAAAAGTGACGTAAATATTCACTAACTCAAAAACGTTAGTAGCCTATGGTGTCATGAAAAAATTCTCATTTCAAAAGTGTCATTTATGCGTTATAAAGACAATATATTTATTTATTAGTTTGTTTTATTTCAATCCAAAATAATTTTGTTTTGTGTTTATACACTGGATCCATCGCTATGGAGGTTGGTTCAAGAATGGTTCCAGATAAATTTATGCATTATGAAGCCGTTAGGAAAAAGGGAGTCACTTCTTTCTTCGACGCTTTTGACTGCCCATATTACACTGGTACCACCTCTGTACAGGTGAACCTCCTGAGGAGATCGGAGCCTTTCCTTCTTACCAGTGTGTCTGTGTGTCTGTCTGTCTGTGAGTTGGTTCAGAAGTAAATAAAAAAATACATAAACATTGCCTCAGATTCAATTTCTTTTTTCTGGGTCATTCTGCACTTGAACTGCTATTTTAACAAATTAATCCAGTTATGATTTTCGTAGTACCTTCTAACCATTGGTTTCGAGAAACTAATTGGATTTGAGAAAGTGTTTCACAGTTTTCTTTAAATTTTGATTTAATTTGATTTTGTTTTTAGGTTACATTAAGAAGTTTTAAAAAAAAAAATCAAAAGGAAATCCTTTAAATAAGAAATAAAATATAAGTACGCGCATATAAGAAAGTTGATATTTGAAAAACGTAATCTGAAAAGGTTATTTGTGTGCATCGTTAATCTTTTACCAAGTAATCCATTACAGTGTAATATATGCAGGCAATGCCTCGGCCCAGTTTGTGAAAGCTTTGATTTATGGTAAATAGATTATAAATGATAAATTTAATGTAGCGAATAACTTACATTTTGTTTTTACGATAGTGTATACAGTTTATAAACAGTATGACATGATTACATATGCTGACATGATTACATATGCTGACATGATTACATATGCTGACATGATTACATATGCTGACATGATTACATATGCTGACATGATTACATATGCTGACATGATTACATATGCTGACATGATTACATATGCTGACATGATTGTTATGTTGACAGTGTATGTTTGTACAATCAGTGATTAATGTTTTTAAACAATAACTGATTGTTTCAAATTCAATACTAAATTATTTTTAATCTGACTTTTCAAAAAATTAGGTAATAAAGACCTGTATTGCCTTTATAACAAATAAATAACACTTTATAAATGAGAATATTTTTATGATACTATACTTAACATTTTTGATTGTGTAAATATTTTGTCACTTTTAATGAGAGAAACAGAATTGCAGGGTGAAATGTATAACGAATATAAGAATCAGGCATTCCTAAAAGAACTATTCTTTCTGTCAGATAGTTTGTTTTCTACCACAGATAATTCAATACAACTTAATTTTCCTATTGCTTTAATTTTCTTAATGCATAAATTACTGTAATTAAATATTTATCTTGGATGTGATCCATTAACATCTATAAAATAACTTTATCAGTAATTATTTTCAATCACTGTTTAGTGACACTGTTTAGCTTTGCAGCTAGGCTTAGATATAGCTGTAATTACATAGTAGAAAAGTGACTTATTTACTTCTTGTGAAGTAGACTATATGTTACTGGATACTAGACATGTAAAGTGGACCACATGTTACGAATAAAGTTTTTAAATTTGAAAAAAACACAATGAACGGCCATAGCTATACATTTCCGTATTTTCATTGATTTTAAAATTCGTTGATTTGTTTAGCTATAAACAAGTGGTGAAATCAAATTTTCGAAAAAGAGAAAGTATAGAAATATTAGTACAGACACATTAGGATTGTTTTAAGAGTTTCAATAGCTATCATTTTCAATTGTTGGAAATAAACGTCTTGCAACATTGCAATAAATTGTTTCAATTATGTACTTACATGTTCACTTGCAAAATTACCAAAATCAGAATGAAAAGTTTCTCATTTAACGTCCATACTTCATGACGACGAATGGATCGGCGTTAACGGAAAGTATAAAACTTACGGCTGTAAATGCAGTCTCGATCCTGCGATCTTGAGGGCCACAAGTTAAATGAATCAGCCGATTGACCGGTGACTTAGCACTTCAAACATGCTCAAAGAATTCAGGAAATAATTATCAGCTGTATTGTGTGATTTCTTGCATGATGCAATAACATTGATAAAACTTTAATAAGAACATCGTAGCCTAATGTTTGTTCATATTACATTTTCAAAAAGGAAAATGATAATGTGCATATTAACATGTATCGTTGAATGTTCTGGACATCAATAATACTGTTGTAATATCTAAAACAGTGAAAACAAACAGTAAAATTCTTATATAAAGATTACTATACTATACTATACTATACTATACTATACTATACTATACTATACTATACTATACTATACTATACTATACTATACTATACTATACTATACTATACTATACTATACTATACTATACTGTACTGTACTGTACTGTACTGTACTGTACTGTACTATACTATACTACTACTGTACTATACTATACTACTGCACTGCACTGCACTGCACTGCACTGCACTGCACTGCTACTACTACTGTACTGTACTGTACTGTACTGTATACTATACTATACTATACTGTACTATACTGTACTGTACTGTACTGCACTGCACTGCACTGCACTGCACCGCACGCACCGCATAACTGTACTGTACTGTACTGTACTGTACTGTACTGTACTGTACTGTACTGTACTGTACTATACTGCACTGCACTGCTGCACCGCACTGCACTGTACTGTACTGTACTGTACTGTACTGTACTGTACTGTACTGTACTGTACTGTACTGTACTGTACTGCACTGCACTGCACTGCAATGCACTGCACTGCACTGCACTGCACTGCACTGTACTATACTGTACTGCACTGTACTGTACTGTACTGCACTGTACTGTACTGTACTGTACTGTACTGCACTGCACTGCACTGCACTGCACTGCACCGCACCGCACCGCACCGCGCTGTACTGTACTGTACTGTACTGCACTGTACTGTACTGTACTGTACTGTACTGTACTGTACTGCACTGCACCGCACCGCACTGTACTGTACTGTACTGTACTGTACTGTACTGTACTGTACTGTACTGTACTGCACTGCACTGCACTGCACTGCACTGCACTGCACTGCACTGCTATACTATACTATTGTGTACTATACTATACTATTGTGTACTATACAATACTATACTATACTGCACTATACCGCACCTATACTGCGCTATACTATACTATTGTGTACTATACTATACTATTGTGTACTATACTATACTATTGTGTACTATACTACTACTGCACTGCACCGCACTGCACTGCACTGTACTGTACTGTACTGTACTGCACTGCACTGCACTGCACTGCACTGCACCGCACTGCACTGCACTGTACTGTACTGTACTGTACTGTACTGTACTGTACTGTACTGTACTGCACTGCACTGCACTGCACTGTGCTGCACTGCACTGTACTGTACTGTACTGTACTGTACTGTACTGTACTGTACTGTACTGCACTGCACTGCACCACACTGCACCGCACTGCACTGCACTGTGCTGTACTGTACTGTACTGTACTGTACTATACTATTATATACTATACTATGCTATACTGTACTATGCTATACTAAGTATAAAGATACTAAAGTTAACTACCGAATATCCGGCGGAGCGACTTATCCGTGACGATAATTTTTTATTTTAGTAGTTTTTTCAGTGCAAACCTATAATTTGTTTATAAAAACAAAATTCCCAGTAGAGTAAAGGTAATTTTTCTTTATGCAGTAATACATTAGGAGAAGCTGGAATCACCTAACGAAACCAATGTATTATTTTTTGAAACAATCCATGTTTCAAATGCGATAACTTTAAATAAAATGTTGTTAACACTGTTATAAACTAAGTCTGTACATCTTAACATGTTATAGTGAAGGTCTATAGTATTAGGCTTACTGTTTACGACAAATAATCACAATTAAATATCAGATATATTTTACGTATCGTATCGAATGTACACAGGCCAGTGACAGCTCAGGCAATAAATAAATAATAGTGTGTTAGGGTTGTTTGTCTTTTAGCTTGCTAAGCAGAAGGGTCATGCGCCTCAGTACAGCAAATCATATTTTCTCAATTTAAATAGTTTATTATTGTTATTTATTCTTCTTCTGATTAATTTTTAAACGATGTTGTAGCTAAAATACTGTACATACAGTGTTTGTTGTGAAATAATGTGTTTTTACTGGTTCTAAAATTGTTTTCCTCTGTGAGAGTTATCTGCTGTAATCACGCCACCCGATCCCGCGACAAACTGGAGTTGACTGTACCATTCATTTATCAGAGAGCGTACTTCTCAAATAAGAATAAAAAATAAAAAGCATTACTGTACCTTGTAAAAGGAATTTTTAAATTTCTTTTATAAATCCACGTGGCAACATAAAACCAATGTTTCATCCTGGTGCTGCTACAACAGACACGCGAGAGAATTACAGTGTTTTTTGCAGCCAAACCTTTGTTATTAATTAAAAAATTATAATCTAAAGTAAAGTTAGGTTCATAATGAATTGAAATAATTCCACACTATACTTCGTGCACACATAACGTATTTGAAAATAATGCACAATATATGAATGCCATTTTTGAAGAAAGATTGTGAGGCAACATTTGTTAAAGATTCTAAGGGAATTCATTTTACCCCCTAAAATAATTTAATGTAAGAAAGTTTAAGCAATGGTTTTGTGTTATTTATTTTATATCCTTTAAAGAATTTGTTTATATAAAGTAACTTGATCGTTTAAAACAACGAGTGACTATATTGCATCATCACTTAATCGTTTTTTATGTCTGTTCCAGGTCTCAAGTAATAGATTTCTCCGTTCCTTACTTTTACAGCGGAGTGTCTTTCCTCGCTGCTCCCAAACAAAGGACAGATATTCCACTGTTGGCGTTCTTGTTGCCTTTTTCCCCAGAGTTGTGGATCGCTATATTCACATCTCTGAACGTTACAGCTGTTGCGGTTGCTATTTACGAATGGCTGAGTCCATTTGGGCTTAACCCTTGGGGCCGACAGAGGAGTAAAAACTTCAGGTAATATTCGTTTAATAATAAACAATTAATATTTTATAATAGTCTTTGCCTTTATCATATATGTTTTACAGTAATATCGGCGATAGGAAGACCTCAGAAAATAAATGGTGTGCTGGTTGCTTTTTAAAAAGAAATATACTAAAAAATATGTTCTTAAAACTCTTAATTTTAATTTACTTGCTTGTAATAAAACCATTAGCCTTCAACTGGTATTATGATGGTACAATGCTTGTTCACAAATAGTGTGATGTTTCGTATACATTAAGGACGACCGCACACCGGAAGACGGCTGGAAGAATCATTTTGCTGACAATCTGTTTTGGGAACAAAAAAGTTGTATTAAAAAAATTTGCTTCAGACTGTCCGAAGCAATTCCTCAATATTTCTAACGAAAATGGCGAGTGATAAAAGAGTGCCTGGTATTAGTCTATGTATTTTTATACGGCAAGTTGTGAAATTGAAAGAACAATTCTGTTTTGATTGGAAATTAACAACAACTAAATGAAACTTGCCATGTTTTCTAAACTAACTACAAGCGGATGAGTTGAAATTTTACAATTTTAGTTGAATAGTTGTGAATAATTTTATCTATTGGGTTTATTACACGATATATTTGAAAAACACAATCCCAACGACAGTAACAATGTAATGTCAGCAACAGATTACTAATTAATTTTTAGTAGGCCTAAGTTCTTATTTTTTATCAGTTAAATTATCCACATTACATTTATGGTAATAGGTTATGGAACCCGTTCCGGTTCTCCAAATTCCAGGTACTTTCGTCATTTTGTACTAGACTGTCAGGAAGAAATGTCTCGGCCGGTGTACGACAGATACATAACAAACCATGTATCGACCATGTATCGACCAAACCATATTACTTCATCGAGTCGATTTTGGACAAAAGTCTCGAACCATTCCGCCTTTACCTGTGTATTTACTTCAAAGCAATATCCTGATAAGTACAATAGTTTTACATATTTAATTGTCTACATACGAAAAAACACATTATTTTCCCTTCAATTAAACTGTGCTATGCAATATTTCAGCATGTCCTCAGCTCTATGGGTGTGTTGGGGTCTTCTATGCGGCCATCTTGTGGCGTTCAAAGCCCCCAAGTCGTGGCCTAATAAATTCTTAATCAACGTGTGGGGAGGGTTCTCCGTGATCTTCGTCGCTAGCTACACTGCCAACATCGCCGCTCTCATAGCCGGCCTGTTCTTCCACAACGCCGTGGGAGATTATCACGACCGAAGTGTAAGCAAGAACGTTATATTCACATTATCCTTAAACAACATTTATTTTTATTACCATTTCAAGCAATAACAACAACAGTTTTAGGCATGCTTAGTGTGCACTGTTTTAATCACAAAGTAAATATTAAGTATTAAGAAATGCATGATTTATTTGCAGTGTTTTTCATTGATGTGTCTGTCTTTAAGTAACAAGAAGTATAAACTAATCTAAACACTAATCTTTAATTATTTTTTTGCGGTTTTTGAAACAGTAAATATAATTACTTTCTTCATAATAATTACAAATTACAATAGCTCATACTTGCAAACATTGTGAAGACCTCCATTTTAAAACCTCCTGAGTCGAATTAACGCGTGGAAAAATCCAAATGAGGCCTTATTTGTCGATATAATCCAATAGTTTTAAGGTTTTACAAGTGTTCTTACATTTTGTACACAGTACTTGTAAGTTATTTTTAACAATACATTTTGTGAGTAATAATACCAAGATCGTCAGCTGCCGATTATTTCATATAGTTGACAAAAACATTATAGAAAATATACATATTTTCTAACAACATTGAGCGCTACAGAGATATGGTAAACTAATGATAATGTTTTAGCTTTTGTTTCAAAGGCTTGGGAATACCAAGTTGCCAACAATAATTATTTTATTGTATTTATTGTCTCAAATGGTTGGAAAGCTGAGAATATCATTGGGCTAATATTTGGTATGAACTTTTGCTAATGAACTTTTACGGGATCACATGTAGCTTAGTAAGGTTTATAAAGATACAGCATGGTAACGATAACGTTGCTTTGTTTCAGCTTCTGTCGCAAAGGGTCGGAACGCCAAGAGCATCGGCTGCCGACTACTACGTGCACAGAGCCAATCAACTTCTGTGGGAACACATGCAGCGTTATGCTGTCAAGGACGTGGCTACCGGAGTGCAACATCTTAAGTGAGTACCGGTGCACGTTTCTAGAAGAAACTTTGTCCTGATATTTCGCCAAAATGTTACCAGGCATTTGTTGAAGGGGTGCTCGGTCTAAATCCGAAGAAATGAACACGTCAAAAATGGATTATGATAAGATTTCAAAATGTCGGATGAGATTTTGTCAGAGGTCATAACAATGTCTTAGAAACTCTTTTAAAGAACGGACATAGGCCTACACTTTTGTTCTTCCTGGTTGGAATGTTTTAAATTTTTGTTGTAATTTATTTATTTTTCTTTAGATAACAGTCCTACACATAATTTCTTGTATTACTACTAAAACTGTATATCCATCCAGAAGTTTTCAGTGCTCGCTTTTGATAAATTTACGTATTTATGTGAGTGTAATATTTGATATACGAGTTTAATAATTAAAATAAAATTAGTGAACTTTATAATTAAATAATTGAAACTATTGCAAGCATTTTCTTGTGCAGAAACGGATCATTGGATATTCTGATAGCGGACACTCCTATCCTGGATTACTACCGAGCTACTGACCATGGTTGTAAACTGCAGAAAATTGGAGATGCTATCAACGAAGACACTTACGCTGTTGGTATGACCAAGGGGTTTCCGCTTAAAGTAAGCAGACATATATTTTTCGAGTCAATAACTTATAACTTCAGCTAAAAATTCATTTATGTTTGTCAAAATATTAAAAATTCATCAGAAATATTTTGTTCAGGACAGCATCTCGGCGGTGATCGCTAAATATTCAAGTAATGGGTACATGGACATCTTGCAGGAAAAGTGGTATGGTGGCTTACCATGCTTCAAGTTGGCCACAGATATGGCACAGCCTAGGCCACTGGGAGTAGCCGCAGTTACAGGTAGAAGTAAATTTCTTGTTACTTCTATGAATGGTATTAAAAATATTAACCTCGTTTTTAAGGTTCTTTTAAAGTAATATTAACATAGCCTGTGGTGATTTGTAACCTGAAAAAATCAATTATTAAAATATGTTTTCAACAAATATAAATTTGTCTACAAATTGTACGTTAGAAAGAACTTAAAAAAGAACTGCATGAAAGTTAATAACATTTGTATGACACGTACTTGAAAATAATTTTAGATCGAGTACTTCCCAGAACTATTCATATTATATTTAACTTAGATTTGTAGATATACTCGTATTTAACCCAGAAGTAATCATGTAAGCTGTTTTAAGCACAACAGTGAAACTATTGTGTTTTTAAGAAAGTTACTTGGTATTGGTAAATACGTTGCAAACATTTTTTTAAATTGTTTACAAAACCCTTTTTAGGTTTTCCGTTTCTATGTTTATTTGTTTGGATTTATTTGTTTTAGTACTAAGGTCACCATTACGTATTTGCGTTTAACTTATTCAGTGTTTCGATTCAAATCAATAAAATCGCGTGTAGGTAATTTTTATTCTAATTATGGATAGAATGGCAACTTTTACAAGTTTATGGGAAATTTTTCCTAATTTTAACTTTTGAATAAAAAAATTAATTTTTAAGATTATTTTGTAGATATGATGAGACCTTTTCCAATTAATTGTGATTGAAGAACGTATTTCGGATTTAAGATTTTGGAGGTTTCGAACCATGGTCTTTGGATCGTGATTCCCGTTCGTTTCCAATGACGCTAATAGTATTCCAGAAGTAGGGAACTTTTCCTTTAAACGTAAAACAATAGAAATTAATCAATTTAATTACTTAAACATTTTTATAAATTACGGGTTAAAATGTATCAAAACCAATATTTGTTGATGGAGTAATGAGTTCATTATCTAATAATGTATGGTTAAAATAACACTGGTTTCATTAACGGGTAGATAGATTTATTGAAATAATGAAACACCGTGTTATTTCTCTATAGTTCAAATTCCCTAGGACATCAACTATAAAAATTAATTAGTAAAAAAAGAGGGATAGCTGGTGAAAGACTTTTTTTATCAACATTTGTTTATAAGAATCGTTTTTTTCTTCATTTTTACACATAAAACCAAATCCTGTTATAATAATTAAATGTAATAATAAATTGTATGCAATTTTTCAGGAGTGTTCCTGCTTCTCGGGATGGGAATGGTAGTGGGCTGTCTAATACTTCTAATAGAACATCTGTTCTACAAATACACATTGCCAATACTGAGACATAAACCTAAAGGAACCATTTGGAAAAGTCGGAATATTATGTTCTTTAGTCAGGTAGGCTAACACAAGTTTTACTTTATTAAAATGTTCAAATATTGTTCATTGAAACGAACTATATGTATTAATTTAACACTACTTTATTACTAAATTTATTTTGCCGTATGTAAAAATAGTCGCTCTTTTAAGAAAAGATTTAAAGAGCACATACCCAGAAGTGCATTATCGGCAAACTCGGCTTTCGCAGAACATCTTATGGACAAAAACCATAAATTCGAAGACATCCATACCAACATGGAAATATTACATTTGTGTCATAAAAGTAGTTATATGGATGCGATTGAAGAGTTTGAGATTTACAAGAGCAAAAAATCAGACCCCCAGAACATCCTCAATGAAAAACTTTCATTTAAATCAAATTTAATATAGCCTATGACTTGGCTCTAAGGATAAGTGATTTGAGTAAGTAACAAAAACCAACAGACGCACCGTAACTGATAACAATGACGGGCGCGCTACTAATGATGGAGACTCCGCAGTCCGGAATGTAACGACGTACGAGTGTGTAGCTTGGCCAAGCCGAATTTCATGATGAATATTTTTAAACGTGTAATTGTTCTCAGTGTTTGTGATGTATGTTTTAATGTTTTGTTTGACTTTGTGACGACCTCGACAGAGGGATTTAACATTTTGTATAACGGCCTGAAGATGAAACTATAGAGTATCGAAACCGCGGTAGCCTTTATGAGGTGAGTTGATAGACCACTGACGGGAAGAATAGGTCATAATACTAATCATTTGAATATGTGGTCCGGTGGCTATGTTACAATAATAAAAATAGTGAATTAAACTTTTACATATGCTCTTGAATTAAATAGCAATTTACCATATCTTTGTATTGGGTATCAGTAATATGAAAATGTATTATTACATTTTTTTGTTTTGCTTTACTAGTATTATTATAAACAACTTAAAATGTAGATTTCAATTGCTATTGAAACCCTAATTAGTAGTCAAAATGTAATAATTTGTAACAGTTATAAGTAACTTATAAATCTACAAACAATTACCAGTTCCTCTGTGGTTTACAGGTACGAATTTGGAATATAACACAGAATATAATAGTTACTACAAACAGTAGTAATAACAGTTAACACTTTAAGAAATTATGGCCTTATGATTCCTCGTTTGCACCAAGTACTATAAGGATACCTAGTTATAGGATCCTACATTTTGGGAATGTAGTTAAATGAGTCACTACGTGGTTTGCAGTACAAATTACACTTTACCTCAATAAGCGATGATATCTGTAACAGTTAATTGCTTGAACAGAACGATACACAGTATAAATGTTCCCTAAATACAGTGCGCATACTAATTACATCGAGGTATCGCTGAAATAACATATTATGATACCTTGAACACAGCAGTACATTGGCTTGTACAGAACTGTGCATATTAATTCTAGCAAACTGATTGCTTACGTTGTTCACTGAGTACAGTGGTGCTTACGAATTATATCGACGAATACCTCATCAATCGTGCCACATTGTATAACAAACGATGCAATGAACAGAATAGCACACTGTACAATTACTTAATTGTAACAGGCTGGAAATGTGCCCGGAAGAACAGAACAGGTTTGCGAGAACATCCCGAAGTCAAGGTTGCTTCGTAGTCAAACAGTTCTCTGAAAATATTTGTTACCTGTTTTCGATCAATTAGAGGGCAGAGTATCTGTTCTTCGAACTGTTCTCGGTACAACTACATTAACCAATTAACAGCTTGCCTGTTCTCGCTGTTCTTTGAAATGCAATGAAATGCACCTTGTCTTCTCCTTAAATATGTTCTAGGCAATAAAAGATAAGAGCTGTTCCCGTGTCTATATGTTTTGTTCTTTCATTTCTTGCAAAGCGATAATTCTGCTACTCAGTTCTCTCTCCTTGGTCTCCGTCAAGTGCTTCTGTCAAGTTAAATGCCAACAGCGACAACGAGTAAGACCCGCCGTCTTCTTTTTTGAAGACTAAACTGCGAATTGTGCTAGCGTAGCGTTTGAAGTTCTATATTGTAATTTTGTATACGAAAGTAAATCCTTTATACAGTTTTTTTTTTAAATCACCTACTAATAGTGTTGAATGTTGGTATGCTATAATGATTTTAGAATAACTTTGTGCTTTCTGGAAAGATGATTTATTATGATTTTTAAAGTTAAAGTTATAGACTTATAAATAGTGTTTTTAAGCTTTCTCTGTTTAATTTTATACAATTTAATAATTTTTGGTACAGTAGGTATTTGTTGTTTTTTTTTTAAATAATATTAATTTTAATTTTCTCTTGCATCATTATATACTTCTCTTACACACTCAAAAATTTAGAAACATGTTCATTGAGAACAGGTTTAAAAACAGTTCTTGGCAGTGTACAGAACAGTTATGAACAGTTCCCTACGATCAGCTGTTCCCTAAAATTTCTATAGCTAAATTGTTCACTGAGTACTGTACAGTGGTGCTTAATACGAATTATATCGACCAATGCCTAACCCAATCGTGCCACATTGTGTAACATGATCATTGAACAGAATATGTATCTGCGTAATAATTATACAGTAAACTCACGATTAACTGCCAACGGTCGGAACCGTTGGGTGACCGGTGACAGAATAGACGATAACAGAAATAGACCTCCCATACTTAAATAACGTACTACATTCTCTTTACAGTACAGAATGTTTTATTATTATTATTTTGGAAAATGCAGTAAAACTCTTAAATTTTCTATATAAGTTTAATTATGTTTTACACAAATTTTACATACAGTAAATTATTCGTATTTAGTTTTTTGAAAAGTATTCACACACAGACTGATAAATACAATTTTGTATGAGAATGTTTAGTTGGATGATTCAGCTTACAGGAGGGCTCTCTGGGGACGTAGATTTTTGAAATAACACCTTGAAAAATTACCCCTGTTAAGCTATTTTGAGATTTACAATTGATGTAAAATAAGTACAAAAATGTATTCTATTTTAGATAAAAAAAGTCATTTGGTTTCTTTAAATGTCTAGTTTTTAAAACTGTTGCATAACTGTCTCCATTTACACAACTTTAACATAAAAACAACAACTTCTATAAGCCTTTATCAATATAGAAGCAAGTTTAAAAGATAAAATATTGAAATAGACATTAAACAGCTTTTATAATAGTATTCTGCAAGTTGTTGACAGTTGCGTTTTTACTACCTATAAATTATGCGTACTTTTATTTTTAAAATAATATTAGGAAAATGTCAGTGTTGCTAGGATGGTTGGCATATTAGCGTCGTACAAGGTTGTGAGATCGGATCCCGACCGAGATTTGTGAGTACAAGTCAGCAAACGTGCATTTCTTCGGAATGAAAATAAAGATGGTGGTCCCGTATGGTTTATGTTGTCATCTAATCTAATCTATGGATAAAACCAAAGCAGAATAACTGTCAGCTTACAACTGGCATTGGTGACATACACTAACAAAGAAAAACATTAGGAAAGTAATAAATGGAAATTAACATGTTTTTTAAATTATTTTATTTCTTTCAATTTAATTATTGATAATGACACTCATTTTGAAAAAAAAGTTGTACGCAAGAAAACATTTTTCCCCTTTCTCAGAACACATGTCTACAATGTTTTATATATAGCCGCAGTTACTCACTTGCTTTATTTACCCTTTTCGTTAACGCTGATCCCTCGTCCTCATTAGCCTAACTGGCATAAAGTGTGGCCGTTAAGGAAAAAAATGTAATCTTTGTCAACATTTATATTTCTACGTACATGTAGCAAAGCAAGTCTAGTTTTTACAAACAACAGCAACAGTTTTAGACAGAGAAAGGTCTTTCTTCTGTCGCAGTTAACACAGGAAGAGAAAAAGGCCATCAAATATATAATTAATTAACCCCATTCTCACTTTCAGTATAAGCTTTACAAAGTGCACAAACTTACATAAGTACATACGAACAAAATTTCACGTATCGTATATACAAAGTTGATCGGGAAAATGTGGTGGATTTCGTTCGAGCCCCACAGTGACCTCAGATGTCTCCTTGACCCTTCCCAGAATACCCACCTCGAAGCTACGCATAAACTTCCATTTTATGGAAATAAAATTGGATCTTGTACATTTTTTATTTTATTTCTTTTATCTCTGGAGTGGCGGTCCCCCCTCAGCCACTACCCTTTTATTCGCGTAACATGTGCGAGAGAACCGTGCGCGTCACTTAGGGTACATACGACTGTTGTGTGATCGACTTATACTTTGAATGGTATTATCATAGTGTGAGAGTGTTTTTGTCTTTCAATAGTCACATTCGTGCCCTCTTTCGGATTTGTTGACACTATTTGAAGTGTTTCTCAGAGTAGATGATTGGATTGTTTACTTTTCGATTATCAATATTTGCTTAGGGCAGCAATTAGTGTCAGTTGCCGTCGCCTACTGTACAAATAAGTCGTGTCTAGTTACAGTGTTTTGTTTTGTTTAGAAGGTTACCTTTATAATTTATTACTATGGGAGATTATTAAAAATGTCAGATAACAGAATTAACCTGACGGTAAAAAGGGCGACTGAATCAAGACTACGAAACAAATACCTGGTCGTTCCTCATCGTGTTTCAGTTGTTACCTGAATATAATCGTACTTAGTACAATTAATTGTAACTAATGCATAAATAATATTTTCCCAAGTCCAGAGAGACAAGACGAGAGCAGTGCGCTGTCCCAATTTAGTAGTTGAAGACGCTGTGATAGGACTTTTTAACTCAATACTATTAATCTCAATACTATTAATAATCTGTAAGAAATAGAGTAGACTTTTTAATTCCAATCTTTTACTTTTAACCTGTATTACTTATTAAATCTGTATTACCACACGCACAAGCTAGTTGTACTAGTAGGACATCGGCCCTTGCAGCTGAGCGTCGATGTCAGACTGTTTAACGTGTAAAAACAGATGTTTGTTTGGTGATAAAAAAAACGAAGAGATAATAAAAAATGTAAACACATTAATCACTCAATCCCAGACTCTTTGCAGAATTAGCAGTAAAGCAGCTGTGAGTAAAACGTTTTCGTACATTGTTAAACGAATAAATTACAGTATTGAAGATTATTCTTTAGAGTTGGTAATATTAACAATTAACCGTTAATAATTACGTTAATATAAACTGCAGTAGTGGGGGTGAATTGTTTTATAATTTGTTTATCAAAGAACAGATGATGCAAAATTTTTATTACATTGTCGTGTATTGACAGTTTAAAAAAAAGTAATTTAATTGTTATATCTTGAGCTAAAATAATTTTGAAAAAAGTTTTGGATGTATTTTATAAATGTTTGCAATATACACTTAACAATTATTTTTACAATATTTATTTTAACAACATTTTATTTGGTTCGTTATAATTTAGGTCGTCGTAGAAGTTAACCTAAATGGTCTTTTTATTACATAATATAAAAGTTTTTATGTCTTCAGAAATCTAAATGTATTCTTTTATCATTATGTCTGCTTCAGTTATTTATATTATTGACATTAAAAGCAAGGTTCTTATTTCTTGAAACTACAGAGGTGACATTGATTTAGAAGTAATAGAAAAGTTTATGCAGTCACTTACGGAAAAAGAGAAAGAAGAAGAAGGGATGTTAAATCCTATGTTACAAACTGCTGCGTGCACGTTTGCGTATATTAAATACAACAACTTGTACATAGTTCCAACAACCAAGAAGAACGCTGTAATATTTGTGTTTCTTCGTAAAATGGTACAGGTGATGAAAGAGTATTTTAAAGAAAGTATAACAGATAAATTTGCAACATTAACAGAAGAAAACAATTATAATAAGTGTAGATGTTATAATATTACTATGTTGCGACAAAAAATGACAATTTGTATTATAGCATTTGAATTAAACGTGCTTTATATCTGCACGATTATTTAGTTATTGTAGATAATTGTTTATATTTATACATTATTGAAGCGAAGCTTTAAATGTTATATTTGGTGACAGGAGTGAATAGAATGTAACGGATTTCGTCTCTCTATTTCAGTCTCTTTCTTTTTCTTCCTCCTTTTTGGTAACAGTACGTGCTTATTATATGAAAACCTTGTGTTGCTTTGGTTTCGCTATTTTTCTTAATTGAAGAACACGTGCACGTTATAACCGTTTATAATATACAACGTTTACAACATACGTTTATAATATAACAGTTGAAATTAATATACACGTTTATAATAATTGTTATTAACATTGCTAGTTTTTAACAATAAAACCTGAAACGTATTTTAGCCTATCAGCTGTTCAATGAAATAAGCTGATCGTTACGAATTAATATAAAAAAACTTATCTCTTACTATATCTACAGTAAATAATATTTAAGCTAGGTTCGCGTATTTATTTATTTAAACAAAACAAGATATCTATAAACATATCTTTAAACTAATTATATATTCAGCAAAGATATTATTAACAAAAGCTTCGCTTCTGTCGGTAACTTCCTGAGTTCCACACTTGTACTTTATTATTTATATTATGTAAACTGAAACTACCTTATTCCCATAATCATAAGCTGCGAGCGCAGTAGTAAAATGTACAAAAATAAATACTAAATAAATGTTAATTATATGTCCGATTGCTGACTACCATAGCTACTAATAGATAAGCTCATATGAGTCTTCGAACCGTAGTTCAAAATTAGTGCCTGCAAAATTACTTAATACTGCCTGCATACATACCAGTAATGCTGGCCGATACTTCCGCACACAGTATTAATTATATAGAGGATACCTTATCAATAGTGGAACATCGTATTACCTTGAACAGAATCATACGCAATGTTCTCCAAGTACTCACCACTAAGTGAGTACTAATTATATCAACGAAAACCCCTTCATACTTACCATACCGTATTATTAGATGATTTCACAGTACAATAGTAATAAGCAACTAATAGCAGCAAAAATTTAATTAGTTACACAACAAACGAATGCATTTTTTTAACACGCAGTTTAAACCTGGATTCACGGGCCCAGGACCCCCAGCAAAATCGATCTGATCCTGTCGCCCACCGAGGCGCCGTTTACAATAATTCTCTATTGATTCTTGTTGCATCTACGTCATCTATAGAGATAATGAAGTTGCATATAAGCCAACATTAATTACTGGTTTTAATAATAGACAGCGCTAATGTTACGTTTTCGTTGCACTAGAGCTTGTACAAATACCTATTGTCCTATAATGCTACATACATCTTCATTATTGTTTATGTATAATAAATTGATTATTTTTTGGTCGTTTGATTACTTACTATTGTTGTGCTTTTGCCTATAAAATTAGTTATTACTTTCATGTAATACGAAATGTTAAGTAAGCACAGTGAAGTGTTAAATTCGATCTTACTATTTTGTGTCATTTCCTTTTTCACATCTCCTAAATCCAAAAACGTAGTTTTAATTTGAATGTCTGTCCATTTGTATGTTGCATGTAGTCCGTTCTAATAGAGTAAATGAATCGACAATTGGGAACAAAATTTGCATTAAATTTCACCACGTATCCTAGGAGAAGTTTTTAATTTTTCGAAAAGGTTATTTGTCATTTTCTCTAAAGATGAACAAAAAATCGGTCAGTCAGGTTTGCTCACAATTTTTTGGTCATCTATGAAGATATATAATTTATGCCTATTATTATGTTTAAAAACCTAATTTTCTTAACATCTACTATAATGATTTTGTCTAAATGTAATTCGTAGGATCTCAAACAAAATGCATGGGTCGATATCCCCAAAAGTCCTGTTTGAAAGTTTTTACCGAAATCGGTTCATTACATTGTGTTTAAATGTTGTCAATATTTCCGAAGGTACGTTGCTCAATTTAATTTAACAGAAAATGGTTACAAATTTGAAAAAATGTAAGAATCGATCGTAGTGAATCGAAAAGAACCAAAGTGCTTCTATTCTGCCTCAATCGGAATTTGTTTCGCACCAACCGTAAATTTAATTTCTTCTGAACAACCTATTTTTTATAAATTTAGTCAATTTTCATGGTTTGTATTAGAGCAATTTATGTAATATATTTACATTATTTATTTATTAGGTGATTTCTGTTTTTAATGATATTGTTATTTCTTTTCAATTTTTGCTGATAACTAAACTGTTCCTTGTTGTTCAATTAATTTCAAACAATTATTGTTGTACTTACTCTATAAATACAAAAACATTACGTCTAATACGCAACGACAAAAATTGTCACGTTATATGGTAACACGGGAGTTGGATCAGTTGATTTGGTATCATAACATTTTCTTCTATAATACTTCTTCAAACGATGTAATTTTTATGCACATCGTTTATTTTATTTTTTTTTTTTTTTGAGGTTACGTTTATTTTCAATTACTAGGACGAATACAAAAAATAACAAAAAACATTATTATTATTATTTAATTGTTAATAATGAAGTATTTATTTGTTTAACTTCTATGAGTACGAACAACTAAAGCAATTATTGCAACTAATTTTGTTTTAATTAAAGTGTTTGATTAATATTGTTGGCTAAAACGTTGATTATCTAAATAAAAATCGCCAAGTAGTAACAAAAAGTTCCATGCTAAATCAACAATCGAAACGTTGTTAAAACGATTGTGAATTCTAAGAACCATTCAGTTGTTTACGCATTTGACCGCAACGTGCTTTTCTCCGACTAAGTAGCTAACTGATTTCAGTCACGGATATATCTGACAAATACGATCTAAAATATCAAGCATATTTTAATCAATATTTAATCAAGCACATTTTTAAACTGTGCTTAGGACAGTTTAATCTTTTAGTTTAAAGCTTAAAGTCGAATTTATTTTGTGTAAATTGCCAAGGAAAGTATGTGTTCGCAGGACTTTACAGTGTAAGTAGCCTTCATAAAAAACATAGTTCATATGGTTTTGGTTTCGGGGTGAAGTGTATTATTCAAACTCAAACAGGTGTGTGGTTCAAGGTTAATAATCTGATTATTTTACATCTGCACTAGGTACCTCTGCCAATACACTGATCTTAGTGGAAAATAGAAGAACACTATAGTCATTACAGTGAGTAATGAGCCATGAAAGACATTTTTTCCGGCGAAAAATCGTTAAGGTTATCATCGTCGTAACCATGAAAGACATGCCGCCGCTAAGTGCGAAGATATTTTTCAGTAAAACGCGTAAGCAAGTGACTGGTTCTTGGCGGAATCCGAAAGTGATTTCACAACTTTTTTTAATTGTAGACTTTACTGGGAACTTTTTATTACTTGGAGGTTTTTGTTTGGATTAGGATCACTTTTGTAGGCTTGTTACTGGTACTAAATACTGTGGAACGTGATCATGGTAAATACAAATGTCTAATGATTACTGAAAAAAATAAAATATACTTGTGTATATGCGAAAAAATATTTTAGTGCTTACTTTCGACTGTAATAGCCCAAGACTGTAAGAGCTGAATTTCTGAAGGATTGTAGAGAACTTAAAAAGGTTTTTCTCAATTTTGCATAGTGACTTTTCATAGATCAGATATGAGTGATCGTTGGTGAAAATTGGTTTAGTGGTTTAGATTGTAGGAGCGTCATTTTTTCTGACAGCTTTCCGATAATATTAACACTTTTTTATTTTCATGCGAAAAACATATACTATAAACATGACGAATAAAATTAGTCATAGTTGAATAATAATTTAAAATTGTAAACGTACTTATTTTTGAGTTTTTACGCAAAAGGCACATAATGCAGTCCGAACGAATAAAATAAGTCATCGTTGATCATTTCAGAGTTTAGGCTGTAGACGCTTCACTGTTAAAGAAGCAGAAAATTGTTAATAGTGTCATTTTCAAATCGTATTTCTATGCTTTGACTCTACCGAATACAAAATTTGATTTTTGATTTCTACCACTTTGTCAAGCTCCTTAAGTATTAGTGCTTCCAACTCTATAAGAGTTTTATTGTTTTAAGTTGTAGATACCTGAAAACCTTTACCCGTCACCTTTCACATTTAATAAACTGCGGCAGTTTCGATGACTTGACGGGGCGGAACGCTGCCGAGTAGGAACTACTATTCAAGGATGTTATAATGATAAGCTTAAACAGCGTCATGACTGTTTAATACTGTTAATGTAATTAAAGTGTTTGCATAAAGAGGGTAATTTATTTAGATGACACGTGGCTGCTTAGCAAACAAAGACAGGGCAAATTCTCCTAGTACTGCCAATATAGGCCCTACCTATTTATTTTACGTTTCTGGTCCGTTGTCTAAATTAATATTGTTAATCATTTTTTAATGGTTTAACGTTTAGACAATTAATTGTTTACTGTAATATGTGTTGTTACTGTTTTTGTCTGACTGAAATGAACACGATAATTTTACTTCAGCAAGTTTTATTTGTTTGAATTTGTTGCAGAAACTTTACCGCTTTATTAATTGTGTGGAGCTGGTCTCCCCTCACCACGCCGCGCGGGAACTGGTGCATACCCTACGTCAAGGACAGATTACTAGCCTCTTTCAGAAGAGTGTAAAAAGGGTGAGTTACATTCCCTGCTGGCATGCAAATATCTTCTTATATTTATTTTCTTGCTTGTTCTTCCATATAACCAACTAAATATATTTGAAATCGTTTTCTTTAGTAAATAGAAAGTTAAGTTAATTATCTAAGTTTATGGATATGAACAATTCAATCAATTCGTAATAAAAATGAACTGATTGTACTTTTTTTTATATCAGAGTTTAATGAATATCAGTTAAATAAAAAAACTTAAATTAATTATCAGTTTGAAAAAATTATAAAACAACATTTATAATGGCAAATGTTTATTGTAGCAGAGGCGCCAGTACAGTAGTAGTTAAGAGTCAAATAAGGGCTCGATGGTCAATGTGGCTAAGACACCTGTCATTCTACTGCGTTTGTGAACTGCACACCTCAAGGTCGTAGGCTCCTTGCAGTTACTGCCGTAAAGTTTATCCTTTCCCTCGTCTGCATTAGTGTAACTGGCATAAAATACAGACGTGAAAGCATAAAACAACACAAAACAGAAGAAACTCAACTACACGTGACTAGGGTATCTTAATGGTGAGGTAAAATCTGGAACAAGCTTCAAATTAATATTGAATGAAACTAGAAGCTTATTACTTTTTATATATGCCATTATAATATAAAGTCTACATTTTTAATATGCTTAGGGCCTTAAATTAACTTCTACTGGGAAGGAGGCTATTAAAAGAACCTTAATAATCGCCGCACTCAGCTGTCTCGCTGACGTGATAGAAGCGAATTTTCAAAAGTATTTTCCAGTAACTTAACCTTTTTGAAATTCTGATTTCAACTTCATAATCACGAATCAAATTTGAATATATTACGATTTTCCAATTTACACTGGAAATACTTCCAATGTAAATACTTCCAAATTGGAAGTACTTTGGAAGTACTTACAATTGGAAATACTTCCAAATTACATTGAAAATACAAACACGAGTACTGACCGCCGTCCATTTTTTTTTAATTTCAATGGATTTTGAAAATTCATAATAATAATTTATGCTGTTTTAAGCTCTGATTACAAAGATAAAATCAGATTTTTTTAAAACATTTAAGACAAAAAATATGATTTTTTTAAATTATAAATGACCGCCATTTTGAAATTGGAAGAATGTTGCTGGTTAACGAACTTATCCAAGCTATTATCATAATTGAATTCTGTGCCAAGTTTGAATTAAATCAGATCAAAATTGAAAAGTGATCGTGCTACAACACCAGGGAAATTGCCACAAACTACATTTCTATAATACTATGCTACTAACAAAGGCTACTAGTGAAACAATTTATATGAAGTATATAATATTTTAAAGATACTTTATTGTTAGGCCTAAAGTACAATCAAAATTATTAAATTTTAATAATATTTAGATCTACTTTTCTATTTCATTTTTGTAGTAAATATATTAAAATTGTAAAACAGTTTCCAAATGTTTTCAAATAAATAAAGAAATATGTAATGTAAAAGTGGCATACAGTAAGTACAGAAATATATATTCCATCAATGATCGGAGTACAAAAAGCTGTTTCAGTTATGAAGTGATAACAGTTACCTTGTACAGATGGAAGCAATACTGCATTGTTCCTTCTTTCTGCACCAATACAGCACCTCACCTCCTTTAAAACTTAAATCTTTGACTTACTAGAATTAATTGTACAAGTTTAACCTCTGTGTCTCTGTGACGTGTGTGGTTTTTCTTTTAGTATAACGTCAAATATTTGGTCGTAACTATGGATTTTGTTCTAGAAGGAACATGAACAGAGGCGACGAAGAAAAAGCAAAGCGCAATTTTTCGAGATGATTCAGGAAATTAGAAGGTAATTACGTTTTAAATTAAACGCATGCGCACAATAAAATATTATTCAACTGAAGCATTCAAGCATTCATACTCATGAAAATTGGTTAGTTAAAAGGTTTTAATTAAACAAAGCAGAAAAATTGGTTCGGAAAAATAATAACAAAAACTGGTTCTTGTTTATCGATGAAAGAAAAAAAATCAACCTTTTTTCACATAATCAATTCATTACATTTTAGCCGCATTAAATCAGTGTAATAAGTTTGAAATGAAGTATATTTTCACCTTGAGAGTAAATTTTAAAAAACGAAAATATTAAACGATAACTGGAATTGGATTTGTTTTTCCAAAACTTTAATGTTGTATATTTTAATTTGTTACATTGACTTAGTTACAAATTTTCATATGACTAACATTAGACAAAAAATGTAATGAAATATTTTGTTTGCTTTCAGATTGGTTAAATAACAACTAATTAAAATAAATAGGCTTTCTTTTAGTTTTATGTTCTTGTGGTTTTCAATCTCTCTTCTAAATAATTCAATAATAGCTTTTCTTGATTTTGTAGTTGTAGTTGTTCCCTACTTAATTGTAATCCGGATTTTATATTTCACCCCAATTCTTTTGTACATTTGACAATTTAAAGCGTTTTTGTGGGTTTTTTTAGACTTTGCACAAAACTATAACAATGTAACCAGGTAACTGTAAATTAGTTTCAAGTATTTCATTTCAATAATTTGAAATACTATGAACTGCAGCCTATAATATGTTTAACTTGTATAAGACAAGATAATGTTTTCCGAAAAAGAGATTGTATACTACAAAAATTGATTTTTTTCAGTAATAGCAAAAGTAAATTGTAAACTATTACAAAGTTTTTGCTGATTTAAAGGAGACGAACAATGAAACTTCTATTCTTGTAAAGCATGTGGAATCGAACCTGTTTACACAGAAATATCACTTTTTGAAAAAAAACCTTGACTACAACCTTATTAACAATCGTTTGTTTCGGATTTACTAATACTGCAATGCAAATTTGTGTAATAAAAATATTTTATTAGTGTAAATGAATCTGTTGATAAAGTCCATCAATTATTTGCACATTAATGTACCCTTGGCCATCAATAGCCTATGCAAATTTTTACAATTTTTCTTTTAGAGTACAACAAGAGGAGAGAGTGGGGAGTATTTCTCCGCCTAAAATAACTTTGCCTTGCAGCGACAAAAGCAAGGCCAGCCCTCGTACGAAGAAGCATTCTGACCAGCAACGGAGGCATTCCAGGTAGCTAAATTTGCGTTGTCAATTTTGTAATTTTACAATTTTGTACGAGCTAGTGTTAAAATCGAAGTAAAGTACGCTATACTTAATTTAAAATTTAACTTTGAAAATGTTTATCTTTATTAGATAAAGATAAAGATATCTCAAAATGATTAGTGTAAGTGAGAAAAGTGTTTTTAATGGCGAAAACGATAAATTTAATGTTAAATGCGTGTTATTATAAATGAAAAGAATATAAGATTTTTATTTTTTTTAAAAGAACACCATAATCTAACTCGACACAGCTGTTTTGTGTTTAATGAAATGTGTGTTATTAATAATAATGAAAAGAATATATATATATATAAAGAAGAAGAAAGAACCATAAACTAACTCGACTAGGCTGTTGGATGTTTAACTCAGTTGTTACATGTATTAAATACGTTTTAGTATTCCTTACCCTAGTAACATTTACAAATAGTGTCAATTCGGCGGACAAATAACGGCAGCCATTTTTTCAACGATTTTTTTACTATAAAAACTATCGCGATAATAAATTTATTAAAAACTGCGTATAAATGTAGTAAAATAAATTTATCCTACAAAGTAAACACACATTTAAATCTATGTAAAGCAAACATGGATTCATACAAGTAAACATCAATTACGTCAGAATATAGGTTAGAAATACAGCATAGTAATAAATGACTAAAAATCGTAATTTATTGTACACTTAGCGTAATAAATTTAATCTTCCAGATCCTAATATCTCTCAAGGAAATGGCATCGTTTTGCAAAAGACTCTAAGAGTCAGAAATACTGAGAATAAGTTTCTGTCGTTTCACGCGTGATAGCAACACTAAGTACGAGATATAGGCGTTGTTCCTAAGTTCTGTATCTCGTTTTGTCCGACTGCCCTGTTTGGTCCAACTATCTCTATTTTATAAACTTAGGGAACAAAAAAAACAAATATGTTTGTTTTTTCCTTAAGTAAATTATGTTTATTCTAGTAGACTAATAATTCTTTTCCAATACTACTTTTTAAATATTAATTTATGAACTACTTGGTTTTCTTTGATTTCTTTGATTTCTTTGATTCTGTAGGTTAGATCTCGCGCGAAGATTAAGTAAAGACGTGTTCCGTTCCAAAAGTTCCAGTAACCTCAGCATCCGTCGTCTGAGCTCCGACATCAATATGGCCGCTGGTAGGTTCCTCGATTGTCACAGCTCTCAGGCGATCGGTCGCCGTCTTAGCAGAGACACCAACTTGAGTCCGCCGGATATCAACTCTCGACGAGCAAGTCACCTGTCAGTCTACAGAAAAACGTCCAATCAGTTTCTTAGCCCAGGATCGGATTTAGACAGCGGTTCTGATATATCAGTCCCTAAAAGTCCAGTCCCACTCTCTTTATCGGTAAGTTTGGCAAATAAATATTGTTAGACACTTGACTTAATGACTGAATTCGTAATGACAGTGAAGTGCATAGGCAGAGCTCGTAATGTGGGAATAAATGAGTAAGTACATTAATATTATTAAGTATGTCTCAGTTTATTACTAGTTTGTAGGACTATATATACTTTTAAGCTTCTAATTTTTTATAGATCCTACATATAACATTAGAATTATACAATTTTTAACCAAACTAAAATACTTCCATGTGTTATTTTTATGGCCTATTTTTCTCTGTAATTTCTACTGGCATTCTGCATAATCAAAACACTAACCACTGTTCAAAATATAAGGTTTAAGGGTGAGCAACAACCACAAACGCAATCACAATAATTTTGCAATTCAGCATCTTGCAATTTTTCCAGTGAATTTCGACAGCGAATATTTTTAACGCGTAGGCCTATTAATTCGATCATTAGCATTCCATCGTTGTTCATTTTTAATAATTGTAAAATATCTATATTAGATAACGATACTTGCAAGCAAAAATTAAGAAATTTAGTTGTATTGTTTAAAGGTTAAAATTGTCGTATCAAATTTTGTCCACCTAAATTCTAAATTAGTTTTTCTGCAAAATAAACTCTTTTAGTAAATAAAATTAAACGTGAAGATAAGAATGTGAATTGTAAGACCGTGATGGCTTACAATCGATAATCTCACTATTGTAAAGTATCGCGCTAGACCTTTAGCCAAACGAGACATTTTATCGCTCAACCTCCTCACAATTCCGCATATGTTGCTAACGCGTATTTGTATAACCTAGTGCTTGTATGTATCGTATTTCTGTGTTTTCAAAATACTTTGAAACTTTGCGTGCCTCCTTGGTTTTTATATTAAAAGATATTTTTTTTTTTTAAATAACATTGTTACATTATTAATAGAGTTTAAAAACGAATTCGATAATATTTGTTTGACATTTTAAATTATTTCAAGTGGATATAGTTCTCAAAATTAGGAAATGGAGAGTTTTATTAGTTGATGAAATATGAGGTTAGTGTAGCGAGCAAAAATCTGTTGACCATGTAAAGGTATGAAATAATTTGTACCAGTGAGACAAGAGTGAGAACGGTCAGTGGCCACGACACGAGTAGCTTTGGTTAGTTCTTCCTAATGCACTTGCCGGATCAAAGATGTGACACTGCTTTCAGATTAAATCCCAACTGTAAACAAAAAGCCCAAGTGTGCACAATAGTCGGACGTTAAACACAAAAAAAACCAACTGTAAACAGTACAGGTGTAAGACAAGGTATACGCATAACGTCATAGTTTATATATTTTTTGTTGACCGCGCACTTATACATAACCGCACAATCCGTTCTCATCAGGGGCCCCCCAACTAGAAAATACAAAAAGTCTTATACGCGTTTAAAAATAAGTTTGAGTAATTTATTTGATGATAATAGATAAATAGATGATAAATAGATAATAGTTGATGATTTATAGAGTATAAAAATGCCAAGCCCTCGCCGAGAATCGAACCCGGGTCCTCAGGGTGAAAGCCTATTACGCTATCCACTAGGCCACCGAGGCGGTTTCCCAGACTTCTTAAGTTCGATTGATTTACAGTATAAAAACGTTGTTTAAAAGAAACATTTTGGTATCCAAACAAAATGTATATAGCTTGATGGTTTTTCTGTTTCCACAAATTAGTATTTTTTTGTTATTTTGCCGAAAAGTTCGGAAGTTGTCGACGAAAAACTTTTGCCTAATTTTACAAAATCGATTCATCAAATTTTGGTCCTACGTAAATAATCATAACTGAATTCAGCGCAACACCATTCTCGAAGCGAAATGTCTTTATTACTAAACTGACTTCACTTTTTAACAAAATCTTAGTAAAATCCAATGTTCCGATTTTGAAAAATAATGTCGATTTCTTGTTTTTTGTCGGTAGCTACTAAGCTGTTTGTTTAAGGAAATAGCGATCTACGTTCCGTTTGGGTACTTACAGACTAACTTACACTTTCGCAAAATATAACATATTTCGTTAGAGAAAATCAGATTTTTGATATGTTTTATGGTTTTATTGGCCAAAAAGAGCATAAAAGCTAAATCTTTTGAAAATTGTAAAGTAAAATCGAAAATATGAGCAAGAAACACTAATATTCTTTATTTTTGTCGAAATTAATTATGTTAATATTTATCAATACGCAGACGGCCAGACATTCTTATAAAACTGTTGATTAAGTGGCAAAGCCCACGTGTTTTTAAAACATTCACAAGTTTGTAACACGTTCGCACATTTCATAGATAAATTTTAAGAAAAAGGAAAATTAATCAAACAGTTTGTTAGTTATACTGCTCTGAATATGTTTGTATTTTATTTACTTATTATGTCTTTTTTTAGTAATGTCAGTTTCTTGTACTTTTGAACAAATTGACAGCTTTTCGATATTAATAATGAGATTATTTTCACATCCATAAGTCGCTTTATATTATAATTCAGCAACAAAGGCAAAACCTTTCAATGAATAACATTTTAGTGCACGCTGTAGTTATTATGTTCATTGTTTAAGATAACCAATACTGATAAAAATTAGCTAATACTTTAAAAAACAGCCATCTTATTAATTGTTATATGTCGGTTATGTTTCATGTTTAAATTTGTGTTTCGCATTTATAAGATTAATAAAATCTCATATTTATCGCTATATAACAAATATTCTACAAGTAAAACACTTGGATGGAATACGTACGAATTTGTACAGAAAATATTAATCACTTAAAAAATATTGGTAAATTAAAATTGTGAATTAATAGTGCTGCAATTTCATTAAAATCAAATTAAATGTTAGAGTAAGTGGGTCCTTATGTAGGTGGGCCTGTCTGTAAAGCAGGTTTAAGGTCTAGTCAAATAGGAAAATAATGAAACTGCTACAGCTTTTGTTTAAATTGAACCTATCCAAAGAAGTCTTTGTATTGTCTCTACGGCTTCGTTGCAGTTGTGTTACTTATGTACAATCTTGTAATTTTCAACTGTCAAAATGCATAACTAGAAAATTTAGTTCTCCTGTATAAAATTTATTTTTCTTCTTGAAAGTTGGCTTTGTTTTCATTACATTTCAGTAAGAGAAACGTTTGTTTTTAAAATTTATATATTAAATGAAATGTATTTTTTACTTTTAAATGCTATTTTCCAATTACAGGCTATAAATCCAAAGTCACCAGATTGTTCCAATACATCCCGGTTCAGCTACGTGGACATAAAGTCTCCATCTTTCAAAAACAAATTGTCTCGGTTCAAAGATAACAGTTTGCCAGATTGTAATCCAAAAGTTATCGTTCACCACGACGATGAAGAAACGACGAAAACAAAGACGCGAGACAGCTGGGCCAACACGTCAGACAGCGCTACCGAACACCTCATTGAAATCATAATTCCTTCAGAAGATAAAAGAAAAACAAATGTGAATAAGGATTACAAAAAAACAGAGGAACCGTTGAAGCCATCAAGAAGCTTGACTGGTCTTAGTTTATTGGAGCAAATATCAACTCTGTCAGAAAGCCATGGTCAACCCGAAACAAACCCAACTAAACCTAAGATTGTTTCCTACTTGCCCAAAAAACACCCAAGGAACCCTAATGTTGATACTCCGCACAAAAAAATTGCTGGTAAGTTGAGTAGAAGCAAAAATATAATTGTTACAACTAGCTGCTTCGTTTTGGCCAAACATCAAAGTAACTTATTTAGTCGAATTATTTTTAATACGACATAACCCTGCCTGATTAGCGGACCAACTCTGATTTCTGCACTTACACTCAACCTGGAGCCTCGTCCTTTCTTGATTTTTAGTGTTTGAGTAATAGAGTTTTAATTTTTTATTTAATTAAGCAAAAATGTGTTTCTTATTCATAAACTGCCAAAAATAAAGAAATTGTACTTTTTATTGTGAGAAACCATCGTCATCAGCTCTGAAAATGAGACCACACTTTTCAAAATCAGTACAAAACTCAAGGAGGATTTCCAGTTTCAAAAATCCTAATTAGTTTGTTAAAAATGTAGATTTCTTTTAATATTATACCCAAAAATGCTTAGTTCTCTATCTATTTGCTATTTTGTTTGTTTACAAAACTGTACGTAACTTTGAAAATGTTTAAGGCATTAAGGCCCAATTTTGACGTATGTTATAATTTAAAACTGTACACTTACATTGTTTGTAATACTTAAAAATAGTGGTTGTTAAATGGGATTAATATTTTTTAATATTCTTCAAAATGTTCAAAGAACGTCATATTGATAAATAAAATATTTTTACTGTAGTTGGAATCACTTTAAAAGTGTTCAACTGCTGTCGTTTTGAAAATACCCTAAATAGAATTTTCGATTTTACTATTTTTATAAGTAACAAAAGAAATGTGTATACCAGATTAGAACTCGATGTTTTATTTATTTCATTGTTACAAATGAATTCTTGAGAAAACAAGTGGCTGTCAAATGAAAACTAGAGAGCGTTTTCATATATGTGCTTTTAGGAAAACGTTTTCTTTATTTAGAACCAATCACTTTGTGTTTGATAACATAACTGAGGAACATGCTTTATAAATATAACAGGCCTATCACTTCTTCTTATATTATTTATTATGCTGATTTATTTGTGTAAACTTTAAAATCAGCTGTTTTTAAACTATCAACTATTTGTCTATTGCCATAACGATTATAACTGAATACAATATCAAATTACTACAACCAATATACTTGTAGCAACTGCAATGAAACAGAATTTGTTTAAAACTAAACGAAAAACAGATCGTTGTTTGACCTATGTATCACTTATATAACCAAAAATTGTATTTGTTTGGTTAACATATTTTTGAGAAGTATATTTTAAAATAAGTGCAATACTTTAAATTAAGCTGTTTCTAAACAGTAGGTGTCTCGCTTATTACCTCAGTTAAAGCGGAATTGTACGAAATAAATCATATGTTTATGATTCTTGTTAGAAATTACGCAAAACAGGAACATCTTGATTTATTCATATTTTCGGTTTGTAAACTAACAATAATACTGTTAGTTTAACTAAAGCACTGTTCACAATATAATTATTTTGCACGATGTTTTTCTAGTTCATCAAAAGCATAGTGAGTTCCTTATAAGTGAGTGCATATTACAGTGAGTTGACAATTTAAACGAGAATTATTTGTAACGAAAATATCTTTGCACCGAATCAATACTTCACACCGAACAGCTGCTTATAATTACTTCAACTCACATCACTTTCATTACTTTACGTTTTCACGAAGTTAGGTCAGTTCGGAATATGAAGTTATTTTTCACTCAGAATATTTAACTGTAAACTATTTATTTAATTATACTGTGAGCAATAAAACACATATCATTTAAGAATTAAAAGATTCCCACGCGTAGTTTTAACCATAATTCAGGTTTTTACTTAAAAGGTGAATAAAAATTAATTTTTAAATATATGTGTAATATTTTGACAGAATGAATTATTTTATTTTGTTCCACCTTTCCAAGTCTCTGTAATACAAATTTTTGCAAAGTTTATGATATATATAATGAACGTAAAAAGTAAAGGTTTTCATGGATTCTCTGAACAAATCATCAAAATAAATTACATTGTTACTTCAATACTTAAATAAAATGATTAAAATTAAATGATAAACAAAAATTCTTGCTTAAACTGTTCAGTTCAAATGGAATGTCGGATTCTCCTGTTTGATAAACTATAGGCTATTAATAAAAAGAAATGTTTGCTTGTGTGTACGATTTACAGCCAAATCTATGTAAGTAAACACCGGTTCAAATAGAACATTCACGGTAAAACTTTCAGCTTCACGGAAACTATTGCGTGTACTGTTAATAGTATACTTGATAAAAAAAACATCAAGAATATTCATAAATATAAATTACTAAACCAATGTTTATGGATGAGTGTTCATTTTTTCTAAAAAAGAAAAATTTCAATTTTTTGTGGTATTTAACCAATAAATTTTAACATTTACAAACTTGAAAAATGCATTAACATTTGTTTATGCTAGTTAGACTAATGAATACGAGGCACCAGCGTTAAGGAAAATTGTAAAAATTACCGTAGTAACAGAAAGTTTTGGCTCACCAAACTGATCCACATCGATAACCGAGCCGTTTGTTAGATAGTTTACTAAATTTCAATAAAATCTGTTAAATAACAAGAAAGCAGTAACTATTCAAACTTCTAAACCTACCATATGTTTGAAAACATCTGTATATTTATGAGTGTGTTTGTAGATGTGCGCGAGCGCGTTTTATTATTTGCATTTTTGACCCGATTTGACTCAAACTTGGCACAACAATTCCTTTAAAATTATTGACATAAATACGTTACTTGCTAGAAAAATCCTTTCAAATGAGTGACCATTAAGAATCTTAAAAATCATTTTTTTTATATCTTACATTTTTTTTAAACATTGATTGAACAGTCTTTAATCAGAGTTAAATATTGCATAAATTATCATTTTAAATTGTCAAAATCTAATTCATAACCGCAACCAAAATTCCATTCCATATTGAACATTTTGTAATATTATAATTCATTGTTGTGTGTGTGTGTGTGTGTGTGTGTGTGTGTGTGTGTGTGTCACATTGAAAACCGGTGTTCAAAACAATTGTTTCTAGAAGAAATGTTATTCCAACGTATCACAAAAATCTTATATGACATCTTCGAATTTATTGTCGTTCCAAATTGAAAAAAATGTTTCTTTTAGGAAAAAAATTGTGTCGAACGGAAGTACACTGATTCCATCCGTGAATGAATACTAATAAAAATACATTGCATAAAATAATATTGTATCCAGATTGTATTTAAATTTTTTAAAGTATAGGCCTAAAGTAAACAAATACTTCACGGTGTTAAGGGTTAATTCTGACACAATTTAATTTTTCAATTACAATACAAAAATTGTATTAACTCTTTTTATTTTTGCTCCTAGGTTATGGCTAACTATAATTTTTAACTGTGCTTTATGTGTTGGTACGATTTCAGGTAAAAAGGACAGAAGACGCTCGAGTTCAGATTTGGTATTGCGCGTGGACGCAGACAAGCGGGACTCGAACACTCTAGAGAAGTGTCAGATAGTTTCTGCAGATTGCATTAAAAGTGAACAGTCAAATAACAGTGACAATGATGCGTTTAAAAGGTTATCAAAAGATGAACTTTTGTCTCTGTTACAAATACCGGAGAGGGAGTTAAAGCAACGCCTGTTACAAGCGATACAAGACAGAGATCCGACCTGAAGAATGTTTCATGCCGCTTGCTGTTCTGTACTGCACTGGCGTTGTGCCTCGTAGGAGCTGATTCTGTTACGTGTTAGAACATCCGCTGTGCAAGGTTGCTTTGTTCCAAAAGTACTTTCATAAAGCAATCGTTATTTTAAAATAGCTGAGGAAGAATGAAATCTTCCAACACTAGGCATTAAAATGTCTTAGATTGTTTCATCTAGCCTACAGTAATTAATTAGAAGTAATAAAGTCCTACTTCTGCAAAGTAGCCTAGTTCATCATTAGACTACATTGTCAGTAATATTCACTTAGGTTTCTTCCAATATTTCTTATTATTAGTAAAACGTATTATTTAACTTTACAAAAATTAGCACTCCATTGATTTGCTATTTTAAATTATATAATATACACTGATATTTTTAAAGGATAATTTAATTTTATATTATATAATTTTTATAGCACAGTAATTAGTAATATATATTAACTAATTACAGTATAATTATTTTTCTATACGTTTTAAAAACTATTTAGAATGTATAAATTTATAACTATTTATAAAGTGACTTCGTAGACCTAGTTGCCTTGTATTGCTAATCAGTTCTTTACCTAAATAAAAACATACGTTTAGAGCAATTGAACTTAATTTTCTGTTGTTATCTTGTGATATTTAACTCTTATATTTTCTATGGTCATTTTAATTACTGTACGATTTATAAATCACAAAAAATAATGTTTTTCGAAATAGTTTTTGTTAGTAAGTAAAAAGTTAAAACGAAAATCTGTAATTATTATATTTAAAACGTTTTGTAATGTTGGGCCTAAACACTAAACATAAACTAAATTAACTTTATTCGTCCGAGTAACTCAACCCATATGATACAGCCTACTTCTATGTAAACCTTTACATAGAAGTAAATTAAAACATATTTAACTATGTTAAGGATATTCCTTAATTACCTTCAAATAGCTTTTTAATTAAAATGACCATACTTTCTTTAATTAAGCTTTTAATTTTTATTTTTTGTTTATGTATTGATAATAACTATGTATGTACATATTATTTCAGGTGCTATGAGACCATGATTAGCTTGGTAAGGAAATTGTTACCGTCAATATTATTATTATTGTTAAATCGTTATGAAAAAGTTTATGCATTTATATTAGGGTAGAAATAGAGAACGTAAAATATGCACTTATAAAAGAAAAAAGTAAAAATTAATATTCCAGTAAATTATTATTGTAGTAAATTAACTATTGTTATTTACTGTATACACGTTAATTCTCTTAGTTTAATCTCTATAAGTTCAGCAACATTAATACTATAACATCATCTCCAACCTACATCAAATAAAATTATGTGTAAAATTTTGATGTCTTATTTTCTTGTGTGTAACGTTACTGTTGCTCGGTTTTTACGAAATTTGCTGGTGTTTTTTCAGTGTTCAGCAACAGATAATTGCATAAAACAATTGAAAGTAAATCTTCTGTAATAAAGATTTCTTTGAATATAATTAACATGTTATTTAATTATAACAATATACAAGTAATTTCTTCGCACCTTAAAAACTTTCGTATAAACTTAGAACAAATAAGTTCTGTAGGCCTAGGCGTCACTGGATGACAACTAAAATCACAAAGCGTTTATCCAATCACTTTATTTTTATTCTTAAGCTAAATTTACTTGTATTATATTCCAAAGCAATTTCTTTTATAAATACTTGTGGGTTTAACGGTGAAAATCAATTCAGGCTATTTTTAACTATTTTAAGTTACCTAACTCAATAAAATTAACTCAATTTTTAATTATTAAGTTTCATAACTCAATAAATAGTTACTTGCCAATTGAATTCAAGTATTAAGAAAAATACTAAAAACAATAATGATTACAAAACGTTAACCCTGTTCGTTATATATATATATATATATATATATATATATATATATATATATATATATATATATGCAGTATCTGACCTTTAAAATTAAACAATTAAAACTTTTGGAGTTGTAAAAATGTGGTTTTATTTGCCACAGTAATTTTTATAGTTACTGATAATTTTAAAATTTCATGTAAACGGTAAAAACAATAGTTGATTAATTATGTAAAGTAGTGACATCAAAACAAGTAAACAATTTCTTCTCCGACTTCTTCAGTATGAATTATATCTCATCTGGTAGGCTTAATTACATTGGTAATTTTATGCAATAGTTACACATTGTAATGTCAAGTTTATAACAGAAAATTAAATATATAATAATTGTTTTTTAATTATTGCGTTTTTCAATTAAAAATTTTAAGTAAATAACTTTTACGTTAGTTTTATTAGCAGGCACTAAATAAAACAACGAATTTTTAAACACCGTAATCCATTGATAGCCACGATATTCACTTTTAAAACCAAACCACCATTGACAGTCATGATGGACATTTTTACACATTTTTTCTTTAGATGAATTTTAAAACTGCTGTAATTAATTTCAGTTTTGTTTCATTAAAAACACTTTCAACAAAGGTGCACTCGTTTAATATCAGATGAAAAATAAATCTATAGAAGGCAATGTATTTTAAAATATTATCTATAATAGTGTAGTAATAGTTTCACACGTCCTGCACTAACAATGGTCAAACTAAATATTTTAAAGTAGAATGGCGTTAATGTATTTTAGATATTTTAGAAAAATAATTATTATAATATATATATTTGTAAACTAAGATACCAAGACACAATCCCGAATAAACTAACGATATCTAAAGTTGTTCTTTACTATTTAGAATTACGATAGTAAAAAAAAATATTTCTAAATTTAATACATTTTATCCAACTATAATTTCCTAAGACCAACGACGTGTGCAGAGGTCGGATGTTTTTATCCCTCCTCAATACGTGTTGGATTTGTTTTAAACCAAATCTTATGTCGTTGTAAACGTTTATGTATTTTATACAGATTTTGTGTATTTTGTAAAATATCGAAATATAAATTATATAATTAAAATGTATATAATGTATAATAGTAATGTATATAGAATAGACTGTCATTTTACTAGAAGATATCGAAGAAATATATTGTTGATTCTAAAGTGGAAATTGATAATTTTTTTAAAGTAAATACCACTACCGATTCTTATTCAACAAGTGACTTTTATGTTATTACTAATGTTTATTTAGTTTTTTACCATCACTGGTGTATACGAGGACATTCTCGACGTTTCGAGAGCATGAAACAACCCTCGTCCTAAAGTACCTAACGTAAAACCTAACATGCAACTAGAACTTAAGCCTAGATGTTATGCTGTTCGAATAAACAGTAATAATAACATAAATATTCCATCATGAAATAACAATTTTAAAACGAAATCACTTTTTAGGAACGATTTGTTACAAAGTATTCAGTTCAGTTTTTTCAGATGTAATATTCTGCGGGTAGTTCTTTCTACGGCGGTCAAGGTTTACAATTTTAATTTCATTTACTTCAAATTGATACACGAAATTAAGTTAAAAACTCTGATATGAACAAAATTTGATTAACAGATTTTTGAACAGTTCTGGATTTTTTTAGGGTTAGTGACCCACAAGTTTTGTTTGTGACCTTGTGGACTTCATTTTTTGCAAAATTAAAATCAGTAACATCACAAAATCTGATAATGTGAGAATATCCGACAGTTTTTTGACCAAATAATAGCTTCAACCCTGTTTTTCAAAATAAAAAATATTTCCGTGATCTAAGGATCTTTGTTTCACAATTTTAGAATTTTTGTCATGAAAACTGGTTAACTTCATTAAAAAAGTCAGGTTTGTTTTTTGATTGGTATATTTTTGTACTTACTCTAGAACCGTTTTTGTAACATGTATCATGTTTGAGGGCTGGTTGTGATGTTGGATTTTGCGTTATGTAAGTACACAAATGTGTGTATACACGAGGGTGGTCTGAAAAGTTTCCGACCTCAACATGAAGATAGCAGCACTCGGTGGCAGCACTCGAATTTGGTTGTTCATCTGTTGACAGTTACTCACCAAAGTTTCAGCCATTTTGGATGGCAGTTGTTATGTAACAGTCGTTTGAGTGAGTATTTTTATGAAAATGGACAAAATCGAGTATCGAGGTGTCATTAAATATTTGTTTTTGAAAGGCAATACGCCTACGAAAATCAAAGATGAGTTGGATTCTGTGTATGGGGACTCTGCACCATCATTTACCACAGTGAAATTTTGGGCAGCTGAATTTAAACGTGGCCGTAAGAGCTTGGGAGACGATAAACGTTCGGGATGTCCAAAAACTGCAACTACCGACGAATATATCGCCAAAGTTCACCAAAAAGTGCTAGATGACCGCCGAATTAAAGTGAGAGAGATAGCAGACGTTATGAACATGTCAAAAGAACGTGTTTGTCACATACTAAATCAACATTTAGACATGAGAAAGCTGTCTGCGCGTTGGGTGCCGCGTTTGCTCACGTTAGACCAAAAACGTGTTCGAATGAACATTTCCAATGCTCTGTTGGCGCAGTTTAGGCGCAATAAATCCCAGTTTTGGCGCCGATTAATTACTGTAGATGAAACTTGGATACACCATTATACGCCCGAAACAAAAATACAGTCCAAACATTGGAATGCAAAGGGGGAACCGGCTCCAAAAAAAGAAAAGACTGTTTTTTCGGCTGGGAAAGTGATGGCGACTGTTTTTCGGGATAGTCATGGAGTTATTTTAATCGACTATCTTCAAAAAGGAAAAACCATTACAGGAGCATACTACACATCATTACTTGACAAGCTGAAGTCAGAACTTGCGGAAAAACGGCCACATTCGCAGAAAAAGAAAATCCTGTTTCACCAAGAGAATATACACTTCAGTGGTTGCCATGGCGAAAATCCACGAATTACGGTTTGAACTACTTGACCATCCGCCTTATTCACCAAATCTAGCCCCAAGCGACTTCTTTTTGTTCCCTCATCTAAAAATTGCGCTCGGAGGACAGAGATTTTCGTCAAATGAAGAGGCAATCACCTTCGTGAACAATTATTTTGCAGAGAAAAACGCCGAGTACTATTTAAACGGGTTACAGAGATGGGAGCATCGCTGGGAGAAGTGTGTAGAGGTACAAGGAGACTATGCTGTAAAATAAAAAAAATTTGAAAAAATATCTTGTATCTTTGTTAGGTCGGAAACTTTTCAGACCACCCTCGTATATATATATATATATATATATATATATATATATATATATATATATATATATATATATATATATAGTGTACAAACGTGTATATTGAATACTGTTATTTATACTGATATATAAAAGTAAATTGTGCGCTTCGCAAATCTCATATTAAATTAATTATAATTAAAATGTCCTGTGTTTCCGCCCGGGATCGAACCGTGGACCTTGCGCGTGTGAGGCATACGTGATAACCACTACACTACGGAAACTACGAAGACGTTTAACCAATGTAAGTATATTAAATGAATTGTTAATTTAATTTGATAAATATGTAATAGTAAAAGATCAATTATTTTATATTGATTCGTAACGATCAGCTACTTTAATTGAACAGCTGATAGGCTATAATAAGTTTCATGTTACGTTCTTAAAAACTATCTATGTTCATTTGTTGTGTTTTCGAACAAATTATAGTAATTAAAATAAAGAGGAAGAGAAAACATGATACGTGACTTTTTATTTTTGTTTCAATAAAATAAATTGCTTTTTTTTAATTTGAGTTATGAAATTTATTATATTACAAAAATTTTGTCAAAATCTGAAAAACAATTTTTTTTTAGTATAGCTCTTAAACCAGGGTTTTTAGGACTAAAGCGATTGTGCGTTTTGTTTGGCGAAGGAGAGGGAGGTGGGGAGACCCGTAAATTAATTTTCCTTTGCTCGTCAAACTACCGAAGATAACACATCTCTTATACGTCTGCTATTTATAATAATTTTAATTGGTTAATGGTCGTTTCATTTCGACTGCGTATTAAAGAATAATTAAACAAAACAAAACACAAATTCAATTCGGCTCTCTACTTATGATTACTAACAAAAAATATTTCTTTACTTTAGTTCATTTTAAAATAAAACAAAGATTTTGATCTGCACAATAAAGCTAAAGTACTGAGGAAATTAGAACCCTCCGAGGATCCAATATTAATTAATCTCAGAGCCACCCCAAGCGCTAGTGAATAAAATAACAGGGTATAATCACTGAAGCTTCTGCAGTACGCGTACATGACACGTAGGCTACAGGGTTAGCAGCTATTAAATATAACTATATCTATAATAATTACAACCATAACTATTAAAACTATTTTCTTTCTATTCACAACAACAGTGAAGGTAAATTTTCAGTATTTATTGTTAGGTTTTTGCAAAAAATTAAAAACCGTTATTTTAAAGTAAAAATTATCGCATCAGACACTGATTCACAGATTTCAGAAAGATATCTGTGCTTCAAGTATTGTTATATTATGTTCCAATTGGAACCGTGACAATGTAAATTCTCTGATAATAAATATTTGAAAAGAGAAAAATTAAATATGACTTCAATGCACAGTGTAACTTAGTTATTTTCAGAACGTATAAATTTTCTTAAATTCAAGCTATTTCTGTCATAAAAAACCATTACAAATCAAATTTTCCTAAAATCGGACTTAACGATTTTGGTTATATTTCGTTCAGAAGAGTCTGTTATTTCTAAAATAAAATCTGTATTCGAGCATTACCAATGGATAATCACTCACGACCGGTTTTACAGTTAGGCTGTTATTTAAATTTAAAATATATACATAATTATATCGTTTAACAGTTGTTCATAACAAGTTAGTTTATAAAATTTAAAAAATTGTTTCAGACTGAATAAATTTAAAAAATTATAGTTATAAGGTAAATTGTTATTTTCAATTTACGATCTTTCTTTGCGACATATATTTTGTTATTTCATGATTTCTTATATCAAAATCTTCAAAATAAATATGACAAAAATTTTAGCAATACGGCAAATTGCTTGTTCTCTAGACCAAGGAGCATACAAATTACAGAAAAGTGGATCTGGATAACCTCAAATTTGGAAGCATTTTGAAATCAGAAATTACAGAAAGTGGAATAACACACACACACACACACACACACACACACACACACACACACACACACACACACACACACACACACACACACACACACACACACACACACACACACACACACACACACACACACACACACACACACACACACACACACACACACACACACACACACACACACACACACACACACACACACACATATATATATATATATATATATATATATATATATAGAGAGAGAGAGAGAGAGAGAGAGAGAGAGAGAGACCTATATATGCGTGTATATATATATATATATATATATAAATTTTTATATCTCTGGATCGGTGCATATTTTATATTTGAGAGAACATACCCTACCATGATAACTTGTTTTTTTAATGGAAATTCGTTATACCCTAAATTCAAACAGAAGTTTAACAAGTTATTTTTGAATTTATAGGAACGATTTTTGTTTTAAAATACCTGAAGAACAATAAAATGTTTTTTACAAAACAATTGTGTTGAATGATGATACAAATACTTAAAAATATAACAATCAATTGTCGTCGAGGTCAATTAATTATTTTAAGAGCTCTTCTTTCTTTGCATAACTTTCACAGTTCGACTAATGAGGGCAAGGGATCGGCGTTAACGGAATGGGTAAAGCTTACGGCAGTAAATGAGTTTAGATCCTTGGGTGCGCAGTTCAGCGGCGCAGCAGACTGGCCGATGTTTTAACACCTCGACCACTGAGCCCTAGGGATAATTAGCCAAACATAATTTTCATGGTCCAATAATCATGGGAAGAGAGATTAATCTCCTGACACCATAAAATGTTCATCTTGTCATAAACGTAAATACATTGTACTTTTAATAAATAACTTAAGACTTTGTTCTTATAAATTATATTTTGTGTTAGCTTTTCTAGAAAATATTCATAAAATTTTTACTTAATTTTCGTATTTTACAAGATGAGTTTTTGTAATATTATTATTTGTTTTATTTATTTAATTTACATTAATCAGCTTTTTTCAATTCCATTTATTTTTCAAAAGTTGTTATTTTTTTAACTATTTTAAAGATGTCTATAATGAGTTATAAAAGTAAATTATAACTCTTACATACACAAATTAAGTTTATTTTCTTGCCGCAATTTGACTATTGCAGTTAAAAGATTTGTGCTCGAATTTATTATAAAGCTTTTTTATCTTTCTTTTATGTTTGAACTTCCAAAAGCTTTGTTATTTAAAGGTCGAGCACAGATGAAATATTACGAGATAAAGACACAGAATTAGACAAAAATTACAATGAACTTCACGTTCTTTAAACAGAGTCGTAACTGTTTTGCTGGACGTGAGTTGAATCTGTGATTTTGTTTTCCTTAAATTTGCTCCTTATTTCTTTGTTTTTTCATATATTTATTAGATTAAGGTATAATTATGTATTGAAAAACTTTGTTAAAAATACAGTAATGGTATAAGCAAACACAAATATTGTTTTATATTTTGTATAATACAACAATAATTATCTAATTTGTAACAAGGACAGTAATGAAATTAAATTCTGATATGTGAAATTCCTTACACAACACTATGATAAACCAAAACTAAATTAATATAAAAACTTTTTTTGGATATGTATCCTGATATACCAATTATTTTAAAAGGATTAACAAGGAAGTGTTAAAGATTCAAGAATTATTCCAGGTATTATATTACCTAGAAAATAATATTCCATACAAGAATATAAGAGCATTACACTTCTGGCAAATCTAATATTTGATTTAATTTAATTAAATTTAAAAAAATAAACTTTTTAAGACAAAAAAGATATTTTTTTTCAAAAGTTAAGATATTTTTTTATTGGTTAAATAATAATATTGATTTTATTGCTTTTCATCTTGCTTCCTTAAAAAAAAGATTTTTTTCATCCTGAAAAATATGTTCAGAGATGCCTACACTTGGCATCTACTCTAATGTTTTTTTCGAATCTTTTCAAAAATTGAAAATGTTACCTAGCATTACAAGCAATGAATAAATATCTTTTAAGAAATTAATTTTTATTTTATTGTTTTCCAGGCAGTTATTAGACACCTAAGAATGTACAAAAAATATTTTTTCTTTTTAAATCTCACAATATTGACCACCATTGCATACCACGTTGTTGTCTTTAATACTCTACCATTTTAACTCTCAAAGAAATGAAATGACAAAAATATTTTTACGACAATAAAGCTGGCTGTACAAATATTCTAGGCTTAACTTTACTTCATACAAGATTTAACATCTTGAAAATTCTAAACTAATTTTAAAATTGAATTTAGACCTATGTTTTTTCACACACTGAATAGCTCCTCTCATTTAATCCAATTTTTAATCTAAGTTCATTTAAAAAATCTTTATGAACCGGACGTTGCGATGCTAGATACAAAATTCAACTCATGTTTCTGAACAACGTGTTCAGGTGATATATAGGTTAATCGAATATGTACATCTCATATCAGACAAAACCACTGATATATGTCGAATAAAAAATTTAATGTTTATAAAGAAAAGATATTTTCCGTGATATTTTAAAAATGAAGGTTTGTCAGATTTAAACCTTATTAAATGAAATGTTAAAAAATTTTGCAATTGTAATTTTCTGTCATTAAATTTAAAAAAATAAACTTACTTACTTTTAGAAATATTCCTAAGTGTATTTTTGCAGTTCTTATACCTTAAAATTTGAAGTGATATCAGCTTGAAAAGTCAGTTAAACCTGAAAGTATGGCATCGTTCCATAACTTCGTTTCTTAACTGAAACCACGAATATCTCAGGACGTTAAACTGAAGACATTTATGAAATTGGTTAAACTAAGAAGTCCTTGAAAAATGTTAGGACCTTTTCGTAGTTTAAAGTTAATTGAAGTTCGTTTGAGCAATGCACCTCCGAAAACAGATAAACAGATTAAACACAGATTCGATTTGTTTGTGTTGGTATTACTAAACTATTGCTAAAATACTTATTGCTTGTTTAAAATAAACACTGATTGTATGCTTTACTTTGATTATGGTTATAGGTAAAGTTTTAAGTTAAAAAAATATTTTTTTCATAAAATTAATTGTGTTCATTTATTGATGTTATAATGATTATAGTAAATCCAGAAATTGTCATTTTTTCCGGCTGCACTCATATTTGGCAAATTCGGTTAAGTTTATCTCACTATATAGAAAAATGGGTAAAATTTCACTAAATTAATTGGTCAAATGGGAACATAAATTTTCAGTTTGAAATCAATTTCGTTGTTGGAAACAGTTCTAATTGATCTGCAGAGTAAAATTGTACTGGAAGTTCTGCTGAAGATTTAGTTCATCAGCTGTTGAATCATACACTAAACAATATCATAGTAACCGATTACATGAAAATACATTGCCATGTACTTAACTGATATTTAATGTGAACTGGAAACCAAATTTGAAATACTGAATAGTCTCAAAAAATTGTTAAATCATTATTGATCATTATTTGTTACTTTATAGAGAGCCTTGTCTTGAATTTTTGTTAAATCATTTGTAGAATCAATAAAATTAATTTTAATTATGTAACTCATTTAGGTCTATCTATCTATCTATATTTATATATATATATATATATATATATATATATATATATATATATATATATATATGTATGTATGTATGTATGTGTGTGTGTGTGTGTGAGTGTATTGCAATACGTTTTGAATTCGCGAACTTATTGCTGTACCATACTTTAATTTGAAGGTTAGGTTAGGTATTGGTTAGAATGTAGAAACAGGTTTTGGGAGATTAATTAACCCCTGGAAAGACAACCTGAAATTGTTTGATGTATTTTTGATTTTGCATTGTTATTAAAAGTAATGCCTTTACTTTACAAAGCAACACCTTAATTTTTGCTCAGCTGTAACCATTATGCAACCAGAAAGAAAAATATATTGTATATGAAAGATTTAAGCTATATGTAAGATTCTGTTTAATTTTAGATACTGTTGTTTTTAATACCATGACTTGAACTGATATTATAAATTACTTCCACACTCGCAATAAGTAATTATGGGTAAACTCGACGTACCATACAAAAGCATTCAAACTATAAAAGCATAAAAATTGTAAAGAAAATTCCGCTGTTGTGTTTCTACGAATGCTAAGAAATGTAAATTTGCATAGAACAATTTTGAAAAACTTTTGTTAACAATTAGTAAAATTTCAAATGAATCGAAAACGTAAATCCTACACTAGTAAAAATCTATAACCTGTAGCTTAACCTTTTCGTGGAACACACTGTACCTAGTCTTACATTAATTATCGAAAATTCACTTTGGATGTGTTAAGAACTTTAAAATGAGTTACAACTAAGCAAGGCGCAAAGTTTTAAGATAACGAAGTTTAACTTTGGCCATGCACACAAAGTTACGAAGGGAGAAGTGTATGCTTGTATTATTTATGGATATAATTTTGGTAAGACATTTATAAGTGTTAGAGATTATTTTATAAACATTAATTAGAAATTATGTATAAAAACTATGGAGCGTAGAATAATTATTTATATTTCGTGAGAGTTAACGGAAAGAAAACATAGAATGGTAGTGAAATCATAGCTTCCTAGTTTGAAAAGTTTTCACATGATTAGCGGTCTAGATATGTAAGTAATTACGTTATAACGAGGCTAACGATTATGATTTGGGTAGGTAAATAATCAGTTAAGAATTTTATTAACAGTCTCTTTATAGATATGAACAATCGATTTGTTTGACTGTGTGTTGCTTAAAAAATCTTTCCATTTTAAGTCATTATTATTTACCACTTACACAAAATATAGAAGCAAATCAATTTATATAACATCAACCTTTACGATGTTTTACCTAACGTGTACGATGTTTTACCTAACGTGTACGATGTTTTACCTAACGTGTACGATGCTTTTACCTAACGTGTACGATGTTTTACCTAACGTTTACGATGTTTTACCTAACGTGTACGATGCTTTTGCCTAACGTTACTGTAGGACGTTTTGAAAATGAAACTCGTTTGTTGCTAGAACTTATATTTTGCCCTCAAAAACATGAACTTTAGCACCCATCATCAAGAAACTTTCAAAAATAAAATAACTTTTAAAGTTTGTCATTTGGGTGATCTGACTTACAAAGAGTGTTTCTTATTGCTGATTTGTTCACTTATTGTCAGTCTGTAACACTGGGGAAATATGCACTTCAGAGTGAAACATATGTAAGCATCCCCATGGTTCGTTAACTCAGATAAAGGAACTAATTAACGTCCAACTATTGATATCCTATTATTCACTATTAGCCTAACTGAATGATAAATTCGGTCGTTTGACCTATATAGCGATGTTTCCAGTTACCATATCAGGGCACCATGCAACCTTCTTTGTACACCGTAATCTTCGTATATTTTTTGTTTCATTGTACGGTATCATGATTCGACACTTTAAACTTGTCACTCTATTGTTAGCAAACAAAAATGTATAGTAAGGAAAACGTTTTTTTTTTCTTATTTTAAGGCGAAAAGCACATTGAGGCTATTAATCGCCTCCCTAAATGTAAGTGTGAGTGTAAAGTGTTAATGTCGTAAGTGTAGTGTTGCAAGTGTAAGTGTCTGTTAGACTCGGGTACCGCGAGGGACATCTAAATCCCTCCAATAGGTAGGTGCAGCTAGTCTGCACCCCCTGCGGCGGATCGAGTCTACACCCTTCCCAAACTACTGTGCTCTCTCTTGGGCGCACGGATAGCACTGGCTTTGAGCCGCTCCCGCTTATGATATGTTGATGGTTTTAAAAAAATCGACAAAACCAAAAAAGCCTTCAAAAGCTTGGTAGACTGACAAAAACGAGCCTGGGTATTGAAAATAACATTACGGTAGAGGAAACTGGAGCTGTATCTAACCCCATGGAACCCATAAACGAGGAATTACAGCAGATTGTGGGGACGCTGCGTGGAGTGCAATGGAAAAAATTATAGAGGGTGTCAAACATCTCAGATCATTAAGGTAACGGCGTGGCGTACAATCAATAGACGTACAAACGTTTATTGGGAGGACAAGAGAGAGGAGGTGGTAGCAAAGGGGCGCTTAACTAAACCTGGAAGCAGAAGACCTTACAGGGATCAAGCCTTCGCTGTGAGAAGCCTTGGTTTAAACCTGTATTTCAACTAAGGGGATGTATTTTGTAGCGTTGCGTTTCTTGTTACAAAAATAATTAACAATAATAAATAAATAATAATAATTTCTATATCCGACAACCAAGTCAAATTATTATTAACTAAATATAAAATTGTATTCTACAAACCAAATACAACAACGGCAGAGCCTTTTAGTTGCTCTAAACTTATTTCTGTATATTTATTAAGGTAGCGGCAGCGTTCTGCTCCAGTAAGTTCCCCACTCTCAACCTAGTTGCCTGGAGCGTGTGGTTTAAGGTTGTATGTACTACAGTTTTTCAGTGGTGTGTAAAGCTTAAGAATGAAAGAATTTTGATTATTTTGTTAAATCATAAAGCGCTATATAAATAGCCTATACGGCATAACATAAAAACAGAACATAAATTTTAAAAGCTATTTCAGTACTAGTGGAGAAAGATTGGTTTACCACTTTTTAGTGATTTTCCATCGTACCTAATTATTGTTAATACCTGCATAAATTAACCTGCATAAATTTTCAAATTTCATTGAAAATACGAAAATTAAACTGATAATTACGGCTAGAACTACTGATATTTATAATCACCAAACACGACTCACAAGACCTTCGGATCTGATTAGGTGACAACGATTTCTGTGACCACATCTTTCAAGTCCAATCTCCCGCCCTAGATTATCGCTTAATGATTTTCCGTTGCTTAAACTGCATCTTTCATGAGAACCTGTTATTTCCTTTGTTACTTTATTCTAATTAGTTATTTTTCTTAACCACTTCTCTTTGTTTAGATAACATTCTACTGGAAATTTCACACTGGATACAAAACTTTAAAATGTCTAAGCCAATATTAAAACTTTTCAAATTGCTGCTGTAACTTCTTTAATTGAAATGGAAATTTCATAAAAGTTTTGGATCGTATTAAAGACTGTACGTTGTGGAATGGATAAATTGGTTTAATTAGAACAATCAACGCTAATAGAATTCGGAATGAATTACGTATTTTGCGAGAAGTTTGAATTTCATGAATCTGCAAATCGAAGGAATGAAACTGAAGTAAAATTTTAAAATGCATATGTTTAAGCCGAAATTTAAAGATTACAAATTGGAGAATTTTTAAATAATTACTTTTACTTTAATAACTGAAAACATCTATTTATTAATAATCGCTTCTTAAAATGATGCACAATTTTAGAAACTTCCGAGGAGAAATAAATTTGTTACTGTAAATCTGTAAATGCATACATTTACATTTATAATTATAATTTAATATAATTATATTTATAATAATAAATAATTATTTTCATTATTATTGTTATTAATTTTAACATATTTTTTTACATTTTTATTAAGTTAAAAATAAAAAAGTACTTACAATAAATTATTTTTTGAGATGATAATTATACTTAAAGAAAATTACTAATGCAGACAGGTAGATTTCAAATTTTAACTGAACAACTATTGAACTATTGGAGCGGACGACGTAGTGAGAGAGAGAGAGAGAGAGAGAGAGAGAGAGAGAGAGAGAGAGAGAGAGAGAGAGAGAGAGAGAGAGAGAGAGAGAGAGAGAGAGAGAGAGAGAGAGAGAGAGATGGAGAGACAGAGAGAGAGAGAGACAGACAGACAGACAGAGACAGACAGAATAATGACAGACAGGGAGATAAAAAAAGAGAGAGACAGATAGACAGACAGACAGAAGACAGACAGACAGGGAGATAAAGAGAGAGAGAGAAAGGGGCATTTTATCTTTTTAAAATTCGTGTTTTTTACATTTTGCAAATGTTATTCACCATTGCTATTAGTGTTAAAATTAGTATAAAGTGTTTAATATACATTTAAAATATGAAAATGAAAAAACGGTAAGGGCGAAATCAGATTTTCAAAAAAGTTTAAATAATTTAAATTGTTACTTTTTGGAATCTCTTTTCCACTACATCGCCGAGAGAGTTATTAGGTGTTAATACATTTTTTTCACTTTTTCAAATTGATCACAATTTCCGTCACGAATTAAAAAGTTATATTTCTTTTATTGTTTACATGCACACAATATTTGCCAAGACATTATATCACAGTTCCATTACAATAGTATTCCATTAACTTTCAGATAATTATTTGTAACAAATATGCACTTTTATAATTCTTCATTTAATTCTTAAATTAATAAGTTTAAAATTATGAAAAAACTTGTTTTCCATTATAGCTTTTGTAAACAAGGTCCCAAAGAGGGTTTCATACAAGTAATAAAAATTACTTTTAGACAAAATATATTTTTATTAAACTAACTTTATGGATTAAACTAACTAAACGAATTTTCAGCTATTCGTTTAGCCTTTTCTTAATAAAGCAATAATTATTTTAATAAAAGCAACTAAGATATTTAAGACGAGAAATTTTACACACATATTTAAGTGTTTATTATGAAAAGCAGTAGCTCCCTATTCGTTGACTATCATCAGTTATCTTAACATTTTCAACCTGGAAGAATAGATTGTGCTAGAGACACTTTCAAGTAACTCTATTCGATTGTTCTTCGTTAAAGTTAACGTATACCATTTATTCCTTTAGACAGTGATGTATGTTGCTTTCAGCCCAAACTACTTCCTCTAATTCTTCAAGAATTTTGTTTCATGTGTAACATTACGTATTATTTAAAACTACTTTACGCCTATTTAAGAGGAAGAAATAGGCCTACTGGCTTAAGCGTCGAAACTTTGCTTCTAAGTTTACTTGTTTACAAGAGCAAGAAACAACAATAACATAAAAATATTTTTTCTAAAATCATAATTAAGATGAATAAAACAGTTTATTGTTATTGATTAAATAAAACTTTATACGTTAGAAAACTGTGTGTAACAATTTAATTAAGCTAAAACGTTAAATTAAATTAAAGCATTGAATACTAACTAGAAGGGGTGTAATTGAATAGCTAGATATAAATTAAAGTAATTATAATAACTAAAATAAAATATAAAGTTTATTTTTCAGAAGTTTTAAACAAATAACTTTTGTAAAATTTAAAACTTTTTAAGATTTAAAAATTATATGTACTAAACGCTATGACGCTTAAATGTGTAAAATTTTCATGAAAATTGTTCCTGTGATTTGAGATAAAAAACGTGTAACACAGATTGAAAGTATCGCAAGTTATGTAAGAAAAGGGTTAATTAAAACTAATTAGGAACTAGAAGTCAATCAAGTCAATCAATTATAATTAATGGTACTGTATCTATACTTTGAAAAAACTATGTTTTTCTGATAATAATGAAGTAATTTTACACTGCACACAGCTCGATGATTTTCCTTTTCCCACCACTAACGTAGGGTTAAGTAGAAGAGAGGACCTGATGGTCCTAACTTCGCCCATTAATAAAAGTCACTAATCAATTAGTCAGTCAACCACTAATATTAGCGGAAAATCTCTTAGACTGCAGATTTTTGTCTTATTTTTTTAAAGATTTTTGCTGTACCTTTAAAAGTAAAAAAATTATAAGAATATAAAAAGCTGATCACATTTCCACATACAAGACTTTAAAAATTAGATATCGTTAATTAATCTTACATGGAATAGTTTCAACATGGCCGGCACTGTTCACACACTACGATAAAACAACCCACATACGCCAATAAGCTCGCTTCATTCTTAATACAACTGGTATAGCCCAAAATAATATAAATATTAAAACATTGAAAAAAAGGCTTAATGTCGTTTCCAGATTTTTGGTATTTTGTTTACTGTACAAAATTCAAAGTGAAGATAGGCAATTTAATTACATACTAGTATTGGACTTTTTATAGAAATAATTGTAGATTTTTATTATATGAAAACAAGAAATTTCAAAATAATATTAAAAGCAAAATACAAACACCATCGCTTTAAAAATACTCGTAGATACATTTAGCAGTTACCATGCAATCACATACATTATTAATGATAAAATATTATAATAATATGGAATATACATTATGACTATATAAAAACTACTTATTACATTAAAATGATTCAATATTATTATTCCAAACGATTTTATTAAAATAAACATGTTTCAATTATTTTAACCATATTATGTTTCCCTACAAAATGTGTTTTTCAAATAAAAATGTTTTAAGTAAAATAAAGAACAAGGGAGTGATCCGCTGCTTTTAACTGAATAATTAATTGAACTGGCGCCGTTCTCCGGAAATATGGAAACACTGGACGTTTGTTATTTCACAGGGAAATTCACTTAGGCTTTACTGCTTCAGTGCACAAAGTTTACTTTGCACTGTTTGAATAAATAATAGAAGAAAGAAACGAAAGAATGCTTCTCAATATTTCTGTCATTCTGTTTTAACATGAAATGTAGCTGTTTTTAAAACCCATGGAAATGAAAAAAATACATTTTAGAACTCGTGAAGTTACCGACAGAAGCGAAGCTTTTGTTAATAATATATTTTTGCTGAGTATATAATTAGTTTGACGATATGTTTCCAAATATTTTGTTTTATTCAAATAAGTAAATACATGAACCTAGGTTAGATATAATTTAGTGTAATTATAGTAAAAGATCAGTTGTTTTATACTAATTCATAACGATCAGCTGATTTCATTTGAGCAGCTAATAGGCTATAATAAGTTTCAGGTTATGTTGTTAAAAATCAGCAATATTAACAACAATTATTATAAACGTTTATATTAATTTCGGATGTATTATAAACGGTTATAACGTGCACGTGTTCTTCAACTAAGGAAAAATACCGAAACCAAAGCAACACAATACGCATGTACTGTTATCGAAAAGGAGGAAGAAAAAGAAAGAGACAGAAATTCGTTTGCTTGTTCGTTCTATATTTCCGTTATATTTTTCCCTTCCTCAGACTTTTTTTCTATTCACTCTTCTCGCCAAAGCTAACATTAAAAGCTTCGCTTGAAAAATAAAATGAAATAATCGTTGAAATACCAGAAATAATGTATTTTTTATTAACCAAAAACATTGTTTACACATACATAAAATTGTATTTTAAAGGTATTGTGAACAATTTCGAAACTTAAGTTTTGTAAGTACCAAAGCTCAAACCTACTAAAACCATAACTCTTTTTTTAAAACTTTTTTAAAGGCTAAAAAGAGCCATTTTTAATGGTAGATTAAAAAATATATTTAAAAATAATATTTAAATAAATATTAGCGTAAAGTGTAAAGTTGCTGACTGTAACGATTATTTTACTCAGTATCGATTAGCTACGTCCCGAGATAACAAGGTTAGGAATGGTAGCAAATTGTTGTTTTAATGAAATAATGGCACATTAAAATATGAATTACACAAACTTATATTAATATTAATTAGAGCTATACGAATCCTTGATACTTTTATAAACACGTAAATTAAATAGTTTAAATTTTAGTTTAAAACTTTAATAAGCAGAAATATTGTTCTTTTGGTCCAAAAACATTTAAACAAAAATTTAATATTATTGCATGATGCATTGTTTAAACTAAATAACAGCAGCTGTCTTGTGATGTCATAAAATAGAAAAACCAAAAATTAAGGAAATGTAATAACTTTATATAAACAAGAATTTTAATTATTATAATTAATTAAACAGTTGTATTGAACAGTTTAAAATTAAGGACTTCACGATTTGCTAAAAAACGTTCGCAAAAACCAGTCTTTAAATCAATATTAAGAACAAGCGTGATTTATTTATGACTTATGTAATTTTGACGCTTTTATATTTATAAATCCTTAGTAATAAGTAAACAATTAAGAATTTTATATTTACTTTCCAAGAATTACTCAATACTCAGGATCTGTCTACTCTTTTATTAAAGTTTTTAAACTCTGATTTTTTAAATTTATTAATTTACGTTTTTTATTTAATGCTTAGTTATTTCTTAATCTTTAAAAAGTAATTAGTAAAAATTTACACACTTGTTTTGTATTAAGTGGAATACATAATATTTTTTATAGTTAAAGATATTTTATTTTGTTGTAACTAACATGAAGCACGTAAACTCATAAACAAAATATGTTTCGTTATAAACATGGTTGTGTTGTTTGAGAACCAAGTAAGGATGTAGATGCAAGCACCTTCGGCAAGTACATTTGTCAGTTCATACTATACATATTGGCCTACATGTTTTCTCGATCCGCCGCAGGGGGTGCAGACTAGCTGCACCTATTGGAGGGATTTAGGTACCCTCGCGGTACCCGAGCCTAACACACACTTACACTTACAACACTTTACACTCACACTTACATTTAGGGAGGAGATAATAGCCTCAATGTGCTTTTCGCCTTAAAATAACAAACAAAAGTTTCTCGATCTTCCAAAAAGAACACACAATGTAGCAAGCTTTGATATAATCCTTTGAGGTTTGCTGGGTTGGGTTGACGGTATTATTTATGTTTTATTGTGCAATAAACAAATTAAATTCACAAATGATTCTAGAAGCAAAACCGCAAACGGTAGCAATTTTACTAAAATCCACCCAAAGCTCTCTCATTCTGCTATCTATCCTATTGTCCTTTTCAGCCCACTAGGGCTACTACTTAGCCAGACCAAAAAAAGAGCTACTCATAATTGTTTCCCGTTTACGATTCAATCCTAGCATGACCAGGAATGGGGGTAATTTTGAACCACAAATATTTTTTTCATTTTCAACCTAACAACCGTCATTTAAGTCTTAAGAAGTGGTTATTATTAGTGTTAACCAGGCTCATCCAGTGGTAACTATACTTTGATGAAATGTACGAGAGTTGATCAAATATAAACGAGACTGATTTTTTTTTAAATTTATTGTTTACTTACAAATTATTCTTGATACAACTTATTTTTCTACATAGTCTCCCGCACGAGTAACACATTTTTCCCACCGGATTGGAAGTTTTTTAATTCCATCTTCGTAAAAAGTTCTCGGGCGTTCATTGAGCCATTGGAGCACGAAGGTCTCCACCGCAGAATCGTCTTCGAAACGCTGGCCTCCAAGCGCCTCTTTGAGTGGCCCAAACAGGTGATAGTCGCAGGGTGATAAGTCTGGACTGTATGGGGGATGTTCCATTGGTTCCCAGCCAATTTGATCGAGTTTAAACCTCGTAGCGTTCGCCGAATGTGGTCGGGCATTATCGTGAAGAAGAATGACGTTTCTCGCCGGTTTAGATTTCCTTTTCCTACGAAAAGACTGTTTTGCGGCCTCTAAAACATCGCAATAATATTGTGCATTTATTGTGCGTCGTTGATGGAGGAAATCGACGTAAAGGCGCCTTGATTGTCGAAAAATACAGTGGCCATTACATTCCCGGCCGACGATCGTGAATTGGTCTTCAGAGGCGCCCTCTCTCCCCTCTTCCGCCACTCCATACTTGCCTGTTTCGACTCGGGAGTGTAATGGTGAACCCATGTTTCGTCACAGGTGACAATCCGGTTTAATAATGCCTCACCATCTCGTTCAAATTGGGTCAATAGTCGCTGGCAAATCTCCAAACGATTCCGTTTGTGAACGTCGGTCAAAATTCGTGGAACCCACCTTGCAGATACTTTGCTGAGTTCCAGGTTTGATGTAACGATTTTTTTGAACGCTACCATAGCTCAACTGGAGTTCATCTGCAATAAATCGCAGCGATATACGTCTGTCTTCGTCCAGGAGTTTCCGAACAGCATCAATGTTTTCGTCCGTGACGGAAGTGGTCGGGCGACGATCATGGCTGAGGTTTTCTACTGCTTCCCGTCCTTCGGCGAATTCCTTGTGCCAAGCAAAAACGCGAGCTCTTGACAGGGTCCTGTCCCCGTATTGAGCCGTCAATCTACGAAAGATTTCAGTCGGATTGACCCCCTCCTTGGCCAAAAACTTAATAATAATTCTCTGCTCCACGGAAACGTGCACTTCACTCTCACTCATTGTACAGTTTTATACTGAAGGGTCCGAACGGAAATGTTGCCCGTCTACGCCCGTCCCAAACCTCCCAGGCTACCTGAAACCCCACCCTTTAGAGTTCAATGTCCAACGGAAAAGTTTTTAGAAAGTCAGTCTCGTTTATATTTGATCAACCCTCGTAGTTGACTGAGGACAAAAACTGTTACTCGTGGTCTTATTTCCCCTTAATCATTTTCAGGCCTGTATTTATCTTATTTTAAAATTTTACTTTTCACTGACATTTTTATTTCTCCATCCTAATCTTCATATATATAATGATTTAATCCAATTTAATTCAAAAACTTGGCACAAAAATCAATTTGGTAATACCTTGGACATTTCGTTAACCTGCAAAATTCGATAAGTCAACAGTTTCAAAATGGCTCTCCAAATCTTTAAAAATCCATTTTTGTAATAAATATTTATGAAAATCTCATTTCATCAACTTAATCAGTGTAAAATCTGCAAAAATTGTCATTTTAAATTTTCAAATCCGTTGAAATTAAGAACTTTAATTTGACTATGATCAAAGTTCATTTTCCTATTTTCAATGTAATGTTTAAAATGCTAGTGTATGAAGATTTTAATAATAATAGTAGTAATTAAACCAGAATATCAAAAATTGTTAAGATAAAGAAAATACTTTTAAAAATAATTCGCTTTCATTATGTGAGCGAAACAGCTGTGTGTGTGTTATTATTTTTTATTTTGTCTTAGTTTTTTGTTGAAGATCACAATCTTTTATATATTCCGTAAATGTATTATTTCTTTAGCATATTTACATATATGTTTTTTTATCAAAGTGTTTGCTTTAATTTTTAATGCTGTATTTTAAATTATGTTTAGAAGAATAAAAGTATAATTATAAAAATCTTTAGTATTTTCAAATATCTGTTTTTTTTTAACTTGCATAGGCTACGCAACTGACAGTTATGATTTCTTGTGACGTATCAAAGTGTATGTTGTACATGTTTTGTTTATGTTATAACGTCCTACATCCAAATGTTTTTTTAACGAAAGTATTTTATTAGAAATTTGTATTAAAGGCCACAATTTTAATCAAACATTGTCTTGCAATTATTACAGACCAAATATAAGTCAGTCTTATATTCCTTCTTTAAAAATATAAAGAATGTCAGTAAACTTTAAATGAACTTTTCCGTAATGAGCTAATGAACTTTCCATCTTATATGTTATGTTTTATATTGATATATGCTTCTAATAGTTTATTAAGGATCTTCTCTCTCTCTCTCTCTCTCTCTCTCTCTCTCTCTCTCTCTCTCTCTCTCTCTCTCTCTCTCTCTCTCTCTCTCTCCCCTCCAATGCTTTTACTTAGTTTCAGCAAAATTGCTAAACAGCTGTTACAGTTTTTTGCTGTGCAATTATATTGATCGTCTAACATACCCTTACAAATTTTTATTTCTAAGCAATGTTAATGTGAAAGAAAGGTAACGTTGCCAGAGAGCAATAATCGTGGTTGCTATGGAAACTTTTCCTTTGGTAGGGAAGGGAGTTAATTGTTTGGAAAATGTGTAAATACTGCTCAAACCCAAGGAAACAGGATGCACACCGAGTGAGTATGTATTCATATAGGATTCAATAATTTTTTTATTAATTTAATGTACCATTTACAGGCATTATGAAATTAATAGGCGAGTAATTGCTGTAAAATTAATACTATCTCCTGTGTCTTTTCGTTTTTAAATTGTAGAACGCATAGTTTAAAATGCATATACAACTGCAAGGAAACACTCAGTTCCACATAAAGTAACCTATTCATCACTCAAAAAATATTATTTGTAATAAAACCTTTTTTTTGAAATAAATAAATGAAATTAGTTTAATATGCAGATCTTAATCAATGAATCCAGATGGTCATGTTTTTTTAACTAGTAATTATATTTAATTAGTAATTGGTAATAATATGTAAGAATTTAAAAAGAAGTTATAACAAATAAATATACGTTCCTAAAAATTCATTATGAAGTTTTTAATTTATAAGATTAATTCGCGAAAAGATATATTTTAAATCTGAACTCAAATTATGTCGTTTAATTTTGCAAAATTGGTTTACAATATCGTCAATATTTACTTGGTAGCATTTTATTATTTTGTTCTATTCTAAAAATTCCTACACCAAGACAGCGCCTACAATTAAATAAATTGTAATAAATTTTCTAAAAATACTTTTGCCGGGATAATAAATAATGTGAAATGTCTAAACTATTTTTAATCCGAAGTGTACCGTCTAAAACTTTGAACGCTACATATTTGTACTGTGACTATCCTGTATTGTTTGTAACAAAAACTTGAAGAACTTTGTTCAGCAAACAAAACATTCTTTTCCTACGTCATTCAACATAATTATCTAGAAAAAATGTTAAAAAGTAGTAGTCGTTTAATTTTGTAAGATTTGTTAAATAAAACTGAACAATCAAGATTACTTTTCTCGACCTGTAAAAGTGAAAATTTCCATTTTCCAAGAACAGTTGGGCCTAACGTTTAACATTTAGCGAGTGTGGGGACGAGAGAAATGTAAATCGCAACAAGTAGCTATTTCGCTGACGTGATGGAAGCGAATTACCTAAAACATTTTTAGCATGCATTTTTTAAATCTGCTTACACAATCCCCATATATTAGCACTTTAAGCTTTCAAAATACCCACTGATGAATCAAACATGAACGCTGATCATCGTCAAATTAATTTCCTTAATTTTACAGGTTCTTAAAAATTTTAAATGGTTATTTATGCAGATGTGAGAGCTGATTTTGTAACGAAAATAATTTCTAAAGTATACAATAAAAAAGTTAGACTTTTTAAAGATTTCATTACACTTTGAAACTGTTGAACGGATTTTGCCGGAAAACGAACTTGTTAAAGTTACTAAGATCAATTTTTCTGTTTAGCTTGTGTCCCATCAACATACGAGACTTTCAAAATTACAAAATAAGAACTCTGATCGCCGTCTTTTCATATTTTCAAAGGCATTTTAAAATTTATGTAGGTTTAAACAATGTGATATTTAAAATAATTTTTTTAATGTAAGCTAGAGATAAAATATGTTTTTTTAACATTTTAAACAGCCTCAATTTTGAGCATTAAACATCTTGGTAACTAAGTAACGAACCTACTGCTGAGTAAGAAATCTGTCCAAGCTATTTCTAAAGTCAGTTTTTGAGGCAAGTTTGAATCAAATCGGACTAAAATTATGAGCTTGCTAAAACAGCCAAACACACACACACATTTCGATTTAATAATGTTTAATTACCTTTAGATCTCATTTTAAAGTCTTGTGCTGGATCACACTGTTATTACCGCTTCAACAGTTCATATTGTAATGAAAATTTGCAAAAAATGTAGTTTCATGCAATAAGCAACCAAAATTTATAGTTTTCCTGAAATGTTATTGTAGCAATAATGTACTGAAGTACATAATTTACTAATTGTGACCTATAGGCCTACCAACATTAAATATATTTTCATTTCCTTTAATCCATCAGCTGATGACGAGGCATTATTACCCACTTAATCGGAGGCTGAGAGCTAAAACGTTTATAAATATTCTCGGGAAAATAAATTTAAATGTTTAATAGTGGTAATTTGCGTAGTAAGTATTATTTTTAAAATGTTAAATGAATATAGAATTACTGGTAATACTGAGAAACCGTCAAAATAAAATAAAATTTGTGTACAGCAATAACAGTGATGATATGTGTCGCATATGTGACGTAAGACAGTAGTACCAACACAATTATATCAAAAAAATTGTATAAATACAAAAGTTATATTGTTCCAGAAACCATATACAAACGGCAAATTGTAGGGAGAGATATTTTCTATAAAAATCAGCGAGGACGTTACACCATGCTTAGCTACGAGTACAATGGTTAGTACATAAGCGAAACAGTGAAGTTAAGGACAAAAATAATATAAACCAGAAACTGGTATGCTAGATGGCTGATTGGTACGGAACACGTGGTTATTAGCGTTAACGACAAAGGAAAAGCTTATGGCAGTAACTTTAGTGTCAAACTTATGACCTTGAGTTCGCAGACGTTGCAAAAAGTGTGGTGCTTCCTTGGCAATCAGGATTGTTGCCTTCTCAAGTTTGTTTCACTGTGCAGAGGAACCAACAGAAGTAAGACTTCCACTACACATTAAGGGCTAACGATACATTATGTTCGTTGAAACAATGAAATAACAGTTGGTGAAAACACATTACACAAACTTTCTCACATTTAGTTATTTCGAAACAAATCCGGTTTGGAAGCTACTGTCGAAAAATCTCAAAAGTAGCCTATTTTTTCAAATCGGTGCATTAGATTTTATTATGAAATTCATTTGTAATATTTATATGTAATTTACATCTTACAATACAAATAATGAATATACAACATGCCTAAACATACACTCCAAATTACATTAAATGTTTTTTTACGGTTTGCATTAGGGCCTATTACTCAAACAGGCAAGTTAAGGACACACTGTCAAAAATATTTTAGAAAGTTTTATTTTATATACATGATGCAAAAAACAATGAAAGCATCGATGTTCAGAAACTGTTCAATAAAAACTTAATTACAGAAACTGTAATACTCAGGTTCGCTTGTTTAAGCATCCTAGTATATATTATGTATGATATGTTGTCACCTGCTGTCACAACCACATGAACCCCTTTGTCTGGATACTAATTTGAAATTAAGCCTACATAAGCTCTCCAGATTGAAGCTTAAACATTTAAGTTGAAAAACGTCAAGCTATACTAATATATTAGCATTAACTAACATACAAAAGGGGTTGAACATTGCAAAATTGTTCAAAAGTGAAATTATTTACAATCCTGTTATTTTATAATAATAAGTATTTATAAATTATACTGTAAAAATAAGGCGAGTATTCCTATACAAATACTTGCAACACGCAGCCATCTTGCTAACTATTTTTTAAAGTTTTTTTAATTAGGCCTGTTATATTTTTCAGCCTTGAACAAATATTGCAAACACTTCCATGGTTCACGAATATATTTGTTAAATTTTATTTGTCTCTGATACTTAATAGTTTCGCACATTGACTTTTGCACGGATATTAATTAATTAATTGTCGAATTTGAATTAATTCATTTATTGTCACCGTGAATACGTCCACATATTTTCGATTTCAGTTCGATTTCAGTTGAACAGCTCGATTGGATTAACAGTGAGATGTGAGTTAAAACATCGATTAAAATACTGCACAAACTTTCCATCTTTAAACTGTTATTAGCATATTTTTTTTTATTATTAGTAGGTATTTTTATTTGCCATAGTTTACACCAGTTACACTAATGACGACGGGGAATTGACGTAACGAAAGAGGTAAAGTTTACGGCAGTAACTGCAGTCTCGAAACTACGTATTTGAGTATTATCTTACTTAAAAAGAGCTCAAACATGGTATCTATAAGATCACCACAAAATATCAGATTTGACAGCTATCTGAAAATAAACTACGAGTAAAATCGAAAATGTCTGTAAACAGCAATTTACATATTATAAATGTTAAAGTCGGTTTAACATTTACATTCAGTTTGTATTGGTGTTCATAAATTACATTAGTATACAAATTTGAATTTTTTTTTTATTTTAAGGCGAAAAGCACATTAAAATGTATCGCCTTCCTAAATGTAAGTGTGAGTGTAAAGTGTTAAAGTCGCAAGTGTAGTGTTGTAAGTGTAAGTGTGTGTTAGATTCGGGTACCGCGAGAGACGTCTAAATCCTCTCAATAGGTGCGGCTAGTCTGCACCCCCCTGCGGGGATTTGAAATAAAATGATTGCTATTTAGAGTTAATTTTAATGTTACCTTCATGATTTAGTACCCATTCATAAATTTGCTCTATTTTAAATTTAGCACAATATTACTGTAAACATTTAAATTTTCTATATCCCAATAATATAAAAAATATTTTTTTAAATAAAAAATATCGGTTTTCAGACCCTTAGGAAAAAAAACTTTTAAGAAAGTACAAAAATGAATTTTTCATGTTAAAAGATTTAGATAGAATTTTGTTCAAACGTATTTATTAGGTAGGCCTAAAAAAAAAAAAACGTTTCAATCATATTTACAAAAAAACCTGTTTGAAAAAATTATAAATAAAACCCCTAAAATCTTCATCATTTCTTAAAAATGTTTTGTCAGATATTGCTGAAATGTTTTATCATATTAAGTTATAAAATTTTGCAACTTAAGTATAAATACTGATATACATATACACACATACACACACACACACACACACACACACACACACACACACACACATATATATATATATATATATATATATATATATATATATATATATATATATATATATATATATATATTATATATATATATATTAATATATTATGAACATATGATATCGTCAAGATATATATATATATATATATATATATATATATATATATATATATATATATATATATACTTAAACTCTTATACGTTTATAATATATGAGGATGTTTACAACACGGGAATTGTAATTTGTGTAAGAAGACTTTTGGAATACCTAATACCTATGACATTTTTTTATACAAATATGAATGCAAATGTTGAGAAAAATTTATCAAAAGCAGAAGTCTTATAATTGTACACATTAAATTTTGTTTGAAGCATAATCTATGTATTGAATTAATTATTCTTATATATTATTAAAGAATTATCCATTTTTTCAAAGTTTTTAAAAACATTTTTTACAACAACAAAATTTAAACACTGAGAAATAGGCCTAAATTAAATGTGAAATTTTCAAAAATTGCAATTAAAGCATATTTCCAAGTTAAAATAATTACACAGATAATATTACACATAAATATATTACTCTCATAATTTTCCTTTCAATATACGTAAATTATTCTCATCGGTAATTACACAGGCTTTTTTTTATAAAGAACTGAAAACTATGATTTGTTTCGAATAAAGTGTTTTAACAAAAAATATTATATTTTTAATATTGAAACTAAAGACCTGCATTAAAATTACGTAAATAAATAAAAAAACTAGAAGATAGTAAAATATTTACGAAAATAGGTAGGCCTAATGAAAATATGACGTTCTGTAGCTGTAGCCTAGATAGTTTTATAATGTGTAGTACCTATTATTTGTTCACTGTAACGTCTGAAGTAATACTTCTTAATTTGTAAAGGAAGTTTATGTGAAGCTATGGCCATATAGATGAGCATCGAGCGATGAATGTCAATAGTATTGATCGTTAAACAGTATTTCTAAGCGTCGCTTAAAACAAAGTTAAGCGATAAATCTGTATTATTTTTCAATTGCCGATGCAATGGTATATACCACTGCCTAGATTAGTTGATAAAAACTACTCTTTGAAATTAGTTTGAAATATTTTTTGTTAATGACCAATGAAAACAAAAGAAAACATGGAGTTTATCCCGCTAACAAAAGTCATTAAATTTCAGATCTGTTATATGCTGTATGACACTTTTTATTTTAAAACCAGAATGCGCGTTATTAAATTTATTGGCGCTGTGTTAAGAACGTAATGAATGACTACTGTATGTTTTAAATCTAGTAGTATGACCACGACTTGTGACGTAACGATTATCGTATCTGTGTCCAGTAAGTATCTTTGGTTTGATGTGTGTGCTTTCTTGAGTAATGGGTATTTATTTGTAGTATTACTCTGTTCTCCAATCTCGGTTGTCTCTATAGTAGTAGGTTATAAGATTAGGTTATGTTGTCAGTTTTGTATTTATTTTGTATTATTAATCTGAAGAGGTTTTTTTTAGTACTTTTTAATATGGTTCCTAACGCATTTTTGAATGAATGAGTTAGTTATGTACTGTAATAAGTAATCTAGGCTAAACCTCAGGTTATAAATATTATAGTCATTAATTTGTTTATTAAGGTTATGTGGAGTTGTTAAACTGCTATATCATATATACCAGTAACATATATATGATATTTATTATTTAAAAAAAGAAAAAATGAAACTAAATAATCATATATTGTGTTTGGGAAATGTTTGTGCTACGTGGAAAATTAATAGGTGTCATATTATTATAAGAACTAACAAAGTGTTAACATGTCATAATACAGACTTAAATGTAAAGTGTAAATTAAACTACTGTAGTTCTTTCTTTTTAAATAATTACCACTACTTGAAAAAATGCAATAGCTATTTTGGGAAATATAACGAAAATATGTATTGCCAGTATTCAAACTATGGTGCTAGCCCTATCAGTATTATGCCTAATATGTCTTTATATGATATTAAAAAAGTTTTAAATTCATGTTGTCAAGATTATGAAGATGGATACACTTCATTAAATATCAGCTGTCCTCTATGCATCGATTTGAATAAAAAAAAATTGTATATCAATAAAACTACAGGTGAGATAATTATTAAGGAGTAAGCTTTTTAATAATGTTACAGTATTTATGACATTTCAGGTGATATTTCAAATTAATGATTTTGGTAATAGGCATCATGTCATTTTCGATTAGTTTTGCAATAAAATACTTTATTATAAACCCATGCCCAGTAGTAATAACCAAAATATAAAAGTGTGGAAGTAATGGGAAGATAGAAAAAAATAAAAGTGACAAAAACAACCTAAAAGTGACTAGCGCACAAAAGTAGGTAACAGGTTTTTCATCACAAAACAATTAATTAATGCATGTTCTTAAGAATATAAGAAATAAGAATATAAACAAATAAAAAAACTTAGGAGCCTAACTCGACTCGGTTTGTTGGGTGTTTACAAACTCAATTCGGTTATAATGTGGTAATGCACATGAGGTGGGTGACATAGGCATAGTAAATCTAACAAGCTCTACGTAATTAAAAAGCAATGATGTCATAATATAATTCCATTAAAAAGAGCTTCAAATTGTAAGTTATAATAAATTGAATCTCCCATAGGTATGTATTACTGTAATAGTAAAGTTCATAATAAAACAACAACAAAAAAAATTGTTGAAATCGCTACTTTAACATGAGGTTGAAAACAACATTAAGATTTCTACAAAAGTGAAGAAATATGATTTCTTAATATTTTTTCTTTAATTACATACATGTTATTAAGTTAAGAGATATTCTGCTTAAGATTAAATTTCTTAAAATAATTATGATTATAAAATTTTTTTGGTATTATATTGTGATGTCTTTGAAATTTACAGTGCATAGAGCATCCTAGATTTACTATGCCAAGGTCTTCCATCGAGGTAATAGTATTTATCCACATTATTACAATCTTATTTTCATTACATTTATACCACCATAACAGATATTACATTTCACGCAATAATACTTTCATATGTAACTACATGAGGTTCTTCAAGGTAATTTAAAAAAAAAACTTTATTGTTTTTATTATAAGTACATGTACTTCATTGTTTTGAATGATGAAAAACATGTTAGCTATTTTCATGCAACAGTAATTTTTAGGTTATGGAGGTTACTTATATTACTTCTATACAAAACCATGTTAGGTTTTTTATATACTAATACTTTCACACAAAATCGTATTAGTTAGGTTCTTTACGTATTTTTTTAAAGTACTGGTTTTTCATTACTAATTAGATACATAATAATCATGTTAGCTACTTTCTCTCTGTTAGCTATTTACTCTGTCACTCTAATGTGACTGCACAAAGAATATTGTTAAACAAACCTCAGTTACTTTCCAAGAATTCGTAGCATGATATAGATACAGCTGATAAACACATTATTTGTAGAATTCAGACGAAATATATAATAGCACACAGCTTGTACAATGTTCACATACAATTCACACATTGTTCTATACAATGTCTGTTTATGCAATTTTGATTGAGTAGCACAAGATTTCACTTATAATAAAATGTGTCCAAAAAGTGATTTAGAAAACGTGGCAATCAGAGTTGAGATTTGATACGTGGTGTATTTATCAAAGCATCAACACAGTTCACCTTAGGAAGCATGTAGCTCTTGAAATAGAAGGGGGGTAAATTCTACCATGCATAAAGCTAGTATGCGAGGTACATTTGTTATTGTCCTAATGTCTTACTGTGGAGAACTATTAGTGTAAACTGACCAGATATCCGCAATGTTGATACATGGCTTTGTTGGTGCACAGACTGTTACACACATTTGTACTGTTAAGATATATTTGTGTGATGTCGAGAAGAGCTGTTTAACAAGTTGTTAAAGCCTAATGTCTTACTGTGGGAGAAAGATTAGGGCTGTAAATTAAACCGAGCTGTTTAACAAGTTGTTAAAGCCTAATGTCTTACTGTGGGAGAAAGATTAGGGCTGTAAATTAAACCAATATTCTCAATGTCTATAAACGGTCTTGTTGGCATGTGGGCTGTTATACAAACTCACAATGTTAAGACACATGAGAAGAGCTGTTTTAACAAGTGAAGTGAACCAGCTAGCTTGGTAAGTGATATTTTTAGTGGAATTTGCAAATACAACTCAGAAATTAAATTTTAGTCCCCTTGTAATGGAACAGGCACTTCGAGTTGCTTTTCACCGTGTTGAAAAGCTTCATGGACAGCTCTGATTGGCCGGAAGATGGAGTGGCAGAAAACTTTCATTTTTCAAATATTTTGAAAATTCAAAGTGTGCAGTAGCTTTACAGAACAAGTATAATGTTTGTGTCAAATGGTATATATTTGTGTACAGTATAGTTGTGTGTAGTAGGGCCCTTATATAGGCCATATTTTAAGTTAGAGCATGGAACTTTAAAAAGGACGTTATAAAGATAGTCTATGAAGCAATTATGTATATATTTTAAAGTCTTTACTTAGTGTGATTGTAATTTTACTACTTGTGGGCATATTTTTATAATGTAACATTAGCCTATTATTGATTATTGTATAAAGGTTATGACATGTTTCAGTACATATGTAAGCCACCATTTTCAGGTAAAATCACTCTTGGAACCATTCCAGGTGCTTTAATTAAAGTACTGGATAGCTGCTTACAAGAAGGAAATTTCCCGACAAGGTGGAAGGAGCAGAGACTGGTTCTGATACCCAAGGCGAAAAATCCTCCTGAAGAATCATCGTTCTATTGACCAATATGGCTACTTGATACAGCGGGGAAGGTACTAAACAGGATTGTCTATGGAAGACTTGAACTTTTCACTGAAGTAGAGGACAAATTTTCAGATGACCAAATGAATTTTAGAGGGGCAGATCCACAATTGATAGTATTAGCAGTGTCGATAATAAAGCAAGAAAAGCTATTGAAAGCAAAAGGTGAACAAGAGATACTAAAGAGTATTGCACCATTGTTATATTGGACATTAAAAATGTGTTCAACTCAGTGAGATGGAGTAATGTCTTGCGGATCCTAAGTAACATGGGAGTTCCAGTATATCTCCAGAAGCTGATATGAAGCTACTTTAAGAATAAAACTCTCATCTGTGATACTGAAGAAGGAGACAAGAAGTACAGTGTAACAGAGGGGTTACCACAAGGATCAGTGCTTGGACCCTCCTTTGGAACATCAAGTACATTGGGGTCGTACAAGTCTACGTATCAGCAGGCATAAAAGTCTTTGGATTTGCCTGTGACCTTGAAAGGAAGTTTTTGGAGAAAGTCAAAGTCCGGGTGAATGAGGCAATAAAATCGATCCGGAAATGGCTGACATACATAGGTCTGCAGCTTGTCAACAGTAAGTTGGAGGTTATGCTCGTGACCAGCAGAAAAAAGAAGGAGACAGTAATGGGAGATATGTAAATTAGTTCAGTCTCAGCTGTCTGGTACCGTGGAGTGAGGGTTGACAAAAGACTATGCTTCAGAGAGCATCTACAGGAAGCTAGTGAAAATGAGGTGAATGTGGCTGGAGTCTTCTGCAGACTCATGCCGAATCTGAAAGGCTCAAGACAGGCACTCCACCAACTCGTGGCCTGGGTAGTGAGTTCAGTGCTACATTACAGAGCACCAATATGAAGCCAGGTTATGACAGTTGCAAGCTATGCATGCAAGTTTATTTTGGTGTACCACCGTACATTGCTGCATGTCATAAGTGGGTCATAAGTAGTTTAAATAAAGTTGAACTACTTATGAGGCTGCATAAGTAGTAGCTGGCAAGCCCCCAATGGAGCTAGTGGCCAATGTAAAAGTAGTATAATCATGCAGTAGCACCTAAAGAAGAGGAAAAACAGACCTTTAGTACCTGGCAGCGACGGTGGGACAAACCAACATATGGACGATGGATGTACCACTGTCATAAGCAACATCTAGGACTGGTGTACCAGAAAGCAAGGAGAGGTGAACTTGCACACAAGTCCTAATTAGACATGGTTGCTTCAGAGCTTACCTGTTCTATTTCTGACTGGAAACAGACTCAACTTGTCTCCTCTGTCTTTCAGCAGTGGAGGAGGATGCAGGGAATGTATTTTTTCGCTGTCAGATATTTGACAAGGACAGAATGAACCTGCAAATATATCTGCAAGGCAACATTACACCGGAAAATCTGGTTGAAACAATGATAACTTCTGAGGCCAACTGTAAGGCTATTGCAGGATTCACTGCAGTGATCTTAAAGAGGTTGAAGATTTAAGATAAGAAAGAAAAGCCAATGCTGTAGATGAATAGGTGGACAGCCAGTTCACCTCCCCATGAAGTAATGCCTGGCAGCAGTTCAGTGTGGTGGTTTTTAGAAGAGTTTCCTCTTTTGGTGGTTTTTACTGGGTAGCAATAACTTGAAATTAACTTGAGTTTTGATATGCAATTAACTTGAGTCCCACACTCTGGGGATTGACAATACCCTGCTCCAGGTAGTCAATAAGAGAGTTTTCACACACACACACACACACACACATCTAATATGTGACTGACCTGGAGTTGTGTGTCTTTGGAACAGACATTTACTTGGTTTAAAAACTAATCGTACTGCAGATATTGGGAGATTAAAACCATTCCCTGTCTAATTCTCTGTCTTCTGCATTTCAGATAACATTTTTAGGACCTAATATGAACACGTTTACTAACATAACTAACAGGTCACTGTGTCATGTAAAAGAGTCTTGAAATTTTGGGGAAAATCATTGCATTGTAAGAAAATTGATGTATTGAAGATCACACAAAAATATGTTGTCCAGCTAAGAATAAAACTTAAGAAAAGCTAATGTACAAAATTACTTCCTTTCAGGGATTCCTGAAGAGCCTACAGTGAAAGATTTTAATTAATTTCCTTTAAACAGAAACACTTTGTCTTTTAGGAAGCATGTGTGAAATGCTTATGTAATGTTATTCCTTAAAAACATACCATTTAACAATTTAGCACCTACCATTAGACTTTGTTTAAAATTACCATTTTTTATATTGATTGTGAAATGTGATGTAATTCTTTATTCCAGGTTCATTCATTTGTGAATGTAGTAAATATTCAGGACAATGGACAGTCTTAAAAGAAATGCTGACGCTATCATCAAATAAAGAAAACATAGTAACTTTACCAATTAATAAGACAGTAGTTGAAATGGCAGAAAAGTGGCAAGAGAAAATTAAAAATTCTTGCAATATAACATCTCTTAGTTTTGAAGAGAGGAAAACAGTACTACCTAACTTTAATATTCCTGTGAGTAGCCTTCTACTAGAGGATAATTATTTTAAAACATATCACTTCCCATAGATACAAAAAACTCAACTTTAACACTGGTGTTTCTTACAATTTATATGTGAAAAGTAAAATTACCACATTTTGATTTTTGTAAAGTGAGAATCAACAAAACTTCATTGTTGAAATTTTTTTTTAAATAATTTCTATTGTGTAAAGTAAGTTATGAGAAAAGAGTTAATCAAAAAATAAGGCTTGCATGTTACATTTTTAATTTTTAATTAAAAAAGTTTGAGTATCATGCAAATTGTTTACTCTTCAGCTCAGTGTAATAAAAAAAAAAATTGAAGAGGGATTTTGTGCTCAGAAGGCTTGTAGGTGTGTCTGTTGATGTTCTTCTAATCAGATCTGATAAATATTTCTTGCAGCATTCCCAGTATTTTGGTGGGCTATTTTTGTGTGGCTTGCACCGTTTTCCTGATAGGCTTGTCATATGTCCAACCTTGTCTACGCCTAGCGCTTTGAATTCAGTCGTGTATGAAAAAACTAAGTGCAGACCTAATACAGTAATCTACTTAGAATAATTATAAGTGGTTTAAATATGGCCTTCTATAGTAACTTGCAATTATTTCAACATAAAAACTATAAATGAATAATAAAAGTTAAATAATAAGTGTGTAAACATTTATTGTATTAAAACAATAAATTCAGATCGTAAACATAGTTCATTTATATATATGTGTGTGTGTGTATAGGTTTTTTTGTAATAATATTTTGTCATGACATTTTTTAATTCAGTTCAATATAAAGTCACAGAAAACATAAGTAAGCTTCATACAGTAAGTATAAAATCAGTAAATGTCAAAATATTACGAAATACAAATATAGGCTAATCTAATGGACTAATTCACTCAAATTTTAACAAAATTAATACATATGTTTTTAGTAGTAAAATTTTAATCTTGTTCATTTAAAAAAATGTTTAAACATGCATACCATAAAAAACAAAGTGAATACATACCATAACTGTAAAATCAATAAATATCGAAAAACTACAAAGAATATACATAATCAAAGTCTAGGCTGTATAAAACATTTTCACATAAATTGTTTATCCTTAATTGTTATGTTTTACAGTGAAACTATAAGAATTTAAAATCTTTCAGAAAGTCTTAGATTGATTCAAATTTTTCAGTGTATGATATCCTTAAAAACATACACCTGTATGTTGTCATACAATGTTTTTAACTGAGAATTTCACTTTTGTCTTTCCGTTGTAACAGACAAATTGTTATTTCTCTTGAAAGCATTAATATTGCCCTTTTTTCAAATTTGTTCTTTCCTTAATGGCTTCAGACAACCTTGACTTTTCCTATATATTATTTCAGTAAGGTGAACTTTGTTTCTATAAAGAGCTGTAGCTAGTTCAACACTTGAGTAGAATCAGTCGATAAACACATGCATTCCTTGTACATTCTCAGTGTTCATAGTTTTCAAGCAAAGTTAGAACAACATAGCTAATGGCAAGTAAATCTAGTTGGACAAATAAATTAATTTCATTATTGTAACATAGCCACCGGACCACATATTCAAATGATTAGGATTATGACCTATTCTTCCCATCAGTGGTCTATCAACTCACCTCTTAAAAGCTACCGCGGTTTCAAAACTCTATAGTTTCATCTTCAGTCCATACAAAATGTTAAATCCCTTTGTCGAGGTCGTCACAGAGTCAAACAAAACATTAAAACACACATCACAAAACACTGAACACAATTACACATTTAAAATATTCATCATGAAATTCGGCTTGGCCAAGCTACACACTCGTACGTCGTTACATTCCAGACTGCGGAGTCTCCATTATTAGTAGTGCGCCCGTCATTGTTATCAGTTACGCACCGTCTGTTGGTTCTTGTTACTTATATTTAATACATAACATGGCTCTAAGGATAAGTGATATGAGTAAGTAACAAGAACCAACAGACGCACCGTAACTGATAACAATGATGGGCGTGCTACTAATGATGGAGACTCCGCAGTCCGGAATGTAACGACGTACGAGTCACGTGTGTAGCTTGGCCAAGCCAAATTTCATGATGAATATTTTAAACGTGTAATTGTGCTAAGTGTTTTGTGATGTGTGTTTTAATGTTTTGTTTGACTTTGTGACGACCTCGACAGAGGGATTTAACATTTTGTATAACGGCCTGAGGATGAAACTATAGAGTTTCGAAACTGCGGTAGCCTTTATGAGGTGAGTTGATAGACCACTGACAGGAAGAATAGGTCATAATCCTAATCAAATAAATTAATACTTGCCTCTCTTATATATGGTTTATGGCACATACATAACCATTAGTGGCATTGCACAATACAAACATTTTAATACTACACTTTTGAGGTTTGTCTATGTTATAAACTTTAAATGTGACTTTACCAATAGTACTTTAGTCATTGCTAACTTTATTGGGACAGTAATAATCCCTAAATTTCTTGCCCAGATAAACTATTACATTTTTCACTTTAGCCAAATGGGAGAATGCTCCTAATATGTGTTTATTTAGAGGTGAACAAACATGTAAATTTCAAAATATTGCAAGAACTTTTCCTTTGAAAAAACATCCTTTAAAATGGCTGGTTTTTTAACTAATCATTTGAGAAATAGTCGTCAATCATTATCATGTATGCCTATGTTTAGTATAACTTTAAATTCTATATGTTACATCACGACCACCACATGGATTTTTTTATAATGGTCTTTATTTTTTTTTTTTTTTTTAGGGGGCAAATCTGTTGCTTTCATCAATATTCTCTAATAAAATTTCATCGGTGAAAAACTAGAACTAGGTTAGAGGAAATGTTAGTAGGTACAGAGGAATACCTAATATTGGTATTGTCTTCAATATAGAAAAGCCTAGATCCATTCCTGATTAGTCTGCACAGTCATACTAGTTCTTTTAATTTGTTAAAACCAGGTAAAACACATGCTTACATGTATTAATGAGTTTTTTTTATATAACATATGCTAGAATTACTTCTTATTGGGGGTACAATAATGCATATTGTATATTCATGTATCCTATATTATAATGATAAAAACTTATTTTCAGAACATAACATCAGACATTTTTGATATTTTGGATGCAAGAATTAATAAGGACAGAACTAATATAATAATTCCAATAAAAAGCAATAACTGTGTAGTTGGCTACAAAGAAATTGTTACTGGAGGTTATGAAAATACAGTTCCTAGTCAAGGATGCCAAGGTTTAATAACTGTTTCAACAGAATCAAGCAAGAAGCAAAGAAGGAGGGAGGCGGTATTAGTCACAAGTGTGCAGGATATGTTGGCGTTAGTTGAGGCACGGATTTACCAGGATATAATCTGTTTACCACATGGTATTATTAAATGGAATATTAAAATTCTTGAAATTAATGTTACTAAAATAATTTTACTTTTTTTTAATAAATTCAGGAAAACATAGTTTTGTACAGTAAAATAGCCTTGCTATTAAAAAAACAAATAAATATTTCTTACTAAACTATGACTAAAGTTGGAAAAATATATCACAAAAACCTTACAAGTTAGAAGTTGTTGTTTTTTTTTATATTAATAGAGTCAAAGATTAGTCATTTTTAATATATTTTACACAATTTTTAATTGGTAAAAACCTTTATTTCTTTTCCTACTTTTAGTTTTACTTTGCTTTTGTTTTAGGTCATACTGCATTACCTGTAGAAAGTTTGCCAAAACTAGAAGTTTACTCAAAATTAATTTTATGGTTTGGTAATAGCACAATTTGTTGGGATGCTGCTCGCCAATTTGCCAAGAAATTATCTGAACAAAGATGTTATTTTGTTAGGTATGTTAATAGTTGGAGGTTGGGTTTTTTTTTTTGTAACTCGAAATGTTCTTATTGAAGCTGAAATTATAAACTTTGTGCTGTTGTTACAGACCTACCGACACACAGCCAGCACCATATTTGTCCTTTGAAGAAGGTAGAGATATAAAGGAAATAGTTAATAATGCTACACCAATCTGGCATAGTTGTATAACTAATTTTGCCAATATTCGTCAAGATGTATTAGCTCTGCTTCAAAATGTAGAAAAGGTAGTTTTTAAATTTTACTTTATTTAAATAGAGCTTTATTTCAGTACTAGCTGTCATACCTCTTGTTGACGAATTTCATATTATCATATGAATAAAATTATTTACCTGAAAATATTGAAAATTTACTTTGACAGTATGTAATCTTGTATTTGTGCTTTAAACTGTCAACCTAAACTTCTTTAAAAAAAAAAGTATTTATTCCTGCAGTACATAGATAAAATTTCTGTATGACTTACTGCTTACATTGAATTGCAACCTGGAATATGCTCATATCAGCCTTTGTTTAGTATAAAAATTTCTATAATTAAATAAATTGTTTTTAGAAGAGATGCTGTGTTTGTACTGTGAATACATATTGACACTAAGTAAAGAGAATATTGCCAATTGAATTATCAAGAATATAATTTTTGATGAGATGCTAGTTTTTTTTAAGGTTTAGATCTAACATGCTTTGCAATTACTATAGTGTTTATTACTGAGAAGTTTTAATGTATAAAGTCAATTCATTTTATGAAAAAACTATACTAGCTACTGTCACAATAAAATACAACTTTTGTATATAACTTTACAATATTATTTTCCTTTTTATAAAAATATATTGCTCATTTCCAACTTAAAATTATTAATTGAAAATTCGGTTTGGTAGTCATTTGAAACTGGACAAGCTAACGGAAGATTTGTTAGTGGGAGAGGGTTAATATTCTGATTTCATATCAGTTAGGCTTATGAAGATTGGTAATTGAAGTGACTCAAAAAAAGCCAACAATAATAACTAGAGAGAAAGTTGCTAACAGGTCCAAGATCTACAAGTGCTTCCTCAGAGCAGAGGAGCCAAATACTAGAGGGCTGTACATACTCTGTGTAAAAGGTAGAAGATACAGACAAAATTACCCAATGTAATCTGTAACAGATTACATGTAACAATAAAATCTTCATATAAACTTGATAATATTAAATTTTACTTGGATTTTTATTTTAAGGCAAAAAGCACATTAAGGCTATTATCGCCTCCTTAAATGTAAGTGTGAGTGTAAAGTGTTAAAAGTCGTAAGTGTAAGTGTGTGTTAAACTCGGGTACTGCGAGGGACGTCTAAATCCTCTCAATAGGTGCAGCTAGTCTGCACCCCCTGCGGGGATTTTAGAAGCATATATATATATATATATATATATATATATATATATATTGTAGTGTAGGTTACATTGTAGTCTAGGTTAAAAACACTTAATATTATACTCACAACAAAGGTAAGCAGGAGTAATTAAACTAATATATTTCTAACTAATGTTATTAAAAATACATTCAGACATTTTCCCTTGATACTTTAACAGACAAATAAACCATAACCTAGACTCCGACAGAGAACTTTCTCAGGACAATTTTACTAGTATAGATTGTTAGTATATTTTATCGCTTGATTAGTATTATATATCATTAATTTTAATTCACAATATTTTATTCTGATATTCAATGCTTGTAGATATATTCACATTCTTGTACGAGGGCTATTTTTTTTTCAAGGTCCGATCGGTCGCGAAATAAAAACATGTCTACAACAATAGCATCTCCCGCCAAGTGTGAAGTTCGTGCGGTAATTCGATTTCTTCAGGCTGAGGGGTGTAATGCAGCCGAAATTCATCGACGAATAAATACTGTGTACGGTGAAACTTCAATGAGTGACAGCAAAGTGCGACAATGGTGCAGAAACTTTAAAGCAGGACGTATAGATGTTCATGATGCAGGCGGTCAGGGAAGGAAGTCAGTGTCAACCAATGATCTCATTCAGCGAGTGGATGAGGCAATTCGAGAAAATCATCGGTTCACAATTTCTGAATTGAGCGATTCATTTCCTGAAATTTCAGGGTCAGCTCTCTACACCATTGTGAGCGAGAAACTTCAGTACCACAAACTGTGCACAAGATGGGTTCCCAAGATGCTGTCCGACCATCACAAAACACAGAGAATGGAAGCCTCCCTAACGTTTCTCCAGCGTTACCACAATGAAGGAGAAACTTTCTTGAACAAAATTGTCACAGGGGACGAGACATGAGTCCATTAAGAAACTGAAGAAACAAAAGAACAATCCAAACAATGGATGCATTCTCACTCTCCTAGTAAACCAAAGAAGTTCAAGCGAACCTTCTCCAACAGAAAGTGCATGGCTACTGTCTTCTGGGACCGAAATGGAGTTCTCTTGGTGGAATTCATGGAACGTGGCATAACCATTACAGCAGCCTCTTACAGCATGACTCTTCAACGTCTACGAAGGGCAATTCAGAATAAACGGAGAGGAATGTTGTCATCAGGCATTGTCCTTCTCCACAACAATGCTCGGCCGCACACTGCAGCTTCAACAAAGACGCTCTACAGTCTTTTCAATGGGAAGTGTTTGGTCATCCACCATACAGCCCGGACTTGGCTCCATCCGATTTTCACCTGTTTCCTCACATGAAACGCTGGTTAGGAGGACAACATTTTGGCACAGACATTGAGCTGCAGACCAGCGTAAAAACATGGGTGAAAACACATGCGACTACGTTCTACAACGAGGGTATTGGGAAGTTGGTACCACGCTACGATAAATGTCTAAATCTGAGTGGCAACTATGTAGAAAAATAGCGTAATTATCTAAGTACTTGTTACAAATAAATAATTTTTGATTTTTACTGTGGTTTTTATTTTGCGACCGATCGGACCTTGAAAAAAATAGCCCTATAGATTGTAAAAATACTTTGTAAAAACTCCAAAAATTTGCAACCTTATTGTTTTTAATATTTACAATAAACAACTTGTTTTCAAATTTGTGATACAAATGTTCTATAAACGTGTTTACATTTGGAACATGTGTTTACATGTATAAAAGTTATAAGGTAAGGATTGAATGAAATTATTTGCTGTGGCATATTTGGAAACACATCTTATCTTCATTTAAATATTTTATAATAGCCAAATCCCATTGCCTTTTTCATTATAAAATAAATTTGCATTAAAATCTGAACTGATGAAAGAAGAAACACTTTATGAAACAAGATTCTTAGGCTTGTTAAGATTTAATTGTCAAAATTTTGAAGTTAAATTATTACATAGATTAAGAAAAATAATAAACCCACATGCTAAGAGTTTTACTACTCTTTGTATTTTTTTCTTATACATTATAATATCAAACAAATTTTTAATATCTTATTTACAGGCTAGAGGTGTAAAGTGGAAACGCTTTCCAACATTAAATAATATTCTACGAGGGCACAGGAGAGGTGAAATGACCATCCTAACTGGTCCTACAGGATCTGGAAAAACTACTTTCATAAGTGAATATTCGCTGGATCTTGCTATTCAAGGGGTTAGTTTTTCATTCTTACATAAAGAGTTTAATTACATATGCAAAAACAGTGTTTTATGTATATTACAAATTTTCTTTCGAAGAATGTGCTATTACAGTTATATTAACAACTAGCTCCAAAAGTATATCGTTTGAAATGGATGGCTGTTCCTAACCCTTAGAACACATTTTCAGTGTTATGTATAATACATAACACTGTAAGCAGAAATTTTGTCAAAACTGTGACGAAAATAGCCATTGAAAAAGTAAGAATGACATCGATTTGTTGTAGTCTGAGGAGATATAGAAGAAGTCCAGGTGATTACCAGGATGGCAGCAGACTGGCAAGGCACTCTTCCAGTTCATAATGGTAAAGTAAAACTATAGTTTGTTGTGAATGGTGAAGACCGTTTGTTTATAGTTGGTCAGATCCCTCCTATTTCCTCCGAACAAGTTGTGGTGTCTTTGTGCTGTTGGTCCAGGTGTTGGAAAGGTGCTGTGTAATGGGTGGTCCTCCTCGATGTTCTGTCAAATGATTTTCGACCTGCATTTATACTAGAAATTATGGCGGGCACATTAATTTCTCAGAATTCCATTGTTAAAACTAAAGAATGAACACACCAATCAGAATAAAGTTTTTGTGCACGGGAGATGTGATGTGATGCACTAGCAGTAGTGTCTGGGCAGAAGTGTATTAGTTTAGTGTAGTATAGAGCCATGATACGTGTGCACTGTGAACCAATCAAATGTGAGTTTTGACTGACATCAATGAATTAGGCTTCGCAGGCTATCGCTCTTTTCAAGCCATGAGAGAAGTACGGGGATTTTTAGCTTGGTTGTTTTGGTATTTGTAAGCGGAACTAGGTTGTGTAACTCAGTTCCTATGTTGTTTAGGCGATGACAAATTAATAGTGTTTTTGCCTCTTAACTTTATGCAGTGAGACTCTTATAGTCTTCATTGCATGGAGACTGCTTATACCTCCATGCAATGAACAGTTGGTTATTCAGGAGTGAGAATAGATATGATTGGTAGAGTTTACTAGAAGCGAAGTTATGGTACGTAAAGGTTAAAAGCAGGTCATTATAAGTTAAAAACAATGGTACAGTTTAAATAAGTGGTAATTTTTTTTTATTATTGTGTTTTATCCATTTTTTAAAATTTACTTTTAAGACTAATTTGCTTGTCCTATGTATTTGTCCAATATTGCCACCTGGCCTTTGATATGCTGTAAAATAAGAAATTGTAATTTCTTTTTCAGGCATGGCTTATCTCTCTCAAAGGCATTATTATAGTTCTTAATGATGATTTCAGTAGTGATATTATCTTCAAAACTCCTGACCCAGTCATTGACACTTGTGAAAATTCCAGAAACAAGACATAATTTACCTCTAATTGATAACCAATGTATACATTTTTGTAGCTTCATTGTTTTTGACACAAATGAAAATTTATTACTTGTTAAGGACATGGAACTGGTAATAAGGTAATGTTTTCATAATCAATAGCTATTCTGTTGTTATTTTTTAACATAAAATGCATTAGCAAGTTGTCTAAGTGTTTAGTAATACATAATGATAAAACAGATCATAAAAATTATAAACAGGGATTCATTGATCGTAAAGGATATTGGAAATGTCTTCATTTCTGGAATTTGCTCCAGTTTCAATGATCTGATCTGATCTGATAAGTTCGAGGTGCAAATCTTGCATGCTAAGATTTTCAGTCATTCAAAACTATTCAGTCATATCATTAGTTAAATATGATCATCATTCATCAATCATCATTCAGAACTATTCAGTTATATCAAGTGCCTCTGAGATGAAACTTCAAAAATACGAGGTGTATTCAGAAAGTAACGAGAATTTTAATTTTTTGAACAAAATATTTATTTATTCTTCTTCATTGATGTTGTTGCCTTCAAAATAGTCCCCATTGGAGATTATGCACTTGTGCCAATGCTTCTTCCAATCCTCGAAACACTTCTCAAACTCAATCTTTGAGATAGCCTTTAGTTCTTTCAATGATGTACTTTTAATGTCATCTATGGCTGTAAAACGATGGCCCTTTAAGGTTCTCTTTATTTTTGTAAATAGGAAAAAGTCACACGGAGCCAGTCTGGTGAATATGGAGGCTGGGGCATCATTACAGTACTGTTTTGGGCCAAAAATTCACAAACAAGCAATGAAGTGTGAGCTTGTGCATTATCATGGTTCAAAAGCCATGAATTGTTTTTCCATAGATCCGGGCATTTTTTTCGGATTGCTTTACACAAACAGCATTGAACTTGTAGGTAGTACTCCTTATTGACCGTTTCACCTGGTGGCAGGAATTCATGATGCCCTATGCCTTTAATATCGAAGAACACAGGAGCATAACCTTCACGTTCGACTGCACATGTCGAGCCTTTTTCGGTCTTGGCGAGCCAGAATGCCTCCACTGGGATGATTGAGAATTAGGTTCGACATCATATCCGTAAACCCATGTTTTGTCACCTGTTATAATACGTTTCAGTAATTCTGCATCGTCGTTGACTTCATTTAGTGACTCCTGAGCAACTTCCATTCGCCACTGTTCTTGTTCAAAATTCAACAATTTTGGAACAAATTTTGCTGCCACGCGTATCATACACAGAACATTGGAAACAGTGTCATGACATGATCCAATCGATATGCCCACATCATCAGTGACCTCTCCAATTGTGATTCGGCGATTGCTCATAACCAGTTCTTTCACTTTTTCCACGTTTTCATCAGTTGTTGATATGCTGGGGTGTCCAGGGCGTTTGTCATGTTCAACATCTTCATGGCCTTCTTGGAAACTCTTATACCACTCGTTAACTCTTTCTTTACTCATAGCAGACTCACCATAGGCCTTTGTTAACATTTCACACACTTTGTTACATTTTATTCCATTTTTTATGCAAAATTTGATACAAATTCTTTGATCCATTTCTTTTAACAAACAAAAATCGCCGAGCTCATAAAAACACATCTAACCTTAGTGGCTGTCACAGACAAAGTCAACAATGAAAACAGCTAAAAGTTTTATTATACTTCAAGGGCATGCATACCAACATAATAAAGAAAAATGTTGGCACTCAGATTCTCTAAGCTTGCAAAATTTTAAAATTCTCGTTACTTTCTGATCACACCTCATATATAGTGTGTAACAGTTTGTATTTTAAACAGTAATGAAAAAAATGTACAGTGCAGTATTTGAATTTTAAACAATATATACCATGTGCGATATTTTTTCAATCTTTGAATGTCCATGAAGTGGCTTATCAATCAGTACGAGGTGCAACTGTGCACTGGACAGTAGCACATCTCTCCCACTATAATCACTGACATTTTCAACTTTATAGTGACATTTTGAGCTGAGTTGCAAACTCGTAAGCATGGCCACATTAGTTGATTTTCTCGCCAAGTGTGAATTGCTGATTGTTATTATTTTCTTTAGGCAGGAGTAAACAATGCAACAAAAATTCATTGCAGAATGAGCCGAGTATATGGTGAAAATTTTATGAATGATGGTATTGTATGAGAATGGTGCACACAAACTCTAAGACACAAACCAAAAAAAGAAAAACAAGAAGAAAAAACACATGTTCAACAACAAAATGGTTATTGCTACCGTTTTTTGGTGCCATAAACGTATGTTGCTGATAGATTTCATGGATCAGTGGACTACAGTCAATGCAGATGCATATTGCCAGATATTGCATTAGCTGTGAAATGCCATTCAGAACAAAAGATGAAACCAGCTATCTTATGGAGTTATTTTGATTCATGTCAATGTACAACCACATGCCACTGCCCTAACCCAAGTGCTTCTTGTGCAATTCTGATCGGAAGTTTTCAATCACCTGCTGTATAGCATAGCTCCAAGCGATTTTCATGTACTTGGCTCTTGCTGCAATGCATTTCTATTGCATTATTACATTCTATAAGAAAAAAACTAATGAAACTTCAGAAATTGCACTTGGTGGGAGAATCAGTAAATGTCAGCTCGAAATGGCGATATGAATTTGAAAATGGCAGTAGTTGTAGGGGGAGGGAAATTTGGAGTTTTTCATTACATAGTTCCATCTCTAATGATAATTAGTCCGGCCACTTTATGGTAGATTCAGAAGTTGAAAAAAAATAGCCCTTGTAATTACTCAAATTGCATCTCCATTAGTATCAAATTTCTTTAAAAAATGAGCTTTTGGAGTGGTGATTGTATTTAGACCTGAGGCCAATCCTAACCTTAGATCTCTCATTAAAAATGTTATTAAACATTTTCATTCTAATAAAAATTTCATTTCATTTCAAATACATACATTTGGGGCAATGGTTATTCCAGGAATGTGAGTACATAGATCACACGTTATATCCTGCATTTTACTATTTTTTTCCAAAGCCTATTAAACTTAATGAATTTGGCTTTTAATCAATATTCCATAAATTTCCTCTCCAGCAAGAATAATTTTGCTTAATCACAATTAGTTTTTGCATTGGACAGTGCTACCCAAGTCTCATACATCATGCATGATTTGCCTACTCTGGTCTCAAGGCCCTTAATGTTGGACTGCAGTAAGTCCTGAGTCTGTTCTGTTCTGTAATCATTTATACACTGCCATCAGAGCAGTGTATAAGAATGTGTTTGTGTGTTTAAGATTTGTGCGTTATTTTTATAATACAAATAGTTGTGCAGTAATTAAATTCCAGGAAAAATATAGTTTTTTACAAAATAAATGATTCTGTAAACTAATCAAAATTTTTCCTGAAAAATGATTATTAACATTTCAATTCTATAGATGTTTCTTCTTCCACATTTCTCTGGAGTTCATTACTAACTTCTCTGGAGTTCTCCAACAACTTTTCTTAGAAATAAAATAAACTGCTTTAGTTTCCGATAAAATAATGATCCTCATGTAATTTAAATAATATTTTAGATATTAACTTGAATTTAACAATTTTTACTTGTAACATTTTCAACTGAATTTTTGTATTCTTTATATATATATATATATATATATATATATATATATATATATATATATATATATATATATTAGGCTATTACAGTTTTATTTTTTATGAAATATTGTTTTGTCAGTGATCATTGGTAACAACATGTTATATACTTGTTAGTAGCAATAAAATCATTTTACTACATTTATGCAAATACAGGAAACTCGGAGGTATATTTGAACTTTAATGACATAGAATGGGTGTACAAGTTTCTAAATGGTTGTATTCAGGGCCTAGCTAGGTTGATTATTTAAATTTCCGTTTGATTATGTTGTAAGAAAAAATCAGTCACTCCCTCTCCCCTGATTACACTGGGGGCTTGTAGCATTTTGAATGAGGGGCTGAATAGTAAATGCAATACTTCATTCACTATCATGATGAGGAGACTTTGCTGAAAGACACAGGTGACAATATCTGTTTATAATGTGTCAGCAGGCCATTGTGGATCACATGTATACACCATAAACAATAACAGAATCATGCTAAGAACAAAAAAGCATAGTTTTGGACATGTTTAACTCATAGCAATATAGACAGTCATGTATTGCTTCTTTATACAGACAGTCATACTTCTTTATTCATATATTGCTTATTTACAATATATTACATATATTGCTTCTTTATTCATATATGCAATACAGACAGTCATACTTCTTTATTTGTTAATTTCAGTGAAGTATGACATAAAAAGTAGTGTTTCCAATCATTAATGGAAAACATATTTTATCAACTACAAAGTCTGTTATGTAATATGCTGCAAAATATTTGAGAGTACATTTATATTATGAGTTTACCAAGCTGAGATTAAGAACAGGAAACTAAAGTTCAAGTGTTTGCATAACATGGAAATGTATAATAAAACAAGATAAGGTATCTTCTACATCTTTGCTTCTTCAATTATTTTAATTTTTCCTTAGAAATAAAAGGTCTTATCGCTAAAGTCAAAATTATTTATTTTATACATAAAAACTGAATGTATATTTTAATAAATAAACACAAATATTGTTTTTTATTATTATTATGGAAGATGTTTTTTATTATTATTGGAAAAAATACAAATTTTATTATGGTCATGTATACAACAGATTTTATGGTGTCAATAGGTGACAACTTTATGGGGCAGTTTTGAAATCCGTACGGAGCGTCTCATATGCACAATGATGAATCAAATGGCACAATTGCCTTTAGCTACTAATTTAGACAAGTTCAATGTTTGGGCTGATCAATTTGAACAATTGCCTTTATATTTTTTAACATTTCACGGTCAACAGCCATTAAAAATAGTGATGGAAGTAAGTATACAAATTTTCTTAAAACTAGAGTAAAAAAATATGTACATAGTGAGATAAAAAGTGTACTAGGTAATATAAAAATATGAATATTCTCATATTTCCGAAATATAAACCCTTTTTAATTGGACAATAGAATAAAGTGCAGTTTTATCATTAGTAGCAAGTTCATTGACTATGTGTCACCTTCTACATTTTTGTCATTTTGTTTGCCATTGCCAGTGGGGGAGTAATATTTGAATCTTGTGTTGTGAATAATAAATTTATAACTAGGTCAAAAAAAAAAAAAAAAAAAAAAAAAAAAAAAAAAAAAAAAATATATATATATATATATATATATATATATATATATATATATGGTATAGAAAATGTCTTCAAAGAGAGTATATTATCATACAGCAATGAAATTAAAGTTATTTTATTCACTGAACAAGTGAAACAAAGCTGAAGAACAGGATATACATAACATAATGTACAGTAACGGAAAAAAATATTCACTGATAGTGTGAAGACAGATATTCAATTTTAACATGTAAAGCAAAATTTAAATGTTTTTCGGGATCTAAAAAAGGACACTATCTTGCAGTTAACATGTTAAATGATGCATGTGGAAGCAGCAACAAATCACAGCATAAATTTACTTAAGGCTACAAGAGGTTTGGTATAACTATGCATTCAGCCAAATTGGCAGTGGGTATGAAACGTCTGTTTGTTTATAAAATTTTGTCTGTATGTTACAAAATTATACCATGAATTCTAAGAATGCTAAAGAAATAAAATAAAAACTTCGAGTTATGAAAAAGTTATAGTCATGGTATGCATAACAGGTGATAGTCATAAATTGTCATCTTTAATTCTAAACAGGAAAGCTATTTTTTTAAATAAAATCTTTCCTAAAAATTTGCAAAAAAAAATTATGGATAATAGCAGAAATGATGAATGTCAGGGTCATTGGAATGGGCATCCAGGAGCCCTACAGAGCACCATTAACATGCTAGTGAGTTATTGATGCTTTTAAAGGTCATCATCTATAAGAAGTAAAATGTTATCTAAAAAAAATGTGATTTGGTATATTACAGCAGTGATTTTTTTTTATTTCAAGGCAAACAGCACATTGAGGCTATTATCGCCTCCCTAAATGTTAGTGTTAATGTAAAGTGTTAAAGTTGTAAGTGTAAGTGTGTGTTAAACTCGGGTACTGTGATGGACGTCTAAATCCTCTCAGTAGGTGCAGCTAGTCTGCACCCCCCTATGGGGTTAATGTGATGAAATTAATGATGTGTCTGAAAACAATTAAAAGGTTTGTTCATCAGTTATAGTGATTTATATATATTAAAATATGTTGTTTCATTATTAACCTAATCTTAACTATCTAGTATTAGGTATCATAATCCCAAGGTTTAGTTTAGTACTTTTAAGTGTTTATATGCTGTATTTTTAAGTAAGTACAATAGTAAATATTTATTAAATTTGATTTAAAAAATATATTTTTGTCACTTTGTAATATTTGGTACTTAAATTCCATTCACATATGTCAATAATAAGTAAGTATGTCTATAAATTAAGAGTATTTGATTAAAATCATTTGTTTAATGTTGCAGGCAGTAGAACATGCAACATATGTTCATGACATTGCTCATGTTATCATCGATAATGTACAGTTTATGTTAGGAATGTCAAGCACTGAAGCTGGTAGCCTTGATCGTTTTTACAGACAGGATGCAATGATAGCTGCATTTCGAAACTTTGCTTCTTCTGCTAACTGTCATGTTACTTTAGTTATACACCCTCGTAAAGAAAAAGATGGAGAACTTCTCACAGCAAACTCCATTTTTGGAGGTGTTAAAGCATCTCAAGAATCGGACAACATCCTCATTATACAACAGAAAACTTTGCAATCACTAAAATTAAAAAAATTTCTGCAGGTAAATATTAACTGGATTACAAATTGTAATTCTTAACTGGCACTTTTCAGATTTGCTAAAGTGGATTACTGCTTTTAGTTTGTACAGAATGATTATTAATTCTCCACTGTTCATTCTGTTTTTTTTTTTTTGTAGTTATATTTTCTAAATTATAAAATTATATTCAACAAAATACATTTATGTGACAAAATGGGAGTTTCCAGTTCATCTATTGAGTTAATTAGTTGACTGAGCGATGCGAGGTCTCTGTTTCAACTCGACCATACAGATTTGATTTGTGGTTTCTCGCTTGTTATGCAGTTTCAAACACATTGACCAATTGTTTTTAAAGTTTGGTACAAAGATACCCATACCTACCAACTTGTATGCATTATTTATAAATTTAAAACTAATTATACGACTTTACTTAGAGGTTTAATTGCTTTACATTTTTTTTTGTACTTTTTATGACATTTTATTGAAAATAATGAATATACCCCAGTTTCCTTACATATTTCAATGTGTGTCATTCTTATAAGGCTATTTAAAAATGAAATTTGTATTACTTAATCATTTGCATGCAGGGAAATACAATATTCTACACCATTTTAATGGTCCAAAACATAAAAATAATGTCAAATGTGTTTAACACCATAACTGTTGACATTTTTAAAAAAATTTATGTTCAGTCAGAAGTTACGAGATGCAAATTATTATTAACATCCGTTCTAATTGAGCACACTGTGCATATTGGCACTTTTATGTTTTGCTAGGTTAAAACATTCTGGTCATTAATAAAAAACGGTAGTTATTAATGAAACTTTCAAATGCTATTGAATATTTGCAGAAAGGACTATTCTCTATGGTTTGTGATAGAAGCCATCTGATTCTAAACTGTACCCTGTAGTTGATAGTGTTTCTAATCCAGTTGAGAGCGTTATTCAGACTTGTAATTGATATCCTAAATTTGGTTGGAGATTCTGTTGGTTGGTACTTATTTATTTATTCCACTTTGCATAAAAGACAAGGTTATAAATTTGTTTTTAAAATGATTTAAGTTTGTAGCATACCATTAGTTTGTAAATGTAAGAACCAGTCACATACTTGTGCATTTTATAGAATAACAATCATTGCCCACCGTCCATGCTATCCCTCATTTCTTACTAGAGTGACAGTGGTGTTCTCCCTGTGCATAGTATATTGACAAAGGTATGGTAAGTCATCAGATTATTAATTTTGAACCACTTACTTATTTAATTTCAAACTATGTAATTCACACTGAAACCAAAGCAATATGATTTAAGGAGGCCACTTTCACAGGGAACACCTATTTTTCCTTTATATTCAATAATATATATAAATCCACAAAAAAAATTTAAACTATATAATCCAAGCTATCAAATTATCAATAAGCTCGATCCAAGCTTATTTTAGTATTTTTCATATATCCAATGTATGTGCTGCTGAAATTATATAGTATTTTGACAGAGAAAATCACCACTGCAATGTGTGAAGATTGAAATTGTTCATTAAACTGCGTAAGCAAGAGACTGGTTCATAACAATTTTTTTAAACTGTAGATGGCAGGGATCTTTTACCACATGGTGGTTTTTGTTTAGGTTACCACTTACCATCCTCATGCTTTTGTTTACTTCTGTTCATTTTATTATTTGTCCAATGATTTATCAAAGTAACATGTTTAAGATTTAAAGTGAGAAAAAATTTCAAATTTGATTTCTCTTCACCCTCATTACTGAGGTTCTGCTCAATTTGGCCAACCTTTTTATTATTCAGTGAGATCATGCTTATTCTATTTTATGTTCTTACTTATGGAAACACCCACAAGTAACTAACGTACCACCACGGAGTTAGCACTAGGGAGGTCACCAGGGCTCCGTTTGATACACCATTAGGCCTGTGTCATTCACTCTATCAGCACAGGTCTCTTGACACTTTTACAGTTAGCCAAGCTATGTACAGTAATGAATGTGTGTGTGTGTGTAGATGAGTGAGAGTAGTATGAGCTAGAGGTATGGTGGGATCATTAAGATCATCAGCTGCCTCTATGGAAGACATAAAGATTTCTGAGAACCATTTATTTTTCAAGAATTCAATCTCTGTCTGTGTCTACTGCCCTGTCTGTTTCACATGCCACATCCTTTGTCACACTTAGTTAGCCTTTGATTTTGTAAACATTATGCAGTCTTGTTTTATAGTGTCCTCCCATGGTAAAAAATTTTTGAAAAAGATAAAGATTTTAGAAAAGAAATAGTGAAACTGTAACTTGTATTACTAAAACTTACTAGCCTAAATGAACATAGTTTTTGTGGGTTAAAAATTTAAATTTCCCTGTTTTAGTTATTATTCCAAAATTTGTAAAATTTATCCTGTACTACACTAACACTATGTTTGTATATTGCCTCATTGTTTTGGTATCCACGAGATATTCCAAGAATCCAAACCACACTGTTAACAAGGGATTACTGTTAGCAATTTAGCAGTCTCATTATGCTTAAAAGCAAAAAAACGTTCAACTAATTATGTTTGTGAAAATGTTAATTTTGTACTTCTTTTCCTTATTAGATTGTATCCTTATCTTATTTTTACAGATTGCAAAGAATAGATATTGTGGCGATCTTGGAGTAATGCCTTTAGAATTTGACAAACTTAGCCTAAGCTTTGCCGAAAAGAAAGGGAAGCAAGAAGATAATTTTATGCTGCCAAAAGAATATAACTTACATATTTTGTAATATTTTTTTAATAAATGTAAATGCCTACAATAAAAGGGTCATCCCTATATGTTTTATAAAATTTAAATTTTATTGCTATCATAAAAAAACTTTATATTGGCAGAACTCAACTCTGTAAAACTTAAATTTCAGAAGCAGTATTAATCAAGTGATGGTACTACTGGAGTGGGCAATAGGTAAAAAAATCTGATTTCAACAAATCAGGATTTTTGTAGTTAAATTCTGTACAATTGTTTCTCTGAAAGGTCTATTGCTATAGCTAATGTTCTTAATAGATTGTGAATATCTGTGGAGCAGCGGATTGCCCAATAAAACTAACTAGATTAGAATCTTACTGGTAGTGTAACTCAGTGGACTGTGTAATAAGGCAAGAATCCATTGGATATTGCTGTTTGAAGGCAGGTGCACCCTAAGTTGTGATAAAGATGCATTGTTCTCAAGGGAGAAACATTTCTACCACGGGGTACTGGATGCCCATTGCGAACAACGTTAATAGATCAGGGGCTAACCATTGACAATTACCCCCTCCCCTTTACCTCTGTCTTACTTTTTTATCATAAAAGACTGTCCAAACAACCTGGGAAGTTTCTGATGTTGAACTGACTCCGACTACAATAGCATTTAAAAAGGCGGTAAAGTGCAAGAAGAAAATATGTGTATGAACATCCTGTTCAGATGTGAGATTTTTGGGCACAGTTTTTGAACAAACTTTATTTTAAAATGTTCATGCAAAATCTTCCACACAGATTCAGTATCAATTCTAACAATCTCGGCAACAGCACAAATGCTCAACTGACGGTCTTTTTGGATTAAATTGTTTTTATTTTTAATGATATCATCCATCGTTGATGTCGAAGTTCATCCTGGACATGGGTGATAACCTATCTCTTCTCACCCTTCTTTGAACCGTTTAAACCACTCAAAAACCTGAGTGCATGATCATTCATTAACATACAGTTGTTTCAACAAATCCAACAGGCAGTAGATGCACAGTCTAATATGAATGAATGCCACAGCCTGACTTGGAGCTTGGTAGTCATATTGGCAGTAGGAATGGCAAGATGAGATGTCACATGTCACGACTGTGTAACAATTGACCTTGCCACACTAGCTGGTTGTCTTTAGAAAAATCAGTCCGGTTATTTTGTAGCCACACCTCGCGTATCTAATGTTGGAATACTAACTAGTTCAAAAATCATAATATAGTTTTGGTTAGTTTAGTTCATTCAGGGTTTTTTTAATCTTCTTATAATTTTTGGATAATGATAATTTGGGATCTTACTTATATTTTTATCAAAATAAAGTGAAAAAATATGGCAAGAAAAAAAATAAATGTTGTCTATTAGTAAAAAAGAGAAGAGGAAAGTGGCTGTAAAGATTATTTTCTAGGAGGATTTAAGTTGTCATTTCTGCCTTTTGAATTTGGTTTCCCGAAAGTTGAGTGTAAAAATACACTTTAAATTCCTGACAAGCGTTCCTCACTACCAAGCGAGTAGATCGATGCAAGTTAATTAAATTTGTGTATTAAAATATTTAGAAAATATTTTTTTTTAACTTGTGATACACTGTTTATACACAAGGGATTACAAAACTGGTGCTGAAGTTAGGCGAGTCACGATTGCACAAGACCAACAAGTAACTGTGATAGTGTTTATTACTGTTTTGTGGTTAATTTGTTGTGTTCCAATTAATGTAAATTAAATTAAAATGAGTTTTACCTACAGGGCATTGGGAGTTACAACTGAGTTTTCAGCCTCAACGTTCTGTTTGTATCCTCAGTGTAATGTTCACCAGTTTTAGAGTTTTTCCTTCTTGAGGACTATCTCACAAACACTTTCTGTGCAAAGCTTAAGAAAGTTATTTGTATACCTAATCTTAAGTTATTTAATCGACTTGGAACTTAAAAAACTTAATTCTGAAAATTGTGGTGTGCAGGACTATTATCGTTCTTCCCCGTGGCCCTGCTGCAGTTTCAGGTTCCTTTTTGCAAAGGCAACAATTAGGCGAGATTTGTGTTAATCCCACCCACCTTACACACAACTCGATGAGTAATATTAGCAAATTACTGTAGCAATAGTTGCAGTATATTACTAAATAATATTTACTCCAATCAAATTTGCAACTATGTTTAAATTGTTGTTGAGGTTGAGACAGTGTTAATATGCTTCCTCCATATAGATCAAGATGCATTGGTAAAATTTATCATTAAACTAAACCGGTTGGATGTTATGTTATGTATTTTTGGCACTTAAGTGTATGAACGTTTAAGGCAAACTCTTTTAAATTCAAAACTTATAGCAATTTCAACCCATGAAATAAACATATTTTTTTTAATGAATTATTTGGAGTAGTTATCTCTATATTACATTCTTTAAACATAATACAAAGAGTGGTGTGTTGATAAAATGACCCATAAAGTTAAACTTTTGAAGTTACTTTCCAGCATTTAAGAATCTCTAGAACCAATTTGAAATTTTGCTTCAGCGAAAGTTTAATTCCACACATTGGTCTAGATCAGGGATGCACAGACTTATTAAAAACTGCTTCCAAACTTTCATTTGCAAGGCGGTTTCGATTTTTGTTTTATTATTATTCAGTATTGAAAAAGTTTGTTCACATATATAGGTAGAACCAAATAAGCTGGCACATTTCAGAGCGTTTATGCGCAACTCTTTGTACATATTTTTGTCAATGCAGTGGTAAAAGTTCAACAAGTCTCCTCGTTGAATTTGTTGCGCAAATCTTGGTCGCTTTGCAAATCGATAATTTCTAACTGCATTGACTCTGGCGCATTTTCAACTGAAATCGAGAAAGGATTGCTGAATATGTCCAACAGAGGTTTCACTTTTTTGAAGTCCGAAAATCTGTCTTGAAAAGAGTGAATCAGAATATCCAGCTTTTCTACATAACTGAAATTAATCGCAGTTTTGTTGAATTTTTCGCCATTTTCTTATAATTCGGAAAATGATTGTAATTTCCAGAAGTCAGTTGCGATCTGAAAAGAGTCAGCTTGCATTGAAAGGATGATACATGAGCGTAGAGCTGGGATATCAGTTGATTTTTGCCTTGAATCCGTGTGTTCAAGACATTCAAATGATTTGTAATGTCAACTAAAAAGCCAAATCACACAACCAATCAGGATTTTTAAGTTCGGGACATCCTTTGCTTCTCCACCAGAAATATTCCAATTTCTTCTATTAAATTTAGAAATCGTTCAAGTGTCAATCCACGACTTAGCCACCTTACTTCTGTATAAAACAGCAAATCTCCATATTCGCTCGATGTCATCAAGGAATTGTTTGAATTGCCTGTGATTGAGTCCTCGTGATTTGATGAAATTTACAGTGAAACTACCACCTTCATGACATTTTGAAATTCAATTTTTTTAGAACAAAGGGCTTCTTGGTGTATGATGCAATGAAACTGCATGAGATCTTCAGCGTTTATGTTTTTCTTGCAGATACTTTTTAGCAAAGTAACTAGCCCGGAATTGACACCAATCATAGAAGGAGCACCGTCAGTCACAATTCCCGATAATTTTGATAAGTCAAAACCAGTTTTTGAACACTCATCCAAAAGTACATTGAGTATATCAACTCCTTTAGTTTGACCTTTCAATGAACACATTCCTAATAACTCTTCTACGACTTCAAAATCTTGAGTAACACCTCGTATGAATATGAGTAGTTGAGCTGTGGAACTAATATCAGTTGATTCGTCGAGTGCCAATGAAAAAATTCAATTATCTTAGTCTTTTCAGTTAATTGTTCCGCAATATTAGCTGACAAAGACATAATTAAATCTTTGGATTGTCATACGATTCAGTTGAATTTTCTCAAACTTTTTGCTGCTTCTGGACACATTTTCTTAGCGGCGATTTCAATGCATTCTTTTACAAAATCTCCATCATTGAAGGGGCGACTTCGCTTTGCTATCATTCGAGAAATTTCAAACTAACTTCTGTAGCCGTTTCTGAATCTTCAATGAGTTTTGTGAACACAGTTTGCTGACCAATAAGCTCCCGCTTCAAAGACAACACTTTTGCTTTCTTAATTCGCCTGTAAATTTGGTAAAAGAAGAATGCTGCGTTTCATAGTGCCTTTTACATTATATTCCTTTGCAATCGCAACAGAATTCTTACAAATTAAACAAACGACTTTGTTATGCAACCATACAAAAAATATTTCTCAGTCCATATTTCTTGAAACTGCCGATTTTCATCTTTAGCCTTACGTTTTTTACTAGGTCCTGGCTTGTCCATGTTGCGTTATAATCCTGTCTAGGGTTAACACTGCACCTAAAAACAATTACAGTACCTACTTAAATTACCCATCCTTTTTTAAATTACCAAGAATAATTGAATAAATAGGTAGGGAAACATTTATTGATAACAGAGTTTTACTTACGATTTCACAACACAATTATACACTTGACGGGTTAACACTGCAACAGTAGATCTACGTTGAATTTGGATTAAACTATATGCAAGAATGATAAAAAAAACTTTAATAAGACTTCAAAATAAAAAAGGGTCTCCTCTGATCTATGTGTGGAATCTCTACACTATTTTTGCTTCTTAAACATCACTTAAAATTACTCATAATTCATATGCTGTTTATTATTAATAAAATAAATGGATTAATAAATAATAATAGAAAATAAGGCACACAATGTTTATTATTTGTACTTACAAATTTGGTTCAGTATTCATTTGGGTCTTGATAAAATACAATACGTTATTGTATAATTTTAAGTTTTTTTTTCTTCTGAGTATATGTTGTGTAACAATGTTGCCTCTAAATATATGTTGGACTTTTAAATCTTCCACAAAATATTGCAGTGGAAAAGGGATTCAAGAAGAAATCAGAGATTGCAGTGGAAAAGGGATTCAAGAAGAAATCAGAGATTGCTTGGGGAGAGAGAGAGAGAGAGGATACTCCCATTGGGACTTGGATGCATAATAGGATTGTAGTTGTAACATTGTTTTTTATTTGTTTGAAGCTATGTCAGTGTATTGCTGCAAAAAGTGTTGCAATGGACCAAAATGGTTCCATTTGAAGTTTTTTAAAATTATTTCTTGCAAGATTATAATTCCAAAAAATATGTTTTACTTATTAGGTTTTAGTTCATAAAATGGCTTTTAGTATCTATACAATTAAATGATTACAATGCTATCACAAAAAAATTTCAAATTACCTTAGTACATTATTGCCATTTGAGCTACACTTTCTGCACAAACCACTTATAATTGCCTTACTGTTGCTACATCTACATCACTATTTGCGTCATCAGATGTATAGTTTTATCGTCACTTTCACTGCCACTTCATCTATACACATGTTTAACCAGTATGAAGCGTTTTTCAAAACATATTATCTCAGGTTAATATAGGATGACGTTAAAAACAAGTTTTTTAAGGAATTTGATTTACTGAGATTTAAGTTATCAAAGATCCTACAATTTAATTTAAAAAATATATAAAATTTCATTAGTTAATTTTTATCCAAAATTGATCATGTTTTAACTCTTTCAATTAAAATCAAAATGCACACTTTTACTTCCATATTTGTAAACCAAACAAAAAGAGAAAATCATTAATTTGTTACTGATGGCAGTTAAAAACCGTATGTAATCAGAGAAAATCAAAAATCTTCTCTGATAAATAATTCATTATACATGCAAAAAGTAGGGTATACTAAATGAAATCATTAAAACAGAGTCTAACTGTGAACTTATACTTTCCGAGAAACATAGAATGAAATAAAAACTACACAGAATTAATGTTAACATATTCAGTTTTGGTAATAATGTAAAAAAAAAAAAAATAAAAACAACTTTATTGATATTTTTATCTACAATAGATTACATTTAAACAGAATGAAGAACAGTACTTCTCTCAACTGTAATTGTTAATATATACTTCTATTTCCTTATACCTGTAAAAAAGAAGAAATGAAATTAATTTTTACTGATGACAGGAAACAATAAAACAACTTTATCAAATCATTCAGAAAATAATTGTAATCACAGAAAATCAAAGATCTTGGTGATAAATAATTCATCATATATGTAAAATGTATATGTAGAATATATTAAATGAAATCATTACAACATAAGTCTACTGTGAACTTATACTTTCAGAAAACAAACAGAACAAAATAAAAATTGAACAGAATTAATGTAAACGTATTCTTTTTGTAATAATTTAAAAAACATACATACAACTTTACAGATTTTTTTATCTACAATTGGTTACATTTAAAACAGAATGAAGAACATTACCTCTCTCAATTGTAACTGTAACGTATACTTCTACTTCCTTATACCTGTAAAAAAAAATATGAAATTAATTTGTTATTGTTGACAGGAAAAATTAAAACAACTTTATCAAATCATTCAGACAGTTATTATAATCACAGAAAATCAAAGATCTTGGTGATAAATAATTCATCATATTATGTAAAATGTAGAATATATTTAATGAAATCATTAAAACAGAGTCTACTGTGAACTTATACTTTTAGAAAAATAAAACAGAACAAAATTAAAACTAAACAGAATTGACATAAATATATTCAGTTTTTGTAATTTTTGTAAAAAATACAAAGAATTTATTGTAACAACTTTATTGGTATTTGTTTAATCTACAATTGGTTACATTTATACAGAATGAAGTACCTTACCTTTTTTAATTGTACTCGTAATGCATAATCCTAACTCCGTATACCTGTAAAAAAAATGAAAAAGTTATTTGTTATAATTAACAGGAGAAATAAAACAATTTCGTTAAATCTTTCAGAAAGTAATTATAATCATAGAAAATCAAAGATCTTGGTGATAAATAATTCATCATAATTCAAAGAAAAGGTACATTAAATTAAATCATTAAAATACAGTCTGATACACTAATACTTTCAGAAAAATGTACATATCAAAATAAAAATTTTAACAGGACTAAGATAAATGTATTCAGTTTACATAAAATTTTATAAATTTATATAACTTCTTTGTTATTTTTTCTAAACAAATTTAGTCACAAAGGTTAAATGGAAAGAATAATATTTCAATTATTGTAATGCCCATTACTTCTGCATCTGTTGTAAAAAAAAAAAACATTAATTTGTTATTGTTCACAGTTCGTTTTAATTACAGAAATCAAAATCTTGATGATAAATACTTCATCCTGTACAGTAAATCCTTGAGTTAAGAAACACTAAATTACAGAAAATTTGTATAATCAGAAATAAAATCTATATTTGCACAGCCTATTGATAACAAAGTCTAAAAACAAGATGATCAGCATACAAAATGTAAACAATGCTTTTGAAAAATTGAAATTAAGGTTATTTTACACCCTTCTCATTCCATTGAAGTATATAAATAAATACAGTACTGAGCAGTAATTTGCAGTGAGAATGATCAAATTCAAGCTTCTTTCTTATTTTTTAAATGCTGATTATTGAAAATTCCCCTTATCTAAAAAGAGCACCCATATATAGATCAGACAACTGAGAGTCTGCTACATATAAAAAATACAGTACAGTAAATGTAATTCAGACTTAAGAGAAAAAAAAAAAATTAACCCTTTAATTCCAATGTCAGATTTATTGGACAATTGTTTTATATAAATACATTCTCATCATTCTTAGGCTGCACATCTTTTTAAAAATATCAAGTCATAACTCATTTAACATAACCATTAAATATTACCATTAAATGTGTTTACCAAGTTCAAAATAAGTCCAAAATTAAAACATATTGCATTTTCATCCATGTACAAAAAGTTCATGGTACCTGTCAAAAGTGTTTTACAGGATTTACGTAAGTGTATTCAGTTTTAGTATAAATATTTTTAAAATGTATGAAACGACTGGTAATTTTTACATATTGGTCATAAAGTTTAATTGAAAAGAAAAACTTACCTTTTTAGTTACAATTATATGCAAACACCTACTTCCGTATATCTGAAAAAAAGATTAATTTGTAATTACTGACAGCAAAAAAAACGTTTTTAAAAGCATTAAAAAATAATGCTAATCAGAGAAAATCAGAGATCTTGATGATAAATGATTCATCATTAATAGAATGCAAGGATATAGAAAGTGAAATTATTGAAATGAAGCCTAATGCATACACACGCTTTAAAAAAATATGGAGAACAGCCATTCTTTTGAAACGGATGTGGCAAGTAGATTATTTTTTTGTGAAATACAATAAGAAAATAGATATTGAATAAAACTGTTTTTCTAGCCTAAAGGAATAAGGTTAATTTTTTTACATATACAAAACTTCCCGATTTTTCCCAGCGAAAAACCGTGAAGGTTATCATCACCAAGGCGAAAATATGAAAATTAAGGTAAATCATAAGATTTTTAAAGTTCTATTGTTAAATTCACAAAGGACTTTAAATGACCAAAGGATGTGACAAGAAATTCACCTGACTTCTGAGAAGTGTTAGGTCTCACTAAAATTTCTGTTAAATATTCATAAATAGCGTATTAAATAAAATACCATGGATTGGTTTAATATATAATCTTTACAACTGTACAATCCAAAAAATTTTTTTAAATATTTTGTTTTAATGAACGTGACACAGATTTGCAACAGATGGTGACAAGGGTGCTTGTTCACTTAGTTTTAACATTGAAAAAAATTCAACATCTTAAAAAATTATTTTTTGTTAGACACATTACATAATATGCACTAGGGCTTAACTGAACTGATATAAAACAAACCAGAAATAACACTTACTATTCTGCAGCTGACTAAATAAAGGCGATATCTAAATAATCAATAACCAGCTATAACAGCAAAACTTAAATCTTCAAAAAAATAAATGTAATTTTTTTTTAATGAATGATATGGATGTATATGAGCAGAGTCATAGAGCCAATGACTCGAAATAACTTTTGGCATCATTAAGCAATTTTTCTGTGATATGGCGGTTAAAAAAAAAACGTGATAAAAACTTCCTAATCCCTCATCTTTGTTGAGTTTACTGATTAGGTTTGATATTAAAATTTACACAATTACAACCATTTTATACATTAATGAAAACTTGATAGTCTATACAAAAATAATTTTAAAAAGTATTACAGTAGTATATCAACTTAACCATCTTCTTTTTAACATTTAAATCCTCTTGCCTGACATTTTTAAACAGTTATCCATAGTAAATAATTTTTAATAAATAATAAAAGTAACCTTCAACAGGGGACTTGCAGCATAAACAACAGCAGCTCAGACTATTGTACTTGCTTCCCTAAATAAACACAGATAATGGAAAAGTAAGTGATCCTATCACCTAATGAAATAAGATACTTCAAATAGTGATAAATTCAGAAAGTGTGCATGAATGTTTCTATTGAAAAATAAACACTCACATTATCTGATAATTATTCTCAGTGTATCAAGTCATTCATAACAGTCTACAATTATTAACAACCTACATATGTAATAAAATGTATTCAATACCTAATTAAATTAATTTGGAAATTAAGAGATTTACTACATTTCCAAAATAATAATAATAAAATATTTTGTGCTATAAACACAATATATAGTATGTTACTTTTATCAATCACCAAAAGTATGGGTGGTCTATTTCTGTTATCCGTCTTTTCTGTCATCTCAACAGTCCTGACAATTAATGGTGACTCTACAGTCTTTAAAATAATTAGGATAAGTATCATTATATCAAATAAATTAGGCTATATATAGTATGCCATCAGATTCATTGTGGGTGGTAGTTTATAGATGTCTTCATTATGGCATCCAGAATAACTAAAACATCATTTGGCATAACATTCTTATAATGAATTTGATCATGAAACTAAATGTCTGACTGTACCATATTACAAAATACATACTCAGGTTGCATTCATTCAAGGTGAGTTAATAAAATACATACAGAAAGTTAATAAAATAATTAGGATAAGTTTCAAGATAGATTACGATATATATAGCATGCCATCAGATTCACTGTGGGTGGTAGTTTGCAGATGTCTTCATTATGGCATCCAGACTAACTAAAACATCATATGGCATAACATTCTTATTATAATAAGTTTGATCTTAAAACTGATTGACTGACTATTTGTACTGTCTAAAAAATTCATACTCTGCCTACATTCATTCAAGTTTTTCAGTTCCTTACCAAGATAGAATGTTTCAATATTTCAAAATGGATTAGGCTGTAATATGCCATCAGATACATTGTGGGTGGTAGTTTATAGATGTCTTCATTATAGCATCCAGAATAACTAAAACATCATTTGGCATAACATTCTTATTACGAGTTTGATCACTGTTGATGGCATTCAAGAATAACAATAAAATGTTACAATACATACATTGCCATCAGCATTGTGGGTGGTAGTTTATAGATGTCTTCATTATGGCATCCAGAATAACTAAAACATCATTTGGCATAACATTCTTATTACGAGTTTGATCATGTGACTGTCTGATTGTACAATCTTACAAAATACGAATATATACTCCACCACTCATTCAAGTTTTTCAATTCCTTACCACAATAAAATGTTACAATATTTCAAAATAGATTAGGCTACAAATAGCATGCCATCAGATTCATTGTGGGTGGTAGTTTATAGATGTCTTCATTATGGCATCCAGAATAACTAAAACATCATTTGGCATAACATTCTTACTATAATGAGTTTATGAAACTGACTGTGCCATCTTACAAAGTTTTTCAGTTACTTAACAAAATAATTAGGATGTTTCAAAATTTCAAAATAGATTATGCTACAGTATGCATAAGATTCATTTTGTGTGGTAGTTTATAGATGTCTTCATTATGGCATTCAGTTCAACCAAAATAACATTTGGCATATTATGCAGAGTGACAATGCGAGACAAAAGGAATTCCATTTTAAATTTCCATTCCCTAAATGAACTGTACTGTTAAGGCTACAAAGCTGAAATTTGGTGGGTTGACACTACCCAAATACTTATACAGATCCTTAAATCGAATTTACAATCTGTTAAAATGTTAGTTGTAGACATATAGTGTTCGGGTTTAAAATCCTTAGATGAGATGAAAAAAGAATTGCTTTTAGTTTATTGTTTCATTTTAATGAAATTTAAAAATATACTTGCTGCTGGTAAGTATTATCAAAAAATGTTCAATAATGACTGAAGCAATTTTGAACTGGTAAACAGTAGTTGTTCTAGTAACCACTGTTTTCTTTTTTCTTTACTTTTGACAAACGGTTTTTCACCAAAATATACATCTAAATAACTGTCTAACCACTACAAATAGAAACAATGAGCATTATCAAAAAGTTTCCTTTTTGAGACACATTTTTTTCTAACTTTTTGGGCATTTCTTATAAAAACCATGGAGATAGGAAAAAGTTGAAGAAAATTTAATTAATGATTAATGATGTAGATACAACCAACAATGTAGCTGCAAAAAAAGTACAGCATTACTAATGAATTTTAATGTTTATATTTAATTATTGTAACTGTTTATTGTATAACCTCTTTATTCTAATGTAACAATAAATAATTCAAAAGTTATAAGAAGGTTATAAACACGATATATGGTCCAAGTAAAGAGCAGTACTTCAAAAATTGACAGAATTGAAATCCGTCATCAAAATTAACGGAAAAAGTTTGTAATTGTTTTTTGTTTACCAATTGTTTGACCCTTTCTCGCTGCTATATCTCGCAATCACATGAGAAATCAAATATCTTTTACTTATTTTAATATAATCTTTTAAAAAATAAAATATAATCTTTTAGAAAACAGTAAATAAAAAAAAATACGTGAAATGTACAAAACACACAAGCAGAATGCACTCTAAAGGTCAACTCTTCCACGAATCTAAATTGATACTAAGACAGAAATGAACGAACAGAGCAGGTATAAGGGTGGATGACCCCTCTTTCTTTTGAAAAGAATATAGGTCATCCGCTGAGCGCGCAAGTGACACGTAGGCGTAAAGGCCTGATACAAAAGTGGCGCACGGGCATTGTACATTTGTTTTCACTACAAATATCTTAAATTCCTTGAACTATTGTTGTTTGAGGTTAGGTCGGATTAAGCGGGACTCTATTCTATTTGGTTTAATCTCCAGTGATACACATATACACCCAAGAAAGAATCTCTCTATTGGATTCAAGGGACCTGAAAACATTAAAATTCATCAAAATCTAAAGATTGACTCTTTTTTACAATCACCAAATTTTTGTAATCTTCATATGGTGAAAAGTAATATAGATTATAGTATGCCATCAGATTCATTGTGGGTGGTAGTTAATAGATGTCTTCATTATGGCATCCAGACTAACTAAAACATCATTTGACATACTGTTTTAACATTCGTAATGAATAATAAAAGTTTGATCTTGAAAATAGTTATGCTACATTACAAAACATTTTTTTTTTATGATGGTATGTATACAAATGCAAATAATGCATATGTAAATCCTTACGTGTTTTATTTCTACGACCAGACAGCTGGAAGGTTACATATTTTACAAACTCAAACATTTTTTTCTTTGTTTTACACAAAGGTAACATCGTTTTGGTTATGAAAAGTTCTACAGTATTATAAATAATTTTGTATTATTTTGTTTAAGTAGTAATGCATTAGATTCATTAGATTAATCTTTATTTGCATTTTGCAATTTTTTGACACTTATTACTTTTAAATGTACTGTACGGCATATATACACTTGCTTATGTTATTTGTCACTTTACAATGATTTAAAGTATACTTATAAACATTTTTTTCATAAAAAAGATATTAGAATAAATATTTATCATAGAAAATAAGTGTATTAGTCTTTTTGCAATTTGAATTTATACTGTTTATAAAATTAATTACGTTAGATTATTGTATTAGTTTTGCATTTTTTTTTACACTTCAGCAACTTACTGTATAATAATGAAGTAATAACTCAAAGTATGTAGTTTGTTATATATAAATTAATGTAACAAATTTAAATTTTTTGGCCTTTTCATAAAATTCTACTTATTTAATTAATAAAAATATTCATTAAAGTTTCTTCAAACATTTTTGCACAAATAAACATAGTTTTTTAAGAATAAAAAAAAACTTATATATTTTAAAACTATTAATTTATTTAACAATATACAATAAATGATTAAGTGATAAAATGTTAATTGTAAAATTGCATTCAAAACCTATTATACTGATCAATAAAAGTTATTGAATTGAAAGAATAAATCCCAAACATGGATGAATTAATTAACAAAGCTAGGTGGAAACAAGATATGATACATAACAAAGCTATCAGCAAAACCACACAAGCCACATTCGCCAGAGTTCTGGGTATGCTGTAGTAAATATTTATCCAAATTGATTAGATGACTTTGATAAGCTGTAATGTTAATGTGGGCCAGTGTTAATGTAGATATTGATAAAAATAGACAGTTCACACCACCAGGGCTCAGTTTTATAAAGTTACAAATTAAAAGTACTTATAAAAATACCAGTATTTCACAAAAATTAATCATAAAATATTTGTGAAAAAATTTAAGTGTTTTGAAATATAGTGCATGCTTACAAAATTACTTACAATGTTTATTCTATGCTTGGTCCTTATGAGGTTATAAATTATGCTTTACTAAAAGTATTAATTGCATGCTGACTTTGAACTAAGAAAATCAGATACTTTCAGTAATGTAAACTTGTAGCTATGAAAACTATAACAACTGCAAGTGAAACTAAAATGTTGGCAATGAATTAGTTCAATTGTACAGATCTTTTTAACTAGTAACTTAGTCTTTTAACTTTGTGGAAATTTCAACTAAATAGTCATGGTGTTCCCTTGCCAATACAAATTGTAGTTAAAGTAATAAATTGATGCTTTATCTTTATGAATGCTTTGTTTATATAAATAAAACTATGGTTCAGGATTTTGTGAATGCAATTCACTAGATCTTGGATGTTAACAGTGAAAGCCTATATGAACTTTTGACTTATTTATCCCAAACTTAAATAAGCACTTTACATTAAAATTTGGTTTCATAAAGAAAGAAATTACCTTTTATTAAATAACGATGAACAGCTGCTGAATACCTGTAACAATATCAATATATAAATCACTTCATGAAAAATAATATATTTTGTACTATTTAATACTAAATAAAATAATGTTATACTTCATTAAAAATTAATATAAATTAAAAATTTTGTATTAAAAGTAATATTACTTACACAAAATAGAAAATACTTGTGTTGCTATGTAAAATAAATCACAAAACAGCTTGTTTAAAGTTATAGGAACTACAAAAACAAAATTAATAGATTTTTTTTTTTTTTTTTTTTTTTTTGTAATGGAATACCATTAATGTGTATATTACTATATCAGAAATGTACTAACCTTTTATTCTAAATTTAACCAAATCTTTCCTGAAAATTATAGATTTATGCAACAGTGGTTCCATGTAGTAATTACATGCTTGATCATATCATGGTATTGTAAAAAAATAAGGTCTCCACCATTTTTCGCACTATACAGAAAAAAATATTAATCCTTTAAGATTTAGCTAGAATAACAGTAAAAGATGGTACGTAAGCTTTATAATCTGTAAACAGTCCTTAAAATCAGCACACAATAAAATCTGTAAGACACTCATTCGTTTAGACCATCCTATTACCATAAAATTGTTTGGATTTGGCAAACGGTTCGTTAAAACAAGAGGCAGTTATGTAACTCTTATAATTTAGATTTCTGCCGAGTGAAGGATGAAGTCAGTTGATTAGTGTATATATCTCACTCATTCTCAAAAGAGAGAAATGCAGCTGATAATTAGCTGACACGCACATACCTTCTTTGTAAACTAGTAAGCCCATATAATCCTTTCGAGAAAACATTATATACACAATCTTTGTTAAAATTCTTGAACAGATATACCTGTTGTACTGTTATACATTAATATATGAACTGTAATTAAATTGTGTAACATAAGTTCTATAATCTTTGATTCATTATACATATATTTTAACCTACACTTTGATTTAAACATTAAATCCTTATATTCATCGTGTAAGTACTGTACTTTGATATGTATTATGTAATTTTTCAATAAATAAATAGAACACAATGCAGAGCAAATTGAGATGTACATTTTATAATTGTTTTTCTTTTAACAAAACAAAATAACTGTAATTTCATCCTAGCACAAGGCTTTAACTAGAAATATGGTCCGTATAATTCTACATAAATGAATTTAAATGCTACTAAAAATTCACAGATTATTAAGTTATTTGAGAAATTTATATAGAAATAATAATTCTGCAATATATGGATATATCATTTCCATAAAAGATTTTTCTGATGAAACAACAAATCATAACCTATCTTCAACCATGTATTGTACAGTTTGTCCATTCCAAATTCCTCCATGTCTGACCCTGGAAAATTTAAAACATGAACTATACCTCTCACAATATACTAGTAATTACTCATGTGAATCACAAAGACAGTAAACTTATATTGTCCATCAGGGTCACGAATGGGGCCATGACGGTTTCTCGAACAGACAGATAACAAAAAACCTTTAAAAACACAACTCACCCCAAAAATAAAGCCAAAATTATTTTTCACTGCAATCTGGCTACTACTGTACCTATTGGGAGCATTGGTGTTATATATATATATATATATATATATATATATATATATATATATATATATATATATTATTGCTAATAATTATTGTTTAAACTTTTATTTACTTGTTACTTTTATTATTTCTCTAAGAGCTATGTATAAAACAATAATATTTCATTAACTTTTAATAATGGACTGCTAGTTTTAAAGAAACTGACGGTTAATCATCAAAGTTTTACTGCATATCCTTAACAGCCTATACCTAGCCTACACACAATGTTATCAGCATGTTAATTATCCCTACACTTTATCAGTATGTACTAAATTGTCAATAGTAAATAAACTCTGTAATATAGTTTTTACATTAGAGATGACTGTACAAAGATACTGGAATTTATTTACAAGCTGTATATTACAACAGCACATTTAAAATTTATAGTCATAATGAATTATAAATTAATAAATCTTTTATAAAAAGTGTATATTGGAACAAGTCTTAGGAAAATATAAAATATTAGTGTCATGTAACGATAAATAGTTTTATAAACAAGTTTATTTGTATTTTTATAAAACCAATTATTCAGTTTTCTTTGTCCTTGCTTTCTTCACAGGAACAGTTCTCTTTTGTGATTTAAGAATTGCACTTGCTCTTCTTAGTGCGGCCTGCAATAAAAATGAAAACATTTTTTTGTAATTCCTAAAATAATGAAAAAACACTACATACACTTTCTTATATTCTATTAAATATTTTGAAAGGGCCTCAAAAGGAGCTCTTAAGCAGCTCAAGCACACAAACATACAAATAAAGCTATTTGACAAAAATTCTTGTTTGGAAGATTAGTATAATAAACAAAACAAAATTACAGTTAAGAAAATCTAAAAATCTAAATTTTTCAAAAAAACAGTCAAGGCTTACTATCTGGCATTAAGAATACAGATGATGCCAGACTACTGATTTTGCCGTAATACCAAACATCCACAAATTTGAATCAAACAAAAGGAATAACAAGATTAAAGTGTGTTGCTATTTCAGGTACTGGAAATAATAAAAATAAATTTTGTTAACTTGAAACTGTTTTAAAAACTGTTTTGAAAACTTAGAAAAAGTTTTACATTTAAAACTGTTCATAAAAACAACAATTTCTGAATACCATATAACACTGTAATAAAATAATGTATTTTAACTGAAATTACCAAACAAAAAGAACCTAAAACACCTTACATGAGGTTGGTAAAAACCTGGATTATAGAAACAAACTATAATAGCCTAACATATGACATATAACTACATACATTTAATTAATATTGTAAATATTAAGTAGCCTGATTGTAAGCTTACAGAATTGTTTTAAAGTAAAATTACAACTGTAGAAACTTGAAATTTTGTATCACCATTTTTCCCCTTTTTTTGAGAGATTAAAAAGACTTCCTTTTTAAGTTACTGAATTAATTTTATGCAAGATAGCTTTCAGGAAGCTATTTCGTTCCTTAAGTGCTTGTCTTCCCCATACAACAATATCAGAAAATTTCATAATCTCCACCTCCTTTATTTCAGTTAAAAAGCACTTTACTGTACTTTCTACAGTGAAAAAGTAAAATAAGAATAGTAATAAATAGTAGAGTTCTTACCTTTGTAAGGTCCGTACGGTATTTGTTCACAAGCAGCATTCTTCTTAATATGTAAAGAGTGCGACGAGGACCAGACTTTTTGAAAGTCCTCTTCACTGTAAACTGAGCTGGCTTGTGCTACAAAATAAACATTTTGTTCATAGCAAATGTTTTTAAAACAATTTCAATAGTTATTATTTTTTTAGATTTGTTCTTTCAAACAAAAATACATACCATTGCTTTTGCTTTCTTCGTAACCACTGTGAAACCTTTGTTATCTGCTGGTGCCTCAACGCCAACACTCTTGCAGTGGACAAGCCCATTATAGCGAAATGATGCAAGATTTAATAGATTATTAGGTTCCTAAAATTAAAAATATATATAAAAATACATATATGTAATGAGTAAAAAATAATAGAAAAGGAACAAAAAATAATTAAAATTTGACTAAAGACAATTTTGTAAAATTTGTTCTTAAGTTGTTCGTCATATATTTCATATTTATTACCAAAATTCCTTCAACAATTATACAATATAATACAAAATATGAAGGACGTATAGGAGGCATAAATGCCCGTATATAGGTAGGTCCTGAAAATTAATTCCTAGTACTATTATTATAAAATTTAAATTGAATAGATATTTAACACAAAAACATTTTTATATTATGAATTAACAAAAAAAAAATCACTTATAAAAGATTTGTACTTAGATCACATTAATTTATTAACTAATAATCATAATTAATTATTCAACTATCGTTTAAATAGTTACATTCACAGTAAGTAGAATACACGGTATGGGCCACAGTGGGTATGCGCAGTAGACTACCGCACGTGTAACATCACTGGGTCAAACTCTTCACTGCTACTGTATATAGTTTCCCGCTAAACAATGCATGTTCTGTAAACGTAGTTGGAGATTTGGTGTGTTCATTTAATCTGTGGGTGTTGTTTTAAATAAAAGGTGTCAACAACAATACCGTACAATAATTATTTTGTGTTCGAGGTTTAGTAAATATAAGAAAAGATTTAAGTATGTTTTGAATCCTAAAAAATACATAATGTGTTTTGTTTAGAATTGTATAATTGGATATGCATAACAATGCCTGGTTGCGCTATTGTCAATTGCTATAATAATGATAAGAATTGTAAAGGAAAGAAATTAATTTCATAAAATTCCAAAAGATGAAGGCCAGAGAAAAGCATGGGTTCATGCATGTAAACGATCAGATCATTTTCATTTTGATAATGTTAAAGTCTGTTCACTTCATTTTAATGATGATGATTTCAAAAGGATTTTAAATGCGCATTACTAAATACAAAACCTAAAAAACAGCTGAAATCCAGTGCCATTCATTCCACGTTTTAACATTCCCACCATTGAAAATAAATGTGTTGATTCTGAACAACCTACAAGGATTAAAAAACATGAAAACCAAGAAACATTAAAAAAACTTATTGACGAGTACGATGGAAATCTACCAGGAAAATCACCTGTAAATGGAAATGACATTGGTGAAATTGTAACGTGTAATTCTGTAAATGAAACCCACCCTTCCGTAGTCAGTAGCTTTAATACAAATATTGTTGTAAATAATGCCTCTGTAGAAGAAATGAAATGTTTAAGAAATGAAAATTTAATTTTTGAAGGAATATATTCAACTTGCATTACAAGAACTTGCCTCGGTTAAAAATAAAAATGTGGTTTTACAAAGCAATGTTATTAAGTTTAAGAATATTTTTTCTGATAATCCGACGAAGAGGAGGAGCCTTAAATGACTTGAAGATGATGTGAAGTGTGATCTACAGGAGAACTCTGATCTACTGAAGATGATGGCTGGCTATATAACATAGTCAAGAAGAAAAAAAATTGTCTCAACTTTTGTATACGGTCATGCAACAAACGAGTGCCATAATAATCAAAGGGATTGGCTGTCAATTTTGTCAAAAGGCACCTTATGTATCCTACTGAAGAATGGTTGAACGTCATGGTAAAAATAGAAAGGGACTTTTTGACACATCATTGTGAGAATGGGCTAAATAAAGAAACAGGTGTGATGAAAAATCTGACAGACAAACTAAATAATAAGTATTCTTCGGTAGGTGAATTTACCATATCCTGTTACGGCCATATCCATACATTTATGAGGATGAAATCTTTAAATAAAAAGAAGTCTTTTAAAAAAATTTACGTAAATAAATTCACTGATGCTGGAAGGAAGAAAAGTAACAAACTCAGTAAACTACAATAACTTGTACTAGGTATCAAAAATAGTTGGTTATCTATATACGAATAATAATAATAATTATATATATATATATATATATATATATATATATATATATGTATATATATATATATATATATATATATATATACAATTGTGATGTGTGTGTGTGTGTGATGGCATGTTTCGAAATGTAAATTCTAGGAAATACATTTGTTTTATTTTACTGTTTACATAATATGTCTGTGTTATTTATTTATGTCTATCGTATTATATATAAAAATATATACAAAAAAGGACCGAAAAGGGGCATAAAAGCCCATACATAGGTTGGTCCTTTGTAATTTAATTTATTGCTAATTTTTTATTCCAGATGTATGTTTTCACAGTCAACCAAATAATTGTCAAGGAACATCCTCAGATACATAATTCATAGTGTGATGTGCTTTTAACTTTTAAACAAAAAATAACCCTGGGATTTTTCAAGCTATAGGACTATAATTTACTTTAATATTATGTAATATTGTATAAAAAAGTTTCCATTTTGACAATGAGCGAATTTAGTAAGTAAAGTAATTAATAGCATTATTAATGTTAGACAAAAGGAATTATATAATATAGTAATTACTATAATAAAGTTACTAAGACTAACATTACAAACTATTTTCTACTAAACACAACGTCTGAGTTTGCCCCGACAACGCGCTATAGCCGGCAGGTGGGGGGGAGAAACATCCGCGTGGCCCATACCATGGTTACATTTGTTCCCAAAGTGATTCCTGGAAGTAAACTTTTCTTTGCAACAATTCATATTTTTAGAATAACCCACCAGCACCATTTTCTAAAATAAATACCAATATAAAACATGCATAAGCCATGTCGCCAGAGTCAAAAATCTTACAATGTTCTAAACATAGATAGCATTTTTATTTATATAATTTATTCAGTCAGACTAGGTGAAACCTGTATAAATAACAGATTTCAGCAAACAAATAATCTATCTTGTGTACACATCACATTATCAGGAACAAGTCTAAACATTTTGTATTTCAGAAAAATGTCTCCAGCAAGATAGACTAATTTTTTTCATGCAATGGAAGTTACATTGACAAGTGCCGTTGTCATGTAGTTCTGAAAACTGGACACCTTATTGGTTGCTAGGCAGCATACTCCAGAACATATATGTAAAGACAAGGACAGAAAACACTGAGGCATGACATCATATGGTTTTATAAAGACTGGACATCTGATTGGTTGCTAGGCGGTTTACTCCATAATTTTCTATTGAGTAACAAAAAGACAAGGACAGAAAACATTAAGGTGTGTCGTCACATGGTTATGAAAACTGGACATCTGAATTGGTTGTTAGAGTATAGGAGAAGGCACCATATTCCAGAACCTTTTATTGTGTACACAGAAACATAGTGAAAGTATAAAAAGGAGAAAAAAGTCGGAATAGGAGTTGGTAAGAGGATACCAAAACAAGAAGATCTAAATTTATAGTGTTCTGAAAAGTGTTAACACAATTAAGTATTCAAATTAAAGTTAATCAAATTAAAGTAACTTATTACAATTTGGGTGAGTACAAACAGTGGTGAAATTTTATTTTATTTATTCTGTGCACATAGAATTCCTCAACACCCCTCCAGCTTCCTTCAACAGTCCAATGTCAAAGAATGTCTGCCAATTGAGTCCACAAACTGTTATTACTCAGTGATAATAAAGGAAAAGGAGGAAGCTATCGTGAGAGCTGGAGAAAGCAATTGATTGATGGGTGTTTAGTTTTTGTAGGGCAATAACTTACACGATATTTCTAAAGTTATCTGTTCTCAGAATGCCCACTCCTATTCCCTTTTCTGTAATAATTTCATTAAGTGTGTCAACTATTTTACTGTGTGTTTGTTAGTCTGATAAAAAATATAAACAGTTATATTACTGTTACATACTTTTGATTTTTAAATTTAACAAAACGTTAAGTGTCTTTGTGTGTGAGTTTCAAATTGTTGTTTAAATCCTGTTTTCAATTTTTTTCATGAAAATTAATTAAATAGGTCCTAAAAGAAGTGTTTATGAACACACTTTGACTATTGAACTAAAAAAGCTACAGTATGAAATGTAAAATGACAAAATCTTATTTATATAATGTAATGTTTTTCAGTTATTTATTTACTATTATTATAATTATATTTATTATTACAACTGAACATCAAAAACAAAACAAACAAATTAATGACAACACTAAACAAATGATGAACACTAAACAGTGATTTCAAATTTCCTTAAATTAATTAGAGTTAACAAAGTTTATTAATTATTTAACTATCACGATATAGTAATACACTTCCAGTTAATTAGAAATAGTAATATGATCATTCAGTTAGTTTCTAATATTATGACTTTCATATTAAAACAAATACAAACAATAACATTTAATTATGACATCCATTAACTATTAATACAAACAATAATATTTAAATAATTATTTACATTTACTCCTAATGCAAAACATCTAATATTAGAAGGATAGTATTGAATCATTCGCCCCCCTACTATTTAGTTCAAATAGTAATCAACATTTGTAATGTATATATTGTAATTGTAATCAACATTACAAATTTGTAAAAAAAATTTGATCGATCAATGTTGGTTTGCTTTACTTCAAATAATTTGGAATTCTCAATTAAAATTATTCAAATTGATTCATAATCCCTACACTACTAAATTATAAAATTTTAAATAAAATAAATTAAAACTAAAATTTAAAATAAATACCTTATTTTAAATTTTAGTTTTAATTTATTTTATTTTAAATTTTTTAATTTAGTAGCATAAGGATTAACTACTAATCTTAATTTATTCTTAAACTATTTTTATAGTCCTTCCTATAGTTAAATAATGTTCCGAGTTTGCACAGGCCACTAATGTCTATTACATACTTGTTTATGAATATATTAACTCTCCATGATATTTTTTAATATGTATTATAATCTTGGACAAATTAATATTTCAATATATTTCACCTATCACTATCATTAATCAGTTTTTAAAAAATGTCTTGTTTAATTATTTTTTTAAATTCTTGTAAAGGGATTGTCGAGCTGGCCTCATTTAAGTTTATATTAAAAATATAGAAATTTTATATATTATAAATTAAATTGTTTATTTTAAATGTTTTAAGTAAATTATTATTGTAGTAATATTCATTCAATGTCATTTAAAAGTTTCATTAAAAATCGTTACAAATAAATGGTTAGATCTCACGAGTAAATAAATTTCCCTAAATATATTTAAATTATAATTTCTTGATGCACTCACTGTATTAATAAATAAATCATCTATCTATTTCACTTCTAACAACATTCACTTCTAAAAATCACTAACTTCACTGTTTAACTTGTTTCACTATGATGAAGACGAACCGCTCTGGTCACCTATTGTCTCTTAAACCCACGCCGGGTAGATATATATATATATATATATATATATATATATATATCTAAGGACACAAAATCAAGTTTTTACTACTTCTCGTCTAACTCAATGTCTGAAAAACTCTATCACTCTGGTGTTCAAGTTTGTAAAATTTATCAAAGTATCCTGGTTACCTTAAATTTTGCACATAAATTTGTCGAAACTAGAGTCTTTAACAGCATGATTGTTTTAACATATTTATTTTGTCTTGATTTATTTAATTTAAAATTTGTCGAGTTTGTTCCATAACCTCACTTCCTCACAAAGCTCTCAATTGATTCGCGCTCTTGGGATATGCCGCATAGATTGGTATCCTCTAGCTTCAGTGATGGCGTCTTAATATGTCTGCCTGGTCACTAAACTTGTAGCTGGTGTCTGTGATTTTTTTATCTATACTTGTCCCGCCGTTGAAAACATGGTTTTAATTCCTAGAATGCTAGTTTAGTGATATAATTTAGTGTTCCTGGCTGAATACGTGATGATTTGATAAAATGAAATATGTTTGAACTAGGTTAGTTCATTCCTGACGCTATAACGTCACCGCGTCTGTTTGTTTTCTCAACGTGGCTTGGGTTTGTGCCGTGTTTACGTGCAAGTGTTCACAATCTCTTTTAAGGTGTAAATTATGAATTGTGCAGAACTAAAAAAATATACAGTATTGATTTATCCTATGTGTGTATATATATGTGGCATAATTACATTTGAATGAATTCAGTTAAAATAAAGTGTGACTTCTGTGAATTTTCTTTATTCTCCATCTATGACATATTAATAGTGAATACTGAAAAATTTTTTTCTATGTAACAAATTAAAATGTTTTTCATAAGTCTCTATTGTAAACGCTGACGTGCACAGCAGTCTGTTCAGATAATAGTCTTAGTTCTGGAATGAACTAAGACTGTTAACCGGGGTACCACTGTATGTACTAAGAACTTCATTAACTCAACTCGATGGGATCAAGGGTTTTTGAATAAACAAAATTTCGGATAAAAGGAACGCCTTAAAATGTCATTTTTTTAATAAAATTTTAAGGCAGGTTTATTCATATTTTTATTACATTCCATATTTTTAGTTATAAATGAGTTGTAAATTGTTATATTTAATGTGCTGTAACAATTCATAATTCAAACCATAAAATAGATTATAAACACTCACACGTAAACACTGCACGAACCCAAGCCAAGCTAAGAAATGTACACAAACAGTTGCGGTGGCATCATTGCATCAAGCCTAGTTCAATCATATTTTATTTTATCAAATCATCACTTACTGGACAAGGATCACTAAATTATGTCATTAAACCAGCATTCTAAGAAGTAAAAACCATATTTTCAACGGCAGAAAATGTCCAAATCAAAAATATCAGACACCGGCTACAATTCAATCGACAAGGCAGACATGCTGAGACGCCATTACTGTAGCTATAAGAAATCAGTTTGTGCATCACACCCAAATAGCGCAAGTCAATTTAGTGATATGTGAAAAAGTGAGATTATGGAACAAATTTTAAATTAAATAAATAAATACAAAATAAATTAGTTAAAACAATCATGCTGTTAAAGATACTAGTCTCGACAAAGTTATGTGCAAAGTGTACGGTAGCAATGATATTTCGCTAAAGTTTATGAACCTGAATATCATAGTAGCTCGAGTTTCTCAGACTTGAGTTCGATGAGAAATATGTCAAAATCCTAAGATAGCGTTGTTACAGGAGTATAAATAGACAGTGTTCGGCATGGGTTGGAGAGAGATGGATCTGACAATCACAGCGGTTCATCAAGATCACAGTGCAATAGTGATAAATAGTGAAGTTAGTGATCAATAGAAATAAATACTAGCAGTGATATATATATATATATATATATATATATATATATATATATATATATATACAGTGAATGCATCAAGAGAAATATAATTCTTTTTTTTTTTATGAGATCTAACCCCCCCCCCCCATGATCGGTTTCTAATGATAATTTGTTTGCCATTTAAATAACGTTGAAGGGATATTAATACAATCATATCAAAATAATTACGCACAAACATTTGAAATAAAAACAATTTAAATGGTATTGGAAAACAATCATTTCCATTTTGGAATAAACTTGATTGAGACCAGCTCGTTAATCCCCTCCGAGAATTTTTTAAATAATTAAATAGACAATTTTAAGAACAGATTAATTATTGTGACAGGTGTAATAGATTCAAATGTTAATTTTCCCTAGATTAAAATGTATTAAGAGATACTATAAAGACTTAATATTCATAAATAACTGTGTGATAGACTTTAATGACCTGTGAAAATCTGAACACTACTTAGTTATAAGAAGGATTATAATATTATATTTAAGGATAGTTTTAGATTAGTGGTTAATGTATTTATTTTCTTTTAAATTTTATCTCAGTAGCGTAGGGATTGTGAATTTCTTTTCCATTAATTCAAATCATGTATTATAATTTCTATCTTAATATATAGTCTAGATATTTTATTAGCTATGAATAAACAAAGACAGAAAAAGTTTAATTGTATAAGTTAATAATAAAAATATTCTTTTAATATTTAAATATGACTTACTTTACTAAAAGGCTTCTTTATATTTCTATTTTTCCAGAGATAAGCATTGTTATTGCGAATGATCAACCAATTCAAGTGTGCTGACATCTTCAACAACTAAAAAAATTAATTCTGTGTTAACCTAAGCAAATTCAACTTATATAAATAACATCAATAAATAAATAAAATTAATTACTAAGTAGCCTATTATATATGCTTACAATACCTGAGAAACAACTGGAAACATAAAAGTTACAATCAATAAAATATTGTCATAGTCAGAAGATAATATGACCATTTGTTTAGGTTGCGGCTATACTTTTTAAATGTCTAAATGACTAATATTAATAGTTTTGGTTATATATTGGTCACAGAGAATTAAACTTCCAAATAAAATAATATTGGATTAGAGGAGTTTTTTTATAAAATTTATATATTTTTTTAAAAATATACTTTCAGTAATTGTTTACTATTCCCTTTTTATGACCATTTTCCCCAATTTCAGATATGTAATTCATTTTTGCTTAATAACAACAGATTAAACATGTTTAAATAAGTAGGAACAAGATAAGGAGGCAAAAATGATAACTTTAGGTGAGTTTATATATGGGTCATTTTATTTATCTTAAAAATAAAATTAATCGATTTTTAAGTTATATTTAAAATATTATATGCAATAGTTAATTATGTGCCGCAGAACTAAATTACGACTTTTTATTATACTCCTTTCATGTTTTACGAAATGGTACCAAAAATTGTCAATCAGGTCACAGGTCTTACAACAAAGAAACATGCTGATATTCATTAAAAATTAATGAAATATCATATCTAAGGCACAATGTGCTACACAAAATTTCAGGAAGTTTGAATCCTGCAAGCAAAACTTTCATAGTATGACTATTGCCAGTAAAGTGGGCGAACAGCATTCTTTGTGATTTAGTATGCCAACAGCTGATGGTGAGAGACCACATTCTTCAAGCTTAAAAATAACTACAGAAACCTGTTGCGAGCTTATGGAAGCATGTTATAATAGTAAATATATTTTAAGGATAAAGTTATTTAAGCACTTTTCTAATAAAATATCCTAGCATTTACTTGTCAGAATTAACCTGACGGTTAAAGAGGTGACAGTTAATCAAGACTACTGGATATAAATGCAGTTTAGAGACTTTTTCAATTTTTGCACTGAAATGCTTCAAAATATGTCCAATAGAATTAATTCAAAATACATGTGCAGAAACAACAGGAAGTTACAAAAAAGTGAAAATAAAAGTGCCAAACATAACCTCAAATTACAATCATGTGAAAATGAAAAACATTTATTTTTAGTGAAAACGATAAATTTCATGTACATTAATCTATATGAATATGTGCAATTAATAATGAAATATATTTTTTCTTTTTAAAAAATGAACTCCATACTCGGCTGTTACATGTTTAAATATGACATTAGCATGCAGGTTGCAACAAAACTGCAATGTTTCTCTTATAATTTCACAATTACTGCTGCATTTATAATACGAATGCAATTGTTTAAAGATGCTATGATTAATAAGAAATTCAACAATACCTTAATTCCAACTTTTAAACTGACAAAAAGAGGCAATAGCAAAGTTCCCAATTTTTCCGCAAAGGCAGATGGCATGTATTTTTTTAGGCAAATAGCTATTTTTTTATTTATATTTCTTTTAGGCTATTTTTTCGAATTGTTTCTCGTTTCGAGAACGAAAATTCCCGGATATCGATGGTCATGCAACTAAACTAGAGCCATGACTGGTTGCACTAAACCAGTGTGAAAATGTGACTGCTAGATCTACGGTTAAAACGAACCCAGATTTCAACAAAATGCTAGTACAAAACAGCCTATAATCTTAAACGCAATTCAGAATCTGCCCATTACTATGCAGAAAAGGTAAAATTATTTCTTAAGTTATTACATTCAAAACTTCCACGACAAATTCACAATAAATGTTAAATTACGAATAAAAATTTAGTCTACTTAATTATTATTGTAAACACTACAAAATCTGTCCAGGTAGGCTAACACGTGTTCAAGTGAAAAGCAGAATGGCCTATCTTACAACAAAATATAAAATGGAATATAATCCATAAACTACTCGACACAATAAAAAGAACTTTGCAAAGACAACAACTATTGTAATAACTACACAAAAAAAACTAGTTATAACTGTAATAATTACTGATTACAACACTTACTTAAAAAATATGGCGTCAGAAATTTTCTTACCAAGCCGTAAAGGAAGCTGAACTGAAACATATACTGTACAGTCTTTACAGGTTTACAGACCTGTGGTGTGTTCAAAACCACAGATTACACAACAACACTGCACTGCTAACAGATACTAATACGTCAATACTAGTTTTTTCACCAGTTTCATAAAATATTGTAAAAAAAAAATCAAATTATAAATACAGTTATTATTAATAAAATATTGTACTTTCCTCTGCTAGAACATTAAAATAATTTTCTCTCTCTCTATATATATATATATATATATATATATATATCAGGGCTTGGCATTTTCATACGCTATAAATCATCCCATCGTCTGCATTAGCCCAAGTGCGCACAATAGTCAGACGTTAAACAAAAAAAAAATATATATATATATATATAAACCTTTAGGGTTATCAAAAAAATATATATATATATATATATATATATATATATATATATATATATATATGTGTGTGTGTGTGTGTGTGTGTGTATGCGACATTACTAGTTGCAGTTAGTTCTGTTGATCTTATTGATGTCATCGTGTCGTTTGTTGTTTGTGAAGTAATCCATTCTTATTTCATTAAAAAAAAATTATTAATAATAAATAAGTACTTTTTTCAATTTCTTGATTTCCTTTATAAAAACATTGTTTTTAAATTATTGGTTGTTATTTTGTGATCAGAAACTACATTGTAATCTTATTACATCTCAACTACAAATGGTCTAGAGTATTTAGCGATTTTCACTCATGAATGTTAAATAAAAAGTATATGAATCTCACTGCATACGGAATTGTGTGAGTGAAAGTGGAAAATGTAATGTATCAGAAAGGAAATGAAACAGAACAGCGTAATCCTAGCCAGTTAAGTGCGACCCTGGCGGATGTTTCGTCAATCACACCCAAACTATACAGCTGACACTACAGTTCATAGAGACAATATGTAATATATAATATATTACATATTAGGGATGGGCATTTCTGCTATTTTTTTTAAATATCAACGAACTTTATGTTTAAAAAAAACACTGTTTGGAAAAACAGGTTTAGAAAACTGAAACTCGAAGTTGTATTTGCAGCTAAAACATAAGCACAAACATTCAGTTTTCTAAGACTACTTTTTCGTTCCATTACCACCATGTCCTTAACTGTTTTTGGGTGTAAAGCATTTAAAAAAAGAATCCTTATAAGTATAGTAATAATTACATTACATTCTCAAAACGTAATATATAGTATGCCATTTTATATTTACAAAATGCAATGAATTTCTAATAGAAACATTCTTTTCTTCTTACTTAAAAATTAAATAGTCCTTTGCATATTTACTGAAATGCAAACAATTTAGAATATTTTTAGTTGATTAAAAAATATTGATGATTGATAATAAATATAAAAAATACAATTAAATAAAATTAGGTTATGTATTTACAAAATGTGAGATGTTACTGTCATATTTTTATTTGGGAGAAAGTAGGTTTTCACTTTTCAACACTGAAAAAAGTAACCTTAATAAGTACAATATAGTAATAAGAACATAGGCCAAATGTGTTTAAATAAAATTAGCTCTATATAGTTACAAAATTATAGGTTATTATAGGTTAATGATAGGTTATTAACATAAGCATTAGCAAAAAAATAAGTTTTCCATTTTTTAATACAGAAAAAATATAAACTTAATTGTAATAACATATTTAACAAAACAAATGTTTTTAAAGAAAATTTTAGAAAAAGTACTAAAATAACCTAAAATTATTCAAGAGCTGTTTTTAGTTTAAAAAAAAGGTTTGAACAACAAATTTAACATTTAAAACTTTCAAACAACTCCCAACAAAATAGAGATAAACTTTGACAACGCCCAAACAGTTCTTACTTCACTACGTTGCAACAAGAAACTTTGAAATAGAGGGAAAAAGTATAGCAGGTTATAGAAAAGGTGTTAGAAGGAAAACAGTTAGCAGAAAAAAGTTTTAGCGCTTGCGGCAACGTTCGAATAGAACGTAGGTGGTGGGGAAGTCCAAACTGCTGTTCCTTGTTTAACAAATCACGAACCAGTCCAATTCAAACTGCATGTTTCCGTTTGGAAAAGCCATTTGTTTTTCGTATATAGAAAAACAGTTTGTTTTAACAGTTTAGTGTTTTCTTACCCACCTCTATTACATATTACCAGTCTTTCCTTTTTTTACATCATGGGTCAACTACATGTCATCATGTTCACTAAATAAATTGCTAAATTAAATTTTACTTAATTTGTTATTTACATTTTTTGTTTAATAATTGATAATTACTGTACATACAAGTAATTTTTGAAGATAAATATACAGTGTAGGTAGTCCTCGATTTTTCATATTCATATTTACCTTATAAATTTACCTTCATACTAACCTTTTTCATAATATTCCTATTTACCTTATGCAGTGTATCATTAGACAATAAGGTATAAAATAAAGAAATATTCAAAAATCACTATTCTAACAGGACAATCTACAACACTGCATACATATCGAAACTGGAAATAAAAAAAACTATTATGTTGGTAAAATTTTAAAAATATAACATGTCAATGAAATTTTACTTTCCTCTTTTCAGAAAGGTAAACAATTTTAAAATATTTTCATTTTCCTAGATGTTCTAGACACATCAACCACTAAAGAGATCACATTGTACACATCCTAAAATGTATAGCATTGATTGGCAGGAATAGACAAAAATCAGCTGTTTCCTTTGATGTAAGTAAAATGTTTTAATGTTCATTAGTATAGTCAAAATAAAAAGTTGTGCAAAAAAATGTTAATCCTTTAATTTTTTTTTAACTTCTGTTACCTTTTATTCAAGTTTTTAGTGGACAGTAACTGGTGCAATTGTGGTGAATTGGTTTTTTTGTTGAAAAACCCGAAAATAAAAATTTTAAATAATAACAAAAATAGTGTTATAATAAATTATACAGAAAATACCTCTAAATTTTACAAAAACCAATTTGAAAAGTTGAATTTTTAATTTACTACAGAATATTAAAGTTTAAGAACTCTAAATGAGTCAGAAATTAGTATGTTCACTATAAAATATGGTGATACTGGTAGTAAATTTAATTTTAATAAAATAAATAACAACATAATCTGTTTGCTACCTTCCAAATTTTAATTTTAATTTTGAAGTTTTTGGTACATGTCTTATAGTAAGTGATATCCTAGTAGAACGTTGCAAAATTTCTCCTACATTATATCTTTTTCCTGTATTTTGCAGATTAACAATATTATTTGTAATTAAGTCATTAGTTTTTTCATCTATTGAATGCTGAAACTCATGATATATCATGTCTTTTAACACCAACAAGCTGCGTCGTTCTAAAAGCAAAGACAGTATCTCTTTGTTTTCTTCCTGAAATATAAAAAAAAATATAACTTGAATGATTAAACAGCCACATTATGATTAATTGATTTAACTCTAATTAATAAACATAATAAAGGTTTATTGGTTATATGGATATTTAAATGAACATTTTTATGTTTTACATTTTCATGTTTGTGTAGATTATTGGATGTGTTGGTACAATTATTAGATCTAACACCTACTAATTTTCTTAATGTTATGAAGCTTAAAAGTTTTGTGATTATAAAGTGTCCCACTTCAAACATTTTATAAAATTTTATCCACAAAAATGGAATTTCATGAACTACCAGTACCACTGCATAAAAATGTAATTTAATATCAACTAAAAAACTTTTAAAATATTGTGGCTTTATTCCAGAATATTGAAACATTCACTAATTTAATTATAAAGGAAATGATAAAAGAGCATCTAAGTAACATTTTGTTTCATTTTAAGAGAGCTAGGAACACTTAAAATGGATTATATTTTAGATTCCATTTCACACCATAGTTTCTCCCATAACCATACCTAGAGCTTCTTTCCGACCATAAGCACACTAGTTACATTAGTTTTCAGACTATTGCAAAAAGTCTTTTTACTTGGATTAATTTAAATAAACTTAATCTCCCTTTTCCTTAACCATAAATGGTCCTCACAGAGGTTGACAGTATTATGATATATTATTGTGTTGTGCCTTTGAGGGGGAAACAAAATTTTAATGTTCAAGGGTAATTTTACCAGAGTAGAGGCAGTGTATTGCTGACGACTAAAAAAAACTTTCACATTTAAAAAAATATTTTGTCAGAAATGATAAAAATTATATGTAATTCTGGTCCAAAATCCTATCATAAAGCTGAGTTAGTAAACTTTAGAAAATTTGCATGACCGCAATTAATAAAAGAGATTTCAAAATAATTTCAGAAAGTATTTTGGAAAGACTGGGTTTTAAAGTTGTAATCCTTGTAGACAGAAAACCTGCAGATGTTATAACATACCACAGAGATCATTAGAAATATGCCAAGAAGACCAACGTTGTGGTGGACCAGCGGAACTCATTATTTTTACAATGTTCTACTACCCTATTATGTCCTACTGTGGAGATGTCTGTGGATGTAGATTCAGTATATCAGTTGATCAGTTTTTGATTCTTATGTATGCCAAGATTAAAACAGACAGGCTGAACTTCAACAGACTTAATCAGTGTAAACAGAGAAAGAAAAACAAATTGTAATTGAACTGGGTTTCAGAAGAAAGGAAATATAATAATAAAAAAGGTTATAAATAATTCAATAAAAGAATAAATAAAAACATAACTGAAATTCTTTTATGACAATACTAATATTTATGAAATATGTTGCCATGATTCAACAATATATTTTTAAGATAAAAAAAATAATTTTTCTTTTTCTTGAAGATTTCAACAATAACTATGAATGCAAATATTTTCAAAAATTACAAAGTGCATTTTGAATGTAATCATCAGTAAAATACTTTAATTTGAACACAGAATTTCCAACAGATCTGAAAAACATTTTGTTTTGTTCATTGTCAGAAAGTCTTAAGCACGGTGCTCCTGCTACAGCGGTGAAATGAAAAAGTAGTTTCTTATAAGAACCATTATTATTTAAAAAAAAGAAAATATAATTTTTATCCAAATAATATTGTTAATTTTGTAGTTATTATCTCAAGTGTATATTAAAATATTTTAAATTTGAACTAGAGTTACTTCAGGTTTGTACATTAACTAAGTGAAAATAGGCCAAAAACAAATAAAATGGCTATTTCAAACGGTCCTGCAGGTGTACAAGAATAAACTGACCAGTACATGTCTGAAGTAGTCTGTCTAATTTTATGTGCTTAAAAAATGTCACTTATTAAAATAATATGAAACCTCTTCAGTGCTGGTAGACAATGGCTTCAATGTATTTTGGTTAAAAAAGGATTATAAGAATATTACGCAAAATAAATAATGTTGATAAAATAATTATTTTAAATGATTTAACATTGAAATAAAAATTTTAACTGTGTTATTAAACCACAAAAATTTAATTCAATTGTATTTAAATATTGTAAATTAAGAAATTATCAATTATAGACACGTTAAAATAAATCAATATATAAAAGAAGAAGTCCTGACTAACTGACTGACTCATAATCAATGTACAGCCAAAACTATGAGTTTGAGACACAAAATTTTCATGGTACCTTCGTACTATCCTGTAAGGGTAAACTAAGAAACGATTTTCCAATATTCAATGCCTAAGAGGTTAAAATGACAGTACAACACTTTTTATTGGAAAAAGTATGTTTTTTGTCAGATATTCTTAAAACTTAACATAATTACTTTAAAACACAAGTAATGAAATACATTTTCCAGTATTTTCCAAAATTGATCACCTAAAAGTATTAAAAGGGAATAGAAAATGTAAAAAGGGGGTTAAAAACTTTTGCACTGGAAAAACTTATTTTTTGATCAGATTTTTTGATAAATACTCTGAAACAAATAATGAAACACGATTTCAGCATTTTTCCGAATTCATTCCCTAAAGAGGTAAAAATGTAAAAAAGAGGAATGTTTGTACTGGAGAAAAATATTTTTATCAGATTTTCTTAAAACTAAACAAAAATATTCTAAAGCAAAAATTATGAAACACTATTTCAGCATTTCCCATAATTCATATCCTAAAGGGGTAATAAAAGTTATAAAACTTCGCATTTTGATAAAAAATGTATTTTTTTAAAACTAAACGTAACTAAATAAAAAAGTTATAAACACTAATAATGAAACATACAATTGTTCTTAAAATATATCAGTAGTAAGTCAAAAACTACAAGTCATTATGGGTTTTGTGAAAACAACTTATTTGTATTCAATAACTGAATCAGTACAGGATCCAAACAATTTCTATAGTTAGAAAAGTCATTAAATAAAAAATTACATTAAATTTTGAAAAAAAAACTTCATTTACCTTTTCATAGCCTAATGCTATTCTTTAACTTTAAAATTCTCACTGTTACCTCGCTAGTCACAAAGATGATTATATAAACAAAATATAAATCGCTATAATCAAATGATAGCTAATCATACAAAATAAATGATCGCTAATCAACAAAATATAAAGCTACATAAGTCTATATTATATTAATATAGACTGTTACACATGCAATCATATTTTTGTTAGAAGAAATATGAAATCTGTGAATAAATGAGTTTAGTAATACTTACATAACTGTCTTTTGGAACAGGTTTAAACATTTCTAGAACTGTATGAGACCCACAACTTATAGTTGATATTGTTGGATAGAATAAAGGCCCATCAAAATGTGGCTAGAAAAAAAAATACTGAATAAGTCTGGGTTTAAAAATGTTATCAAATGTAGCCTACAAGGAGTCATACTGTGGCTGTCCACATGCTACACAATGAAAAAACCAACTACAGATAACTGCACATTATCTGCATCAACAAAATTTAAAACATATATTTTCTGTACAGTGAAAAAATTAACAATGCATATTCTTTCTCTTTAAAAACAAAATTAATTTTCCTTTATACAACAGTACATCAGGAAAAGTTGCAATCGACAAAAAAGTACCTATGTTTTATGTTTACAATCAATCTAGGTTTTTAATATGAAAATATTAAATAAGATTTTGTCAAACAATACACACACACACACACACACACACACTGTTGTTATACAGTAATTCCGTACATCTTAATATATAACAGTGTGCTACAATTCTGTTTGTTTGTATCTTAGCTAAGCAGAGGAGTCATGTATCTCAGTACTGTAAATCATTCTTTTTCATTTAAATAGTTTATTTTTCTTCTTATAATTAATTTTTTAATGATGTAGCTTAAAAATATAGTACATACAATATTTGTTGTGAACAAGTGTGTTTTTACTGGTTCTGATTTTTTTCATACATGTGGGTTATCCATGGCACTTGTGCTACCCAAATCCACGGATAACATAGAGTTGGCTGTATAAATTAATACATTGTATATTTCAGTAAAATATTTAACATCTTAAGAGAGCTATGACAGTACAGTAGTCTCGTTGGTCTGGGCACCTGCCACTGCAAGTAGTCCGATGCACCAATTTTCAAAGGAAAAAGTTAACAATTGTTTTTTGTTTACCAATTGTTTGATGTTTACTCAATACTACATCTCACAATCTCATGAGAAGTAAAATATCTTGTACCTTTTAGAAAACAGCTAATAAAAAAAGTATGTGAAACGTTAGGAAACACACAAGCAGAATGAATTCCAAACGTCAACTCTTCCATGAATATGAATTGACACTAAAAGACAGAAGTAAACAAACACAGCAGGTTTATAACTGCTGGTTGGTTGACTCACTCTATCTTTTGAAGAGAATATAGGTCACATCGGTTGAGCGACGACGTGACACGTAGGCATAAAGGCCTGACACAAAAGTGGTGTGCGAGCAGAGTACTTTCAATTTCGCTACAAATCTTTTAAATTTCTTGAAATATGTTCTTTGAAGCCAGGTTAGATTAAACAGAAGGTCGGATAAGCGGGACTCTACTGAATTTGAAAAAACTTATTGTTTTGACAATTTAACTTATTGTCAAAATGTAGGAAAATATAATAATAAAATATCTGTTAAGAAAAAAGGTACCACACACTCAGAAGGCAAAGTCCTGTTTACTCCAAATATTAGTCACTTCATTTTGACCATTCTAGGATAATAGAACTGATGGTGCCAACATGTAGTGAGAGGAAGACGAGAAGGAAGATGTCTAGATAACTGAGCACCCATATCATAATCATATTTAGGCAGGGTGACCACCAAATACAGAACTGAATTGCACTGTATATTAAATACCAAACTTGATAGTAATTGTTTTTTATTTACCAACTGTTTGATATTTTCTCGCTGCTACATCTCGCGAGAAAGAGTCACCTTTTAGAAGGTGTCACAACACCTTTTAGAAAACAAGGGGAAAAAATATGTGAAACATTACGAAAGCACACAAGCAGAATTCACTCTAAACGTCAACTCTTCGACGAATCTGAAATAATAGTAAGACAGAAATGAACAAACAGAGTAGGTATAAGGGTTAACAACCGTCTCTTTCTTTTGAAGGGAATGTAGGTAATCAGACGGGCATATAAGTGATACTTAGGCATAAAGGCCTGACACATACAGTATGGAAATACAAAAAGTGGTATGCAGGCATTGTAAACTCGGTTTTGCTACACATCTTTTAAACAGTTTGAAATACTATTCTTTGATTCAAGGTCGGATAAGCAGGACTTTGCTGTACTATGTTCGGTGTTGGGATAATAACAGTTAAAGACTAGTGTCATAGTAAGAAAGCCATTCAATTGCACACAAATTGAATCACAAAAAGTCCTACAATTATGTTGTACATTAAAGAAACCTACAAATGAATTACTAGAAAATGCACTGAGGTTATGGTTTATTCAAGAATGTCGCCGAGGTACACCTCGAGGTGGATCAATCTTAAAAGAAAATATTTTCAGTTTAACCGACTTTTTCTTACCTGATTTGGGGTCCGATCCCACAGGAAGTCAGTTTAGACAGCTTCCACTGTATTATATACATAAAGAGTAAAGTTATACAAGCATATTAAGATAAGAATTTTCAGGAAAAAGACAATAATATAATTTGTAAAATGGGAATTTTTATTCATCTTAAGTTTTAACATAATTAATTAAGTTGTTCATTAAAATTAAATTTAAAACAATCAATGTCTGCTTAAGTTACTTATACATAAATTTGCATTTCGAAATAAATTCATAGAAGTTTATGATTCTCAGAAGCTAGTTGAAAAAAAGAAGAAGAAGAAGAAATTTATGATTTTCAGAAGCAACTTTGTCAAGAAAGGTTTGTTCAAGGTAGAAATAAAGAACAAGTCTTCCAGTATTCAGGCGAAGGCAAACAAATGGACATTGTAAATGCCATGTCCAGATTGTGTCAGAAGACTGGTAATGGGTCTCAGTACTTAATTTCTTAAGATAAGGTATCGCACAAAGTTCAAAGTGGATGATGTGTCTTTGAGATGTTGAAAATTCCAATTTTCATTAAAAAAGTATGAGAAATGTGCTTTTTTATACAAAATTTTATTTTTATAATTTTTGTTCACTTACCATTATTCCTTGTCCAGGTAAATATTCATTAATTAAGACATGGTTAGGCTTATTTTTCTTATCAAATACTTCCAAGTCGACAATCTTCTCTAAGTATATTTGTAACCACTGAAAAATAAATATTACATTCTTTGTGGAAGTGTATTACACTTAACTTTTCATTGATATTTGACTGCAATTTTTTAAAATAAATTAGTTCACACTATAATTTTTTACACTAAGGTTTATAATAATACACTAAGGTAGGCCTAATAATATTATTTAGCCGTTCATTATTATTCATTAAAAAAGTAAAAAAAAACAAAACAATACAATAATAATAATCATAATGTCTATTAAATTAAATAACACACACACACACGTAAGGGACAATGTAAGTTACACATATGTATGTGTGTGTGTGTGTGTGTGTGTGTGTGTGTGTGTATCACATTGAGGCTACTATTGCCTCCCTAAATCTAAGAGTGAGTGTAAAGTGTTAAAGTTGTAAGTGTGTGTATTAGACTCGGGTACCACAAGGGAACGTCTAAATAGGTTCTCAATAGGTGCAGCTAGTCTGCACCCCCTGTGGGGTGTTTGTATATATATATATATATGGTGTTATATTATATTGTAATTTCCTGCTTCTCTACCTACTTCATCATACCAGATGGTACACACACCCCTACCCCATTATAAACACTTTATCTATGGAAGCGCTACGCATCACTCATTGTTAAACGCTCGTTAACATGGTGATTTCATCACCATAATCAGCATTAAAATCTGTATATATTAGCATTTAACTTCCAAATTACACTGAAAATTCAAAATGTTTAATTAAGCAGTTTTTAACATTAATTATGATAACAAAATCAGTTTTAAAAAATTAAGACAAAACGTTATGAGCTTTTAAATGAATTTTACTTGGTAATGAACTTTACCAAGCTAATACTTGGCTATTATTACTGGGGTCCAAGCTTATTACCATAATCAATTATTGTATCAAGTTTGAATTAAATATGTCCAACATTGCTAATGAACTTGAATAAGTAGACAAACAGGTCATGTGCTCATTTTAACTGGGTTTTCCATAAGCCTACTCCGGTAACTCATTTTTCCAATGGAAATTTGCTAAAAAATGCTTTCCATAGTGTTTGTTGTAAATAAATAACATTTCATAATTTTATTTGTTTGATATGATGACAATGAATAATATTTTTTCTAAAAAATAAAACTAATTTAATTTCAAATATAGTTTTATTTAATTTAAACTAAACTACTAAATAGTATAAAAAAATGATGAAGAAACGATTGGTCCATAAATCAATTTATAACATTTTACTTGGGTAAAGGCTTACACTCAATCAGCAATCGCACATATATGCTATGAGAATGAATATTATTATATAACCAACTAAATAAAAATTAGGCATACCATTGGGATTTCCTCTGCAATCATTCCCTTTTGATGTGGGATTCCACCCCAATTTTGTAAACGACGATTTGATAGTTGAGTCCATTTAGGAATTGGAGCAGAATTTACTTTATCTAGAATATTTTTCTCTTCTGCTTCTGTTATAAAGTCAGGAACATAATATACAGTTGGAGGTGCCTAAAAAAATAATATTTTTACAACTGAATTATTAAAAAATACATTAATGGTGTATAGGTAATCCTAATTTCTGTTTACAATGTGAAGAGAGCTTTTGTCAGTGAACAATGATCTAAGAACCATGTATTCATCAAATCATAAAATCAGTAGTACATCAATTAATTTTCTTTGCATTCTTTCAAAACACTTGGTACTCTACAACTTAACTTTTAAACCTTTAGTGATCAGAACTTACATGATCAGCTACTCTGAACATGTCTTACACATTAATTATTATAATATCAATCAACAAACTTGGTTTCCATCCATACAAAAATTTCACTGCTCAAAAATTTTCTGTCACTGGATTACATATTCAGAGTCGATTTTCCTAAAAGATTATTAGCCAGTTTTGATCCGTACAAAAATTTCATTGCCCAACAATTTGCTGCCACTGTATTTCACACTTAGAGTTAATTTTCCCAAAAGTTTGGTAACCAGAGATATGGTTTTAAGAGATGTGTAAGAGTATAATAATTTTTTAGTATAATAAATAAAAGTATAAAATAATTTTGTAAAGTTACGAGTGATCAAAATTTACAAATCGGACAGTGGGAAGATCGGAAAGAGTGGAATCTAGGCATCGGACAATGTCGCTGCATGTTTTAACCGATATTATTATTATTATTATTATTATTATTATAAAATAATTGAGAACCATTATCAACAAAAAACACACGACAGAAGGAACATACAGACTGCTGCCAAGTTCAGACATATATCAGGATAATGAACATCTGTTAGATCAGAAAGAGGAAACTGGCTTTTTATGGACACCTAATAAGGCTACCAGAAGAAAGACTGATGAATAAACTCCTAAGTTACCAACTCAAGATGAAAGTAAAGAATGAGTGGCTTAAGGAAGTGGAACAGGACCTAAAAGAATTAGGGATAACGGAGGAGCCACCTCGGTGGCCTAGTTGATAGCGTACTAGGCTTTCACCCCGAGGACCCAAATTCGATTCACGGCCAGGGCTTGGCATTTTCATATGCTATAAATCATCCCATCATCTGCATTAGCCCAAGTGTGCACAATAGTCAAACGTTAAACACAAAAAAAAAAAAAAAATAATAATAAAAAATAAGATAACAGAGGAACATCTGAAAGAAGGAAGGGAAAAACCAATCCTTAGGAATAAAAAAACTAGATTAAAATTTAAAGAAGACACAAAAAGAGTTGCCTTTTACTCGGAGGAAGTTAGACTGCAGAGATCTACAGGACTGAAAAAGTATTGGGAGAATCTCAAAAACCTAAAAGAACCAAAGTTGAAAGCCCAAAAGAACCAAAATTGACTAAATGTGCTCTATTGAGGGCTAAATTTATCTTCAAAATTTATGAAGATAAAGTTGTAGAAGAGATAAAATTTTGAGGGCATAAAAAATAATTGCCCCTATATTGGGGGCAAAAACTACCCCCAAACATTCCAATTCCATCGTAGAATAATTTGCCTTGTTTTTATTTAGGGGTCTAGAAGCAAAAGCCATGAGCATTAGATCTCCATTATACTCTTGTAACACTGCTGCAAGCTGGTCCCAAGCCAGGGCCCATCTCTTTGAGAGGGGTAAGTGTGGAGGGATAAAGGAGTAACACATCTCTAAAACCTTGGATCAGCTGGCCCAGCTGATAGTACCTTGTGAGGGCCCCTTGCTAGGGTATGGTGAAGACCTCAACGGCAGAGTTTGGCGGATAAGATCTTTAGACCTTTAAAACTGGCGGAAGAGGCAGCCTTCCTGACAGGGTTAATATGGCGGACAAATTGCTAGTCATGGAAATGGATGATAAAAATAATGAAACTACGGTGCAGGGACTCAGACATCCAGTATTGGTACGTGTGAGTGAGCGAGAAGACTCCCGCGGACCATCAGCAAACAACTGCTTAACATCGTCGATGGAATCTCAGTTCGAAATGTTAAAAAATATTACTGGTAAAAAGGAGATAAACCCTTTCCAGCAAAGTAGTAAATGACAAAGATCATCAGAAGGGCAAAGAAGACATTCCTTAGAAGATGATAGTCTGGTTTCTGAAAGGAGATTAAATGTAATTTCTACGAAAGGATCTAGTACCACTAGTAAAGATCGAACATGGTTGACAGCTGAAGACAAAAACGTACATCTTAAGAAAATATTGCACGAAATGCAATCAAATACTGAGCAGCTTAAGAAACAAATGGCTGAAATAATAAATGAGAAAAAGAACTTTAAAAAGTTAGTTGAAAAGAAGAAAGCTCAAGAAGCGAGAATAGAAAGTAAAAATCCTGAAAAAAAGTATTACACTGATGAAGAAGAACTTACAAAAGAAACAGTGTAGATCTGTAACAAAAGCAGATCAAGAAAGAGGAAAAAAAAGCTGAAAGTTATCCTGAAATCGAGTCAATAGCAGGCAAATCACCTGTTAAACCTGCAAAAAATTACTTAAAAAAAGAACAAGATACTGAAACAGAGTCAGCCCCCACCAATTAATATCCTTGGTATTAAAGATTATGCATCTGTGAAAGCATTATTGAACACAGACAGGGAGAAGGGTATAAAAATTATCGGCTTAAATAACGATGTCTGAAAAATCCATACGCCAGACCCTGATTCCTATAGGGATTTGGCAAAGAAACTAAATGAAGGAAAACATCAATGGTATACTTATGAAGATAAAAAAATAGACCTATCAAAGTAATGACCAGAGGCCTTCATCCATCTTGCACTAAGGAGGACATAATGGAAGAGTTACAACAGAAAGGAAAACTAAAAATATTGGATGCTGTCAATATCATCAAAAAAGAGTACCAACTTGATAAAGATGGAAATAAAACAGCAAACAAAAAAGGACTTCCACTCTTTATGCTCACTTTTGATAACAAAGAAGAAAGTGGAAAAATTTATAATATCAAGTCTATCTTACATATGAGAGTCAAGATCGAACCACTGAGGAAAAATACTAACCTCATACCGCAATACAAAAATTGGCAAGGGTTCAATCATAGCAGCAGATACTGTCATCATGAGACAAGGTGTGTAAAATGCTCAGGAAAGCACCTTACAAACCAGTGTAAAATAAGTAAAGACACGCCACCCAGATGTGTCAATTGTGGGGGATCACATCCAGCAAATTACAGAGGCTGTGAAGTGGCTAAGGAACTGCAAAAAATTAGAAACCAAGCCCGGAATCCTCAGCAAAGAAATTTTAAAATACCTGAAAGAAAAGATATCCCAGAACTAAAGACCCCCAAAACATTCAGAAAATAAAGAAGAAGATAGCAGAAAAACCTATGCAGAGATGGCCAAGACTTCTGTGAGCAAGGAAAGCCAGATGGAAAGGAGTAACGTATCAGGGGAACTGCTAAAAAGATTAAAAGTTATGGAAAAACAACTAAACACTAAAGACAATAAATTTGAATTAATATTTAAAAACCTTGCATATATAAATACATATTTCAAATAAAAATGAATAAAACACTAAGGATAGCAACCTGGAATGCAAATGGTCTCCTACAACATATAAAAGAACTAGAGATATTTTTAAATACGGAAAAAATCTACACATGTCTTATATCTGAAAGCCATTTTACTAAGATATCTTATGCTAAAATAGGAGGATATTGCTGTTATTCAGCTGTACACCCAGCTGATAGAGCTAGAGGAGGATCTGCGATTTTTGTTAAAGACAACCTCAAGCACTATGAAGATATAGATTTAAAGAAATAGAAAGAATCCTTGCAAGTTACAACTGTCACAGTTCAGATTAATAAATATAAAGAATAAAATATTTATGCAATTTATTGTCCACCACGTTATGCATTGAAGAAAGAGGATTACGTACAACTATTTAAAGATCTGGGAAAAAGTTTCATAATTGGAGGGGACTTTAATGCTAAACATCCCTACTGGGGATTGATAAACCCAAAAGGAAGAGAAATGCAGGCTGCAGGGGTGACACTGGGGTGTGACTTCCATTCTGGCGGCAGGCCAACGTATTGGCCTATGGATATGCAAAAGCTGCCTGACCATTGATTTTTTCGTGACTAAAGGGATATCAGAGAACTACATATATGTAGAAAATAACAAAAGCCTTTCTTCGGATCACTCGCCTGTCATAATGGCAATAAGTAAAGACGTAGTAAATAAAGCTACTACCCCAAAATTGACAAATAATAAAACTGATTGGGACCTCTTCAGAAACTTGGTGGAGGACAGCACAAATCTTTCAAGTTCCAATTAAAAATCCGCTACAATTAGAAGAGGAACTAGACAGATTTACTGAAATCATCCAACATGCAGCATGGGATGGTACTCCTACTATTCGTAAAAGGGAAGATAAAGTGGTTAGGTACCCAGTTGAAATACGGGACCTAATTCAAGAATAAAGGAGAGCACGGAAAAAGTAGCAGAAAAATCGAGCACCGGATATAAAAAAAATTTTAACATGTTATGTAATAAATTAAAATCTTTGATTAAAGAAATCAAAAATGAATCAATTTACAGATACATGCAAAGTCTTGAGTGCATATAGAGATATGGAATATTCTTTCTGGAAGGCTACAAAAGGAATTAAAAGACGTACCACCGATTAAAAATTGTGATGGATCTTGGACTAGAAATGCAAAACAAAATGCAGATCTATTTGCTCAGCATTTAGAGGAAACATTGAAACCTTTACCTAGACAAACAGCTGAAGAAAATATTGCTTCAATATATAAAAACGAAGAAATTGAAATATTGCAAGTAACATTAAAGAAATTAAAAAATGAAATAAAGCTTTTAAATGGGAAAAAAGCTCCAAGAGTATGACTTCATAACTGAACATATAGTTAAAGCTTTACCTGAGAAGGGGATGAAAAAGTTATTGCATATAATCAAAACATCGTTTAGGATTAAATATGTTCCCCTGCAATGGAAAGTAGCGGAAGTTATTATGATACTAAAACTTGACAAGTCTCCAAATGATAAGAAATCATATAGAACCATTTCTTTGTTGCCTGTAATTTCAAAGCTGTTTGAGAGACTGTTATTGAAAAGACTCAAACCTATAATTGAGGAGGGAAATTTTATCCCTCAGTATCAATTTGGCTTTAGACAGAAATACTCGACTATAGATCAAGTGCATAGAATAACAAATGTCATTGAAAATAAGGAAATTTGTGCAAGTGTTTTTCTAGACATAGCACAAGCCTTTGATAAAGTGTGGCACAGGGGTATCAAGTGGAAGTTGCAAAGAGACCTGCCAAAGCAGTCCTATGAAATATTAAAATCATACATGCTGATTGATATTTTCGGGTGAAACAGGAGGAAGAGTACTTTGGGTTAAAGAAAATAACGGCTGGTGTCCCACAGGGAAGTGTACTTGAACCAGTTTTGTATATACTATTTACAAGAGACTTACCTTCTATAGAGAACTATAGAAGGTGCAACGGTAGCTACTTTTGCAGATAATACAGCAATACTTTGACAGGTAAAAAAATTGAAGAAGTAACAAACTCCAGGGAGCCTCTAACGTCGTGAGTAATTGGACAAACAAATGGCATATTCAACTAAATGAAACAAAATCAAAGCATGTAAATTTCAATCTGAAGATTAAGCAACATTTGCCTGTAATAATCAATTCAGTTCCAATCCCACATGCAAACACCGCCAACTACTTGGGAATGACTCCAGATGTTAGACTCAAGTTGAAAGAACATATTAAAAAGAAGAAACAAGAATTACATATCAAATTAGGAAAAATTTATTGGCTGCTGGGGAGAAATTCCCAGTTATCAATTCATAACAAATTGTTGTTATACCGGCAGGTGCTAAAACTGGTTTGGACATATGGGATTCAACTTTGGATGTGCAAAGAAGACCAATACAGACATTCCAGAACAAAGTGCTATGCTGCATAGTTAATGCTCCGTGGTATGAGGAGTGATAACCTACACAGAGATCTCAAAGTGGAACTAAGTCAAAGAAGAAGTGAAGAAGCACGCAGTGAGACATGGGCGACACATCTCTAGACATTTACATCCTGAGATGTGCACTTTGCTGGACACTGGTACGGGAGGTAGATGACTGCGCAGAACAAAGCCACTGGACTTAATTGTTAATTGAGAGTAACCAATGGGTTATATCTCTTAGTGTTTTTTCATAATAAAACTAAATTACTAAATGAGTAAATCCTCAGTTGTAATGTATATATAACAAAAAATTATATTCTTGTGAAAGGACAAGAATTTGAATTTAATATCCCCAAAGTTTGCTCTATTAACCTGGATAGGACCGTTCCTCCATTGGTCAATCCATTGGTATCTGGAGATATGCCTGGTTCAGGTCCAATAAGGTGAACCACCAAGCACCACCCAAATACTGGAACACGAATTTCAAGGTTGGAATTGGGGTTGCCTCGAGGTCAGTAATCTCATTAATGGCCTTATAATTAACAACCAATTGAGTTTTACCCCTTTTTTTGGTACTAAAAATGCTGGTGAAGCATAAGGTGATGTCGATGAGCTAATAACTCCCTTTTCGAGCAGGTTATCAATGTGTTCTCATAATGCCTGCATTTTTGGTGGTGCACATTGATAAGGCCTACATTTAACAATTTTAGGAGAGTTTATATTCATGTGATAAGTCACAAAGGACATATTATCCAGCTTCCTGGTAACCGTCTCAGAGAATTCCCGAAAAAATCTGTCGATTGCCTTAATCTGCTGGGCATTCAACTTGCTTCTTGTAGTGAAATTTTGCGATTTATCAGAATCTACATTTTCTATGGCATCAGTACAAAACAGGGGGGAATCATATGGAAACCTTAGCTCTTGACTCTGGGAGTCAATTTAGGCCCTAGATTTACGCAAAAAATTGCAATGTAATAGCACTGGAAATGGTAGATACGGAGACTCCAAAAAAAGGAAAAACCGACGATACGTTTTTGAGTTTAATATGGACAGTAACCATTAGTCGAAAATTTATGTCAAGGCCATTCGCAGTGGCCGCTCATAAATTGACTTGAGTATGGGACTTGACTGCCCTAGATGTTTGACGCAATGATTTCAAGATTCCCTGGGAAATAACACTATAGGTGGATCCCATATCTACCAGTGTGGTCACCTGAGAGTGGCCAATGGTAGCCTCATCAGTGACCACCACAGCTTGACGAGATTAAGCCCGAAAGTACTCATATGCACTAATTGGTCTGGTCCAGGTGATGTCGGAGTGGGGGCTGGCATCGGATTAGACTCCACCAATTTGAGCTCTCTGAACCAGTTTAAATGGAAGGGGATACCTCTCCAGTGGGAGGCCCAGCAGCAAAATGCCTTTCAGGCTTTCCAGGCAGCTCTATCCAGCAACTTAGTTTTAACGCTTCCTGATTTTTCCAAACCATTCAGCGTCCATTCGGATGCTTCTGGTCTTGCATTGGGGTTTGGCTCATTCACAAGAATATAATGGAAACCTAATGCTCGTGGCGTTCGCTTCTAGACCCCTAAATAGACAAATTATTCTACAATGGAATTGGAATTGGAATGTTTGGGGTAGTTTTTGCCCTGTCCAAGTTCCACCAATACCTGGAACATAAGGAGTTCCAGCTTTACATGGACAACTCAGCCTTGTCTTGGCTGTTGAACCATCACCGCCAAGTGGGCAAACTATCACGGTGGTTAGAGTTTATTAACTCATTTAAGTTCTCTGTTCAGCACATTAAGGACACAGACAACGTAGTTGCTGTGACTCTTTGAGCCAACGACTCCATCAACGGTCCCATTTGCTCAAACCCAAATTGACTGCCAACCTCCGATTACAGCCATCCTGACTAGAATTTCGGAGGTTTTTAAAGATATCCATTGTCATCAACGTGACGATCCTACCCTACTTAAAATTATAAAAACACACCCTCTTCCTCCCAATTATTCCTTTATTGACCACACCCTGATGTATAAAGTTCCGGGCCAGAAATCACCGAGGGTGGTATTCCCACAAAAACTCATGGATATGGTTTTTCAATATTACGAGTTTCCCATTTCTGCGCACCTTGGGATTTCCAAAACGTTAGCACGGGTGATACAATTTTTCGGTGCACACAATCTAAAGTATATAATATCTTAGAGGGTCAAGTCCTGTATCCGTTGTCAAAGCTCTAAACAGGCCCAGAATACTAGGGTCGGATTTAGTGCGTCAGAAATCCCTACCGTTCCTTTTCAGAAGATTTATATAGATAATGTTGGACCACTCCTCTTATCAAAGAATAGCAATGTGTATATTCTCACGGTTGTTGATGCCTTTTCAAAATTCATTTGGCTCTGTCCGGTTAGGAATACGAAGACCCAAACAGCTGTCAATATGCTTACCAAGAGAATTTTAGCTAATTTTGATTTCCACAGGTTCCTGGTCTCCGATAATGTGCCGTTTTTCAAATCTGCCGCTATGGCACAGATGTGTCTTAATTTCGATATTAAACATGTGTTTACGTCTCTCTATTATCCGAATCCATCACACGCAGAGAAAGTCAATAAAAACCTTAAGGTCGCACTCCGTATCTTTCATTCTCACAATCAGACCAGTTGGGACCAAAATATTCATTGGTTCCAATTGGCCTTTAATACTTCCTCCCATCTTAGCATGGGTCTCACTTCAGCATCATTATTTCTTAGACACCCATTGATCCAACCCTTACAGCTAGCGTGGAATTTGGACAAGTTAGTCTCTCCTCCACCACCACAATTAGTTTCTGAAGAATTATGGGACAGGGCTCTGGCCAATTTATCTAAGGCCCTCAGGATGCATATAATAAAGGATGTCAACCTAATCCCTACAAAGTGGGGGATTAGGTTATGTTCCGTGAACACCACTTGTCGGACGGAGCTAAAAACATTACTAACAAGCTCCTCCCGGTGTGGTTAAGGCCGTTGAAAATCGAGGTATTTACATCCTCATTCACGGTCAGGCTCATCGACCCCAAATCAGGCAAATTTATCTGATCCACCCACATTACTCACCTTAATAGATATTTTCATCCCAAAAATTGTCATAATTCAAATATCTAAAACCCCAAATACCTATCCCTATTTTCAGTAGCTCTCAGGCAGCCATTCCATAGGTAGGGTTTAGTGATATTAGTTATAAGTTTCCTCTTCTTTCTTTCTAGTTACACTCTACATTTTTGACACATACACAACGCACAAACAATAAACCTAGGGTTCTCCGTGTTCGCTATGCTATGTCTTTGAGGGACGGAAAAGATAAGTTGGATCTATTTGGTCTGACTATTCTGTCTCCTTTTGAACTGGCTTGGTGCAGCCTGGAGCAATTTATTTTTTCGAACCTTAAATATTTTATACCTTGGGTTGTAAATGACGCCACCGAGAGCTTTATGGCTTGGAATGGGATTGGGTTGCATTTAGCTCTCTTTTCAACCATTATAGACTATTGTTTTAATTGTGTTCATTGTAACTCCAAATTCTTTTTACCATTTTTTTTTTATATAAATAACTAATTAAAACTCTTGGAGCTATCCAATCCACCCTCCTCTAGATGTCATTTTGGTCCTTGGAAAATCTGCAGTATGGTGCTTGTATACCCACATCCGAAATAATCACTTCCTTTTATCTCAACCATCACTGTATATTCCCGGGAATTTTCACATTGATTTTTTATTCAATCACTTAAACCAACCATCCTCGACATACCTTTTTCCACTGACAGTTATATACTCACATTCACACATTTACTTTTACCTTTAATCCTCTCTTGGTCTGTTTAATTAGAATTTAGTGCATGTAAAAATTATATGGTTTTGTCAACATATTGCTATATCGTTCACCAGTATGAATTCACAAGTACAAAACTAATTAAAATGTACGAGGTTTATCCAATAAATACGCGAACTGGTCGAATATGGTAGCCATTACGGAGAGTTAAGCCTCACATGGTGGCCTCACGTGTTGTCTGGGACCCAATGAGCCGTCAGTGCTTGGCAGAACGTTACGCTGTGCGGATCTTGCGAGTAGAGTTATTTTTAGTTTTGCATTATTTTTTTGTTCGTCGATATGGAAATTGACCAATTCACTGAACAACGAATTAACATCAAGTTTTTGGTAAAGCTTGGTAAAAATTACCAAGAAATTGCTGAAATGTTGAGAGTTGTTTATGGTGATAATGCTATGAAGAAAACAGCCATTTTCAAGTGGCTAAAGAAGGTCGAGAAGACGCCACGGATGATGCAAGAATTGGACGACCTTCAACCTCTTGTGTGCATGAAAACATTGATCGTGTGCGGCGTCTTGTCCTTACTGATCGCCGAAAAACTGTCCGAATGATAGCTGAAGAACTAAATTTAGGAAAATCAACAGTGCACACAATCTTAACCGAGCATTTGGGCTTAAGAAAGGTTTGTGCGAAAATCGTGCCAAAACTGCTGACTCCGCATCAAAAGTTGAGAAGAGTCGAATGTGTTACTGACTGGAAAAATTCCATGGAAAATGATGTTGGATTCTTAAATAGGGTTATCACTGGTGATGAATCGTGGTTTTTTGAGTATGACCCCGAATCGAAATCGCAAAGCATGGAGTGGAAAGCAACAGGTGAAGCTCGAACAAAAAAATCAAGGAAAAGCCGATCAAAAATCAAAGTCATGCTCCTGGTTTTCTTTGATATCAAAGGTGTTGTTCATCATGAATTCCTTCCTGAGGAAAAAACTGTAAATTCTAAGTTCTACCTTAACGTTCTCAAGCGTTTGAGAGATCGAATGCGTCGTGTGCGACCACATTTGACTCAAAACGATGGATGGATTCTTCATCAAGACAATGCACCCGCACATTCGGCTTTGATTGTTCGCCGGTTTCTGGCTAAAAATTCAATCACTATCCTTGATCATCCCCCTTATTCACCGGACCTCGCCCCCTGCGATTTTTTTCTATTCCCTAAATGCAAAAATGTGATGAGGGGACAGCATTGGGAAGATGTGGACACAATAAAACAAGAAACGACGAGGAGACTGAAAAGCCTGACTTCCGAGGACTTCCAAGGGTGCTTTGAAGAGTGGAAAAGAAGATGGGATAAGTGCATAGCAGTGAATGGAGAGTATTTTGAAGGGGACAAAATCAATGTAGATGAAATTTTGTAAAATAAAGTTTTTATGACCTTAGTTCGCGTATTTATTGGACAAACCTCGTATTCTTACACATTTATTTTAAATAATACATTTATTTAAAGTCTCAATTTTTGGTCTAAGGTATAAAAAATTACTTATAAAGAGTGTGGCTTATGAACCCACAAAGGGCAAAGTTTAGTCCTAGACATTATATCGTTCACCTATAATCAGTATGATTTAGCAGGCACAAAATCTATCAAAATCTATTGCTACAAATGTATTTTAAATAATGTGTTCGTTTAAAGTCTCAATCTTTGGTCTAAGGTGTAAAAATTTACATATAAAGATGTAGCTTATGAACTCGCACCGGCAAAATTTGGTTCTAGATATTATTCCTATATCGATCACCAATATCAATTCACTTATACAATAGCTATCAAAACGTATTTGCATACATCTGTTTCAAATAATATAGGCTACTCATATCGTCATAATTTTTGGACTAAAGTATAATAAATAATGTAGCTTAAAAACCCGCTTTACTCAAGAGCGATAACAAAAGGTTGAAGTTAGCGGTAACTTTAGAATACACAATGTTTAGTTTTAAATAACCTGTTTTAAACACAGTTATAAATATTTATATCATTCTGTTTTATAAAACATATTAAGTTATTTTGCTATATACGTTTAGTACAAAACGTATTCATGTAAAATTTTAACGAATACAGAGAAATATTAAAAAATACGTAATGTGATCTATGTATGAACCCGCACCGGCTATGTTTAGTCTTAGATATTATTGCCATATCATTCACCAGTATGAATTAGCACATACAAAACCTATCAAAATGTATTTCTACACATTTATTGTAAGTAATATATTCATTTGAAGTCTCAATCTTTCGTCTAAGGTACAAAAAATTATGTATAAAGGCTGTGGTTTGTGAACATGCACCGGTAAAATTTAGTCTAGATATTGTTGCTATATCATTCACCAGTATTATTTTGCAGGTACAAAACCTATCAAAATGTGTTGCTACACATGTATTTAAAATAATATATTCATTTAAAGTGTTAATCTTTGGTCTAAGGTATAAAAAATTACATATAAAGGATGTAGCTTATGAACTCGCACCGGCAAAGATTAGTCCCAGATATTATTGGTATATCGTTCACCAGTATGAATTCAGTTATACAATAGCTATCAAAACGTATTTGCATACATCTGTTTCAAGTAATATACACTACTCATATGGAGTCTTAATTTTTGGACTAAACTATAATAAATAATGTATCTTCTCCCGTTTTACTCAAGAGCGATAACAAAAGGCTGAAGTTAGCGGTAACTTTAGAATACACAATGTTTAGTTTTAAATAGCCTGTACTGAACACAGTAATCAATATTTATATCATTCTGTTTTATAAAACATATTAAGGTATTTTGCACAAAATGTATGTGTTTTGTACAAAATGTATTCATGTAAAATTTCAACGAATAGAGAAAAATATAAAAACATACGTAAATAGTGTGATGTATGAATGTATGTATGAAACCGCACCGGCAAAGATTAGTTTAGATATGCTTACTATATCGTTTATTAAACGTCAAGACAAGTTTATTTTGTTTTTCTATTTATTCTTAAACCATAAACGTTATTTTATTTCAAATTTGATACAGAAATTACATGATTATTATATACTGCCAATTTTTAAGCACCATCTGTTGCTGTCAACTGAATTCTTCTGTTGACCTCTTTTCCTAATTTTCTCCATAATATTTGCGAACCTGAAGTTTTAGGATAATGTAAGTAATTATCAGTTGTTTTTAAATAATGTTACAACCATATTACACTGTCATCAGAAAAAAGGCATTTTTAAATGCGATTACTGGAAGGATTTTGTATTATTTATTTTTTTTTTTAATTTTAAGGCGAAAAGCACATTGAGGCTATTATCGCCTCCCTAAATGTAAGTGTGGGTATAAAGTGTTAAAGTTGTAAGTGTAAGTTTGTGTTAGACTCGGGTACTGCGAGGGACGTCTAAATCCTCTCAATAGGTGCAGCTAGTCTGCATCCCCCTGCGGGGAGGAGTTTTTATTTTGAGTTACGGAATAATATCCCAAAATATGTTGTCATATAAACAGACCAAAAATACAAATGGTTCTTAAACTCTGTTTCAGATGATTACCTGTTTTTAAAGATAATGATTGATAACAAGATTTCTTATTAATAATTTGTTATAGCCAAATAATTATTTTTTGTAAAATAGTATATTTATATTTGTATCCTTGTAAAACGACTTTAATTTACTATCAATTAAAAGCATGTATAAATATTTACTACTTATTATCAACTACAAATTATATTTTAGAATGTTTGCAATGCATGTGCATTAATTAAAATACCACTGATTATTATTGTTGAATTTAACCAGTAGTACTCAAATCAAATATACAGTTCGACATTTAGAAAATCCAAGTCGTTGCTGTGGAACTGATGGTCAAGGAAAGAAAGGAAGTGTCTCTTGTAAACAGGCTCATGACTACCCTAATGAAAACGAAAGTTTAGAGAAATTGACCTGCACATCGACACAACTATATAGCTTCAACCTCTCAGCTGTTGGCAGAAAGACAAAATGCGACCGCCCTTTTGTCTGTCTCTCTCTCTCACTGCGCTACAAATATGATTCTGCTCTTCAAGAATGTATTCTGTATTCATTGGTATAATAATGAGTTTTGATTCCAACTAAAGAAATGTATAATTTTTAAAGATGTTTATTAATTTTTTTTTTTAAATATGTAATTTTTTTTTTGTTGAGGTGGACAAAGTCAGGTCTTCTTCCAACACCCATAGTTCTGAAAAAAAAGAAATAGCTGTATGTACTACATGTGTTATGTACATATTTTGTTATATTTATATTTACTAGAAGTATAGACTCATTTTTTCATTGCTAATGTCCATACCTAATGCCAGTTAGATTACATAATAAAAATGAAGGATAGGAACATGAAAGGGTAAAGTTTACGGTGTGAACTCCAGCCTTAAACATAAGACTTTGAAATTCACAGTTAGTAGATGTTGCAGACTGATAGACGCCACCTCAACCACAAAACCCCTGGTCCACACAATAACCACAAAAAAGTTGGTAATCTAGTAATAATTATATGAAATATGCAATTATTAGATTTGACACTGTAATTTGCTAGTAAAGCTGCTTTAAATAGTTTTACTACTTCTAACAAAATTTTAGGCCACATGATATAAACAATAGTACCAGTAATACAAAATTGTGTATATAAGCCACTGTAGAGTACAACATAAAACGAATTACAGTAAATGTAAAAATGTTCATAATAATATAATGTGAATAACTTTAATTTAATTTTATTTTTAAATTATCTGTTCTTTAATTACTGTTATAACTTTAACTGTATACTAAAAAAAAAGCATTTATTTTTAATAACATCCATCCAAAATAATCATTATGTAATTAATTATGTTTACCTTTCCACACAACTCTCATGGTCCTCTTCTTCAAGGTGTTTATTTAAATTTATAATTTTTACTTTTGGGTTTCCTAAGCCGCCTCGGTGGCCTAGTGGATAGCGTACTAGGCTTTCACCCCGAGGACCCGGGTTCGATTCCCGGCGAGGGCTTGGCATTTTCATACGCTATAAATCATCCCACCGTCTGCATTAGCCCAAGTGTACACAATAGTCGGACGTTAAAAAAAAAAAAAAAAAAAATTGGGGTTTTCTATAAAAAAAAGTATTGTAATATAATCTTTTGTTTACATATGCATTTGGTGTATGCTCATTATTCCTGAAAAAGGATGAACGAACATAACTTATAATAAAGCCTCAAGTTCATTTTCATTTCATTGTAATATAATTTATCGTAATTCTAACAGTTGTAAAAAATTATATTTATAGGTTAGGTACCATATACAAATAGATTCCTAAGATAGAAATAAGGACTTTTATAACCCAAACAATATTACTTTTAGAAACTTATAATGGAAATCTGTAATTTTCAATTGTACATATGTAATTGTTCAGGATAAAACAAGCAACACAACCGTGTATTTACAATGATTACATTATATTTCGTTTGCTTGTAACAGTGAATCAAAGTGAGGGGACTGTAATAAATGTTAATGTTAATGTTTTGTGTGACAATCTTTTTTTTTTACATTTGTGCATGTTTGTCTTATTACATTACGGTTAAAGGATACAAAAATAAAAAAATATTCGTCAGATTTGATTCCAACTTGGAAAAATTATCTATTCTGCTAACAGCTTGGACAAGTTTGGTGCCCTGAAAAAGCCGTTGAACTGTTTCAAAGTGACGGACTTTTTTTATTTTTATAGATTTTTGAAAACCTCATTTTAATGGTAAAATCAAATGGATAGCCTAATCAGAGTTAAAAACCTGCATAAATTAGCATCTTAAGTGTTAACATTTTATTGAATACATGGAAATGAACTGTAACAACTGTGCAATAACAGAAATAATAATAGTAGTAATAATTTTAATGTTTAATTTAATGTTTTAATTTTAATTTTAAGGAGAGTAATATTAATGTAAAAATTCAAGAGAAAAAATGTATAATATTTTTTGATAAAATACGAAGTTTTCATTTTGAATCGCTAAACATAATATAGTAGGACATATTTCTACTTACGTTTTGCCCAGGAAATTATTTTATAATTAATTTTTCTTATTGCTTTTTTAAAGAATGAATCTTTAACGCCCCCGTATTTTTTCCAGTCAGGAATTGTAATGATAATTATTGTTTTGCATATTTTCTTTAATATCCTCACTATGCCATATAGCTGCTCAATACATTTATTGACTGAGTAGTTCTGAAAATACATAAAATTAAAAGTTATACTTACTTAATATCTTAAATTCACATTTTCATATTTCATTACAAAATGTTAACAGCCTAATATGCCCTAGAATTATTTAGATGTGTCAATGTTCAATTCTAGATATTGATGTAATAATTTTAATTTAAATTGTTCAGACTTTTAATAAATTAAACCTCAGTACAAAAAAACTACCAAATCAATTAACTCTTTAAAAATATTTTATATTAATATATTTTATAAAATTATGAGTGCGCAAGTGTCTTAGTCAACAATTATAGAAAGGGAATAAGAAGCCTGAGAAAGACAGACTTATGATAATGGGTATGATATTTTATTGAAATTATTGGCAATATAGTTTTATAATTTTAATACTTGTAACATATAAGCAGAAGTTTTTTCTAATGATGGGTCCTATCCTTTATTCTAATATGTAGACATGAACATGAACTGATATAAAAAATGTTTCTGCATTGCTGTATATCAGTCAGTAGCGCCAAGACGCATGCTGCACAACACTGCATGCACGCACACACACACACACACACACACACACACACACACACACACACACACACACACACACACACACACACACACACACACACACACACACACACACACACACACACACACACACACACACACACACACACACACACACACACACACACACACACACACACACACACACACACACACACACACACACACACACACACACACACACACACACACACACACACACACACACACACACACACACACACACACACACACACACACACACACACACACACACACACACACACACACACACACACACACACACACACACACACACACACACACACACACACACACACACACACACACACACACACACACACACACACACACACACACACACACACACACACACACACACACACACACACACACACACACACACACACACACACACACACACACACACACACACACACACACACACACACACACACACACACACACACACACACACACACACACACACACACACACACACACACACACACACACACACACACACACACACACACACACACACACACACACACACACACACACACACACACACACACACTAGACTGGCAATAAAAAGACTCACATAAATGACTATAGTCTCGTTCTAAATGCAAAAAAGACTAATATATTGCACATTTCAGCGTTCCCTATACTACGACTAAAATGAAATATAATTGCTGGAGTATTGAAAATCTTGATGTTTATATATTAAACTAATATGTAAAGAAAGAAGTGGGCAAAACATTTTCCTCATGGTCATTGAGAAGCTTCAAAATAGGCAAAAATGTGATTTTTATGATTTTCCGTAACTTTGATGATTCTTGGCGAATTCTTGACCACATTTAGCTCATAAAAAAAGAATAAGTACTTTTCAAGTTGAATTGAACTGTATACTTTAAATAACTAAATTTTGTAAAGGAGAGTCTCAAAAATTACCTGAAAATAGGGTAAAGATAAAAAATTAAGATTTAAATGATTACATTCAAGGTCATGGAGGCACGTGTTCTTATCATTTTTAAGGGCTCAAACTTCGCATAGCTCATTTTTTTTACATGATAATCACTTTTAGGAGGCGTCCCGGCAAAAAAAAATTATCATATATACATACGTGATAAATTATTTAGTTAACATACGTTAATTATCTTTGGATCCTGGCTTGCTGAATAACAAAAATTGAATATTAAATACCATAAAAAATAAAATAATTCTAATAAAGTAAATATAAAAAATCCAAAAAACTTCATTATACTTACCAAACAGGCCTCTAAAGTCTGTATATTTCGTAGCAAACCTCAGCATGATGCTGTCCCCGATTAAAACAACACCTTTATATTCTGGGAAAGCCTAAAATGCAAATAGTAACTGTTATTAGTATCAGGAGTTACAATAATAATAATAATAATAATTCTTAGGCCCCAAATTCTGTAACAACCAATTATTCCACATCAGTAATGAAACTCTTTACCAAAAAACTGAAACACTATCAGACACAATAAGAAAAAGGAGAATTGATTTTTATGGGCACATCCTCCGAATGGACAAAAATAGACTAACCAAAAAAAATATTTGACTACTTTCGCAACAGAAGAGCCAAACCACTTTGGTTTAGAGAAACAGAGAAAGACATAACAGAACTACAAATCACTGACACTATGCTCATGGACAGAACAGCCAAAACAATAACCAAGGACAAGAAACAATGGTTCCAAGGCAAAGTCAAATAAATCCAAGCGAACGATCCAAATCTCTGACGAAGAAAGAAAAGCAAGATCACAATGAATGAAGCAATACTGGGCTATGAGGAAGGCACATAATATTAAAAAGTGATTGATTTAGTGTACCCCAAAGTTGGGTGAAACAAATAAATAATAATAATAATAATACACTGTAAATAGCCTATATAATATCATATAAATACGTATAATATGCATAACTTACCATGCCTACTTGAGTTCTCTTCTGAAGTAAGGAATAGAATAATCTTATTTATTTCAACTGATTGACAGCCTGGACTGTTGTGTCCTCCCCTCTCCATATCCCCACCTCTCTTAAAATTTAGGTGTAGCCCTATGCATATCTTTTGGGAACAAATGTCTTGGTTTCGAAGAATACTTCTAATAAAAAAGTTTACTTTTTACAAAATTACAGTATATTTCAAAAATTTTATTAATGTCAGTTTTAGACTATAGTTTATCTATCTTAAAAAGATTAAATTAGTTAACTTGATACTTGGGGGGGGGGCTTGTACAAAAGGCCTAGGTACAAAGAAATACCTGGAAGTAACAACAGGTATATAGTAATTCCCAAAAGCCTTACTTTCTTGTTTTTAGAAAAGAACAATTTTATGGTTTTCCCACAGTTATTTCTTACATTTTCTGAATGTAAAAACATGTGTTTAGTGTTTGTTTACTAACTGTTGAAGCCTCTGTAGGACAACCATATTTCTTGTCCTACAAAATATATTTCTCCAAACTTTGGTTTTCTATGTGGTTGTTTTAGATTAAAATATGTATTACATAATCATAGTAAATACTAGTGTTCATGAAAAAAATTTTTATCAAAAAATATCTCAGGATAAATTTTTAATTAAAAAAATGCTATATCAAGTAAATTAATAAAAAAAAATTATATATCAAACCCTTTTTTATAAAAAACTATTAACCATGTAATAATTTAATCATTTTGATTAAGTATCACTAACACACTGTACTTCATGTACTCAAATCGGCGATGATAACCTTACGGTTTTCACTGAAAAAAATCACATACTCAAATGAGACGTAAAGAGTACAAAAAGGAGCTGGCAATAATATCTGGTTTTGTATGGCGGGTTCATACATAGATCACACTACGTATTTTTTAATATTTCTCTCTATTCATTGAAATTTTACATGAATATGTTTTGTACTAAACGTATACAGCAAAATAACTTAATATGTTTTATAAAACAGAATGATATAAATATTGATAACTGTGTTTAAAAATTTTTTTTTTTGTGTTTAACGTCCGACTATTGTGCACACTTGGGCTAATGCAGACGATGGGATGTATGAAAATGCCAAGTTCTGACCGGGAATCGAACCCGGGTCCTCGGGGTGAAAGCCCAGTACATTATCAACTAGGCCACCGAGGCAGCCTGTGTTTAAAACAGGCTATTTAAAACTAAACATTGTGTATTCTAAAGTTACCGCTAACTTCAGCCTTTTGTTATCGCTCTTGAGTAAAACGGGTTAAAATACATTATTTATTATAGTTTAGTCCAAAAATTAAGATTCCATATGAGTAGCCTATATTACTTGAAACAGATGTATGCAAATACATTTTGATAGCTATTGTAGAATTCATACTGGTGAACGATATACCAATAATATCTAGGACTAATCTTTGCCGGCGCAAGTTCCTAAGCTACATCCTTTATATGTATTTTTTTATACCTTAGACCAACGGTTGACACTTTAAGTGAATATATTATTTAAAATACATGTGTAGCAATACAGATTGATGGGTTTTGTATCTGCTAAATCATATTGGTGAACGATATAGCAACAATATCTAGGACTAATCTTTGCCGGCGCAAGTTCATGAGCTACATCCTTTATATGTAATGTTTTATACCTTACACCAAAGACTGACACTTTAAATGAATATATTATTTAAAATAAATGTGTAGAAATACATTTTGATAGGTTTTGTGCCTGCTAATTCATACTGGTGAACAATATAGCAATAATATCTAGTATGATATCTTTGCCGGTGCGGATTCATAGATCACACTATTTACTTATTTTTTATATTTTTCAATCTTCGTTGAAACTTTTCATGAATACATTTTGTACAAAACACATCTAGCAAAATAACTTAATATGTTTTATAAAACAGAATGATATAAATATTTATAACTGTGTTTAAAACAGGCTATTTAAAACTAAACATTGTGTGTTCTAAAGTTACCGCTAACTTCAGCCTTTTGTTATCGCTCTTGAGCAAAGCGGGTTGTTAAGCTATATTATTTATTATAGTTTAGTCCAAAAATTAAGACTCCATATGAGTAGGCTATATTACTTTAAACAGATGTATACAAATAAGTTTTGATAGCTATTGTATAAATGAATTCATACTGGTGAACGATATACCAACAATATCTAGGACTAAACTTTGTCGGCACGAGTTCAAAAGCTACACCATTTATATGTAATTTGTATACCTTAGACCAAAGATTGAGACTTTAAATAAATATATTATTTAAAATAAATTTGTATCAATATATTTTGATTAGTTTTGTATCTGCAAATTCATACTGGTGAAAGATATAGCAACAATATGTAGACAAAACATTCCCTTCCCTAAACCTTATAATTTTTTTTTATAAGGTTATTATTGTTTAATGTTTATACATGAAACTGTAATTTATTGTAATTTTGTTATTTGTGAAATAAAAAAGTAAGAAAATCACTATTTTTTTAAGTTTTACTCCTAGACATTTAGTTACGTTGCTTGTTTTTAGCTTAGCTAGTAATGGCTAGAAAAAATTTACTGATGAGTCTCATCATTGACGCTAACTTCAGCGCAGCGTAATGACCAGTAAAATTTACCGATGAGTTTTATCGTTAACGCTAACTTCAACAAGGTCAATTTTCTTAGGTACACCACCCAACAGACAACCATGTCAGGTATTTTTTTTAACAGTTCAGTCGAGGTACTTTTTTTAAAAAAAGTAAAAGATTTTTTATCATTTTAACGATCAAAAACACGTTACTTACTTCGAGCGGTAGCAATTTTGAATTTTATGCGGATCACTTTTATTTTCGATTTTTATCGTACTTCTCGTGCTTTTATATTTATATTTTGGATTATTGCTTTTGGGCATGTAAGAAAGCGTTTAATACAATATAACGAAAAATTGAGAACAAGTTACACTGCATATTTCCATTTGTTATATACAAATTTTTAACATTATTTTTTTAGTAATCTGAACAAATAAAACTACAATTTTCATAAATTAGAAAGAACAACTTACTTTTAAAACTTTCAGTGTTTCCATTTTTAACAGACTTATTAACTGAACATAAAAATTTTATGATTTACATAACCTTAAAATTACAATATCGGTTACTTATTACAATTCACAATCCATGGCAGTTTATCTTGTAAAATATCGTACTCTCTAATCGGTAATTTGTAATAATCACAGGTCAGAATAATTGAATAATACTGCATTTATTTACAATCTACAACTAATGCCTAATCGAGTGATTATAGAGGAATAATGAAACAAGAAATCACAGATTATATAAAACAACTATCTAGATCCCTATTAACAAACACAGATGTGATTTTACAACGTGATTATGAATTTACACCTTAAATCCTCGAAAAACAGTCGAAATGTACTACTGTATGATTACACAAACTGTTAAAAATCCGAGTTGTATTTTACAATGAAATTTTTTATAGGAAAATACAACAATACAGTTAATTGTGCGCCAACTAGTGATGGGTTGCTATTTAACAATCTGTTATTTTTTAACTGCTAAATGGTTTTAGCATTAGCAGACTGCTAATCACACTTAAAAATAACAGATAATAAACAAACTGTTAAATAACAGGGTTAGAGCACACTGCTTCCGACCTGCTACGGTACTAACTGTTAACGTAACTGCAGCTGCTAACGTATACTGCTAACTGTTGAAGCTGTTAAACGTTGCAGCTGCTAATCTAACTGTTGAATAGCAGGGACATAACACACTGTTTCGGACCTGCTAACTGCTAACGTCTACTGCCAACTGTTGAACCTGTTAAACGTTGAAGCTGCTAATTTAACTGTTTAATAGCAGAGTCATGGCACACTGTTTCGACTGTTACCGACCTGCCAACTGCTAACCTCTACTGCTAACTGCTGAACCTGTTTAATGTTGAAGCTGCTAATGTAACTGCTAAACAGGAAACATTGTCAGCGTTTCTTTCCATTAATTGTTGTTGGCTACTGTCCTGAGATTCAGATTGCATAGTAGTATCATATTTTTCTTTGTTAACTGTAAATTTAAATGAGGGTGTTATTTTATAAATAATAAATGTAACACAAGTCGAACTTGTACTTTTACATTATAAAAATTTTAAAATAGCTTAAAATTATATTTTAAATATAAGAATTATAGATTAACAAGTAATTATGTGTCCTTCAAACACTCATTTTTCGATTTTTCACACAATTATAATTACAATAATATAGTATATATAATAAATGACAATATTATATATATTATATATTGACTTCTATGGTCACATCCTACGAATGGACCCGAAAAGGATAACAAAAAGGATCTTCGACTTTTTCCGCAATAAGAAAACCAAACTGAACTGGTTTAAGGAGATAGAGAGGGACCTACGAGAGTTTCAAATTACAGAAGAGATGCTTGCGGATAGATCCGCAAAGAGTATAATCGAAGGTAAAATGAAGAGGTTCCAGGACAGGGTCAAGACCAAAATACCATATAGGATTTCTGAGGCAGAGAGGACGGCAAGATCTGAAAGGATGAAGAAATACTGGGCGGACAGGAAAGCACGACACACTGAACATTGATTGATCAATCGTCCCCCAAAGTGGGTGAAACGTAGAAGAAGAAGAAATGACAATATTATTTTAAATAATGTGATTATAACAAAAATAAACATTGTCAGAACCATTATGATAGTCTATAATAAAATACTTGAAATAATACCTAACAAGAACATTTTAATTTATTAGGAACATGAATAAATAAGAGAAATCTAAAAAAAAAGATAGGCCTCCATGTATTAAAATACAACAATTTTTTTAAATAGCATTTTAATTAATTAGAAACATCGAACATGACCCTAATCAAATTAAAATTAATTCAATTTATTTTTTTTTAATTTAAATTATTATTTTATCATAGGTTTAGAAAAGGGTGTTACAAAATATATTTTATATTACTTGATAGTGCGTGAAAGACAAACCGAACACAATTGATTGCATCTTTGAACTTAGCATGTTCATTGTATTTCTCATTATCGTCAGAAATTTATTCACAAATCCTATAGACAAATTAATAGTGCAGGAAGGGTAGAACAAAACGTGCCAACTGCATCCTCACTGTATTTGCTTATCTCAACTGCCAAGATAAGGAATAAAGAATAAAGTAATGTGACAATATTATTTAAGCTGCGTTTTCCTGCTAAGGTCGTTGTTAGCAGTCTAGAAAATTAGCAGTTAGCAGTTGTACCTATTATTTTTAACTGCTAATTCTAATTAGCATTAACAGAATTAGCTGCTAAACAAAAATAGCGCTTTTGCTCATCACTAGCGCCAACACAAATTATTACTCTGTATTCACGAAAATCACAGTACAACTGTATGGATTACAAAAGACAGAATTCTGTTCTAAAGGAATAATTTCTAATAGTAATATTGACGCATTAACACACATACAAATCATTCAATTAGCTATAGTAATACTAATTGACTAGCTGCTCCTATTGAGAGAATTTAGACGTCCCTCCGGTACGTGAAATTCTAAACTCACACCTACAACACTACACTTACGACTTTAACACTTTGTACTCACACTTACATTTAGGGAGGCGATAATAGCCTTAAAGTACGTTTCGCCTTAAATATATATATATATTAATACATCTATAAATATATTAAGTAAAACGAATCATCAATATGACATTTAGACGTCAATCAAAATCAACTGATTTTATTTGATCACTAGCTAAGATTCTATTAAGTTGTTGAAGGTTAAAAAATATGAGTCCTGAAAAAATGTTTAAAAAACAATTTTTTCAGAAACTTGTACACCTTTTTTTAGTAATGATGGAACCATTGTATTTACTCAATCACTGGGTGACTAAATTATTCCTTACTTGTCTTATTTTATGCACTAGTGAATCATTAATTCCTTGAGTTTTACTGGTTAAGGGAGTTCCTTGGTTTTACTGGTTAATTACTCAATAGAGTAATAGCTTTAAGTAGTTTGCTCTAATAAATGTATGTTAAAAAACTGTTTTAATTTGTGATAATAAATATATATATATATATAATATCCCCGTATATCTGGAATGACATCCAGATTTATTGAGGATAAAACAGTGTATCACAAAATAGTGCAAAGTGTATAGAGGAGTTATGAATGTCTATATATTATTTTTTATATATAATATATAAAAAATTAATATAATATATTTAATAATAATAATAATTATTATTATAAACCTTCATTATTAACATGTTTCATTGCTGGCTTTGTTGGACATGTGATATAAGACACATGTTTATATTGATATTTAATAGTATATTTTGTGTTGCAAAATAATGTGATGATAGTCCTCAAATGCTTACGTTTGAAAACAAGTTTGTGACTGTAGTCTGTACCGACACTTTACTTCTCTCATGTAAGGAAGACACCAGTTGAAAAGGTTAAGGATGCAGTATTGATCTTCATATATAAATATATATATTTATATAAACACTGCTACCACAGCATTTAAATAAATGAAAATTATCTTGAAAAATAGAGCAATGTTTAAGCTTTAAAATTATGTTTTCAAATGAAATCTTATTGTTCCCAATTCTAAAAATAATTATAGAGACCTTACTTTTCTAATGGCCCTTATTTCTTATGAAATTTTTGAAAAAAGTAAGGTGAAAACAATTAGGATTTTTGTTTTGTTTTTGAATTAGTGCTATTAAAAAAAATATTAACTAAAGAACTAACTAGTCAAAACTAAAATTAAAATCAATTTTCACACCAAGTTCAAATAAAATTACTTGTACATTTTTTATAAACAATGACATTTTCCAATAACAGTTTGCGAAAAATGACAAGACTGAATGGCATGCCAAGCACAAAGTTAAATCTCTTGTTCACTTAAAGTTTGAAGGTGTGGATCATAGGTCTGAAATAGGTTAATCCTTGACTTGAAATCTCACAAGCCACTGGATATTGTATTATTAATTGTTGATTATGATTTGTAAAACAACTTATTATATACACTTTGATATTAAGGAAAAATTGTTAGAGAAGGATGTAATGTATGTTTATATAAAACAGACATCCGATAAATCTGACATTCAGACTAAAAGGGGTTAAATAAAAAAGCAATGCAAATATTTCCCCCCCCCCAAATAAACTTTAGTCTAAACTAAAGATTTTAGTAATATCTTTAACTAAAAATCCATATCTAATGTGAAATTTTAAATTAGAATCTATTCTGTTTAAGAACTGTTTAGTTAATATCAGAGCTTTAACAAAAATGAACTACAAAGTAAATAACTACAGTAGATAATAGGTAAAAAATAAATTAACAAAAGTAATTAGTCTTTCCTCACCGTTTCAATAAGGTATGGTCTTGTTTATTTGTTCTTGGAACGATTTACAGCAGCGATAAACAGAATATATCACTTTTACAATCTTAGTAAAGAACAGTGCCCACAGAAACAAAAGTTTGTTTTTTTTACACGATTTCATTCAAAACTAAAAAATAAATTAATCTATATATACACTAAATTAATTATAATTTAATAATTGAATGGTATAATTATGTAATTCATGCTAGTAATAATCCAACAGATATTTATTATGCTATATACATTACATTATTGTTTGTTAATCACAATTGAATATCAGCACTCTCCTCCTCTTATCCATAGTTTTGGTATTTTTAAAAATAAAAGAAAATAATCTGTATTCAAAAATTAACTTCAAAAGATACAAAAGAATCTTCTTAACATGTAAAAAAACATTTATACAAATAAATTATATAATAATTATGTAGTGTATTATAGTGTATTAAAAACAAAACGTTCCACTTTAATTTAAGCGGCACATTCTTTATTAAAACACTTGTCTACATGCAACTAAATCATTCTGCTTAAGATAAGAACATCATAAAATATATATATAAAAAAATCACCTTATTACACAAATTTTTATTTTGATTTAATTAATTCTATATGATTTCAAAGACCAATACCTAACCCTTTGGCTGACTTACCTATTAACATCAATGCATTACTGTTCAACTTTTATATTTAATTAATACAAAAAAACATTATCACTGTCCAACATTATATAGTCCAATAAAACCAAAGGAAATCATATACCTACATTACTTACAAACTAAGGTAGGCCTATGTTGCTCAGCAGTGAAGCCTATTTGAGCTGTGTGTTTGAGTGGGCACTGGTACATTTAATTCATATTCTATGCATTTTAGACTCAACTACCATAGCAAAATTATACATTTTTAGTTCACCATATTTTTTATGCTACTGGGAAAATTTCTCATGTTTAATGGTAATTTTAAATTTATAATCTGAAGTTACTTATACTTTTTAAACCATATATAAAAAATAAAAAGATTACAAAATTCACAAATCCTTATTGATGGATCAATAACTTCAATTAGAAGGCAATTTTTAAAAATACATTTCATTTTATGCAAGTAACTACTTTTAAAAACAATAAATTCTGATCTGAACATAAAATTATGCGGGACTTAATGCAAACATTATGCTATTGTTTAACATTATGCTAATATTATTTAAAATTTTATTTTGATAAAAACCATTTGCTTTTCAAGAAAAATCACTGTTACCACAAATAGAATAAAAGCATTAGTCTTGGTGTTGTAAGTTACAAACGTTGACAAGTTTCCAATTCCCTGACAAAAGTACAACCAATATGAAACAACATAAACAAGAAAAATAATAAGAATGTGTTTGTAAAAATAACAATCAACAAACTTTGATTCAGTTTGTTCCACATTGACTAGATATTTTGCAAAATTGAAAACTGACCATTTACATTACAAGGGACTCTAATAATAGGTCATTAATGTAGTAGAAAACTGATTATGATAATTATAACCAAATTTTTAGCTATTATCATTGCTTCTAGTTATAGAAAAAATTTATAAGTATCTTAGTTATACCATCCTTTGTTTTAATTTGTTTATATAAGCTGACTACATTGGAAGAAGTATTTCTGCAATTGAATGAATCTATTTAGGTTAGGAACTGAAAGAAGGGAAATGGAAACTGGCAAATCAAATGCACTACTCTAATACAGTCCCAGGCTTCCTAGCTACTCTGATCTCTAGTGAAAATCCTTTTGTACCATCTGGTCCTCGAGGCTGCCTTGTCACCGTAAGTTTAGGTCCACCTTCTTCCATTGAAATTGTTCTTAGTCGGCTAATTAATCGTTCTGGTCTTTGCTGATTTTGTGATTCACTGCAAAAATTACAAAATGTGAATAAATCATTTGTTTTTACTTAGGCCTAAACAATAATTGAAAATAATAAATATTATTAGCTAGTAGTTTAAAGAACATAAGACCTCACAGTATATTCTTAATCAATTGCTTGGCCACTGCGCTACGACAGCACTAAATTACACCAGCAAAAAAACAAAATATTTATACTAGAAAAAGCACTAATGGCTTCTCTAATGACTGTTCTTAATGAGTCTGCTTTAAATTTTCTTATTGCCTCAATCAAATTAGCTTAATATTTTAATTGTGTTACAACTTTGTATTTTTATCTATACACAACATATACCTATACCTTGTTCAAAATATCTGGGGAAATTAAGCCTTTTTTTAGCTACCTATAGGCCATTATTCCCCCCCTACAAAAAAGAAAAAAACATTTCACTATTTACTTGAAAAGTCTCAAGTTTCATGGACATACGGAACTTCTGGAACCTTTTGCACCGAGATTAAATGCTACTGTGATCGAATCAAGCAGCGCTAGCTACTAACTTAAACTACAAATTATATGAAAATTGTTTAAAATTTAAATGAAATTTATAACTTTTCATAAAAAATATTTTAACATGTGTTGTCGTCTACATCTTGTTTTGTCATCTTTGATTTGTAATCCACCTAAATTAACACTGTTGTATTAAAACTTAACAGATTTCACAAAAATTTGAAATATTACCTTAACTTTGTAACACTGCAAGCTGATGATTTACCATTCCTTTGGTTTGTTACTAAAACAAACTCTACAGTATCACCTGGTGATAATGACACTCCATCTTTTACTTCTGACATGTGGAAAAATAATTTTTTTCCTTCCTCTACCTCATACCTCAAAAAACCAAATGGACCTAAAACAAGTAAATTATTTTAATTTAACAAACACTTTAATTTAAAATTTTCATATAACAAACAGATTAATTAAAGTACATGAACCAATAAATAATTATTACAATAACAAAGATAATAATGCTAGCCAAAATAGAAAAAACAGGGTTTATTAAAGTATGAAATAAGAAAATAAATATTTTATCTAATACATTGAATTAATTTTATAAACTTTTTGGCTGTTTTTGTCCAAAGTTGATTGGTCATGTTGTCACAAATGAATCTACTACACCTGTTATAAAAAAACTATGGTATAAAAACAAACAGCTTATAGCGTTGATTCTAAAAATAGGAAACATAATACAATGAATTTGTTGTGCAACAGTTAAGCAACACAAAAGTTTGATTAATGTGTATATGTTGTCCAAGAGTTAAACTAACCACTTTGCACATGTTTCCAATGGTAATGGTACTTTAAAGCTGAAGTGATTTAGTACTGTTATTCAACAGTGCCAATAGTAAGTACCAGAGAATAACTTATGATATTTCACTAGGCAACACTAGGGCTGGTTTGTTACCTCAAATGCCCTTGAACGCCACAAAACAAAAATAAGAATTCTACTGAATGCCTTACAAATTAATTTAATGTTTACCTTCTAAGTACAACATTGAAAAGTTAGTTACAATATGGTTTGTTTATATCTTAGGACCATTTTTCAATAAATTTTTTTTTACAAAAATGTGTTAAAATTAAATTTTGCTTGTAATAATACTGAATTTTCAATTATATATAAATATTCCTAGTCACCTCAGGGTAGCACAATTAAGTCACTAAACTCTGAACTCACCTTAAATAAAGAAAACACGCATAGCCAATTTTCATTCACAGTCCACATTAAATTATATTCATTATTGTAACCACCATTTTGCCTTAAAATACTTTAATAAAACATAAATACAAGTTATTTCAATAAATGATCAATCTATACGAAAATTAAAGAAGAACCAATAGTTTGTAGAGTAATAATAACAAAACGAACGAAAAACTCAGATAATTAAGCATTAGTCAAACGAAATAAGAAACCAACTTGAATCTGTAAGACAATGTCCATTTTATTCAATATTCAGTCTTCAGAAAATAATAAAATCATGTCTAGTAACATAATTGTTAGCTTTAAAAACTTGGCGAATGATACTTTTTGATACCCAAATTCAAAATTCCACCAATGGCTTTACACATCAGACTTGAGGACATAATTAATTAAAAAAAAAACAACTTATAAACCTTTTTTAATTAATGAAAATTTACTTCCTTAAAACCAATCTAAAGCACAATGTCCTCAATTTCAAATTCATCATTTTATTTTGTTAAATCATCCATAAATTACCTCAAATCTTTCACCAGCGTGTCACCCATCTAGTTATTATGTAAAACGAAATGTTAGCATAGTTTTATAATTTAATTGTAAGATTAAATAAAGGCTTTGTTTTAGTAACATTAAGCGACTTAGAATTTGAAAGCTAGCCGAGGCATAAACTGAACATTGAACCTACTAATTGTAATATTACAAAATAAATCAATAATTTTTATAATCATACACATATTGTACAACTGATTTTATTTATATGGCTTTAACCATCAGACTTCAGAGTATAATTAATCAAATGCTTTTAAACCTTATTTCATAATCAGTGAAAATTTACAGTCTGTTTTAAGACCAACCTAATGTACAACAGACTGAATTTGAACTCATCATTTTATTTTGTTAGATCATCCATAAATCACTTCAGACCTTTCGCCCTCACATCACCTGCCTATGTATTAGAAAAACCGAAATACTGTTAGCATATTCATTAAATTATATGTATAAGGTTACACAGAGTTTATTTTAACAATATTACATGATTCTGTGTTTGAAAGCAAGCTGAGGCACAAACTGAACATTGAATCAGAGATCTGACATATTACAAAATAAAATAAATAAATCAATACTTTTTATTTAGGCATTGATCCTTAAAAATTTATAAGAAGCTAAGATAGTAGTTAGGAAATTTTTTATAGTAGATATATTATCATTTCCCCAATTTTTATTTATTTTATTTTGTTTTAATTTTTTTTGCTTACACCATTCTAATTTACTGGATGGCACTTAGCTCAGCATCAGGCAACAACTATGTTGCCTACTTTGTATGTTATTTTATGTTTTGATAAGTATATTCTAAGCACAATTAGTGATATTCTATTCCCACTGTTAAGGAGTATTTACTCCTTTTATATTTATAAAATAATCGTGGCACACGGCTATCTCACTGACATAATGGAAGCAATTCTTCCACTAACTCATTTCCAGCAATTTTTGTATCTTATTTTTTTTTTGATCTTATCTCACTGCAATAATTATCATTAGCATTTTAAATTTGCAAATATTTGAAAATTTAAAATAATTTATGCAAATTTGAATGTTGACTATGATGATGAAATCAAATTTTCTATAATTTTGAAACTATTACACGGGTTTTGCTGATAACAAATTTGTCCAAGCTATTACCAAAAGCAATTGTTGTGCCAAATTTGAATCAGACTGGGCTAAAATTGTAAATGCTGAAGTGTTTCCCCCAAGTAAAAAACCAACAAAAATAAAAAAATTAAGGTATAAAAATTAAAAAAAAAAGAAAAAAGAAAACAAAATATAATAACTATAAATGGACAAAAACAGACTAACCAAAAAAATATTTGACTACTTTCGTAACAGAAGAGCCAAACCACTTTGGTTTGGAGAAACAGAGAAAGACATAACAGAACTACAAATCACTGACACTATGCTCATGGAGAGAACAGCCAAAACAATAACCAAGGACAAGAAGCAACAGTTCCAAGGCAAAGTCAAATCCAAGTGAACGATCCAAATCTCTGACGAAGAAAGAAAAGCAAGATCACAACGAATGAAACAATACTGGGCTGCGAGGAAGGCACAGAACATTAAAAAGTGATTGATTTAGTGTACCCCAAAGTTGGGTGAAATAAATAAAGAGAGAACAACTATAAATACATACCTAAAAATAGTTAACAATAATACATACCTTCAAAATAAAAAAATATACACAAGTTATTGCAAGGCTGTAATTCGGCTCCATAATAATAAGATAAATTGAAGAAACATAAATGTACCTAAAACTAATTAGCAGAATAAAAATAAAAATTTAAACTCCAGTCTAAGTATACTGTTTTATGATAGTTTATGAACATAAATGGTAGCAAAAGTGTTAAATTTTTACCATGTGTGTAAATTAAGGCTAGGGTAGCAAAAACATATATAAAAAATAGACAAGGGGATATCCAAGAGGATGAACCGGGAGAACCAGTAGACTACCTGAAATACAATCTGGAAAGCCTTCTACATGACTCCATTAAATAGTTATACCAAAAGAAAATCAAACTGTATTTACAAACTCCTGAATATCAAACAAAACAAGATATACACCAAAAAAACATTATTCAGAGTATACACCAAGAAACTCTTGGGGAGAAAAAGAAAGGTATGATGGAGTAAAGAAATAGAAGAGATGATAACACAAAAGAAAGCAGCGTATATGAAATGGATCACTACATAATCAGAAGAAGATTGAGAAATATTCAACGCAATGAAAACAGAAACGAGGAACAAGACTTATAAAGCAAAAAATGAAATGTGGGATAGGAAATGTCAGGAGATAGACTCATACATAGGTGGCAGAAGGTGTACGGAAATGTGGAAATTTATCAAAGATGTGAAGAGGACAGGAAGAGAGAAAACTAGTGTAAATATAATCCGTCAGAAACAATGGATATAGCATTATGAGGAACTATTGCAGGAAAGAAGACGACAGTATGAAGAAATGGAGACCCCAGTCATTGTACAAGGAGAGAACATAGAGATTGATACGGAAATGGTTATAGCAAATGTGAGACAATTAAAAAATGGTAGATTTTGTGGACCAGAAGGGATATATGCCGAACTTATTAAAAATGGAACAAAGAAATTTTTTGATTTATTTACAATAGTTTTCAACAGAAGTATCAAAGGAAAGTAGTGTATATATCTTCAATACATAAGAAAGGGAGGAAGGATATATGCTCCAATTACAGAGGCACTTTGGTTACAAGTACGAAAGAATCTTAAGAACTTTAATAGAGAAGGAATTAAGCGAAGAGGAGAAACAGTGTGGGTTTATGCAGCCGGTCATGCACAGATGATGTTTTCTGTATGAAACAAATAATTGAAAAAAGAAGTTTGATAAACCTATTAACACATATTTTATTTATAGACCTAACCAAGGCTTATGATTTAATACCTTGGTGTAAATTGTGGGCGATTCTTCAGAACACAAGTATTACTCAAATTTTGTATTAATCAAAGAATTTGTATCATCAATCGACATCTCGAATAAAGATGGGAAACAAATTGTCAAGACCATTTTGTATAAAGAAAAGGCCTCCAACAGGGCTGCTCCATATCACCCACTCTATTTAAAATTTATATAAAATATGCACTCTTGCAGTGGAAACGAAAGTGCTCCGGGATAGGAGTACCTTTAAATGATTCGATGATTTACACTTTAGTTTGCAGATGACCAAGCTATAATTGCAGGAGACAAAGAAGATCTACAATACATGACGCATAAGTTAAAAGAAATATATGAAGAGTGGGGATTATGTATGAACACAGGAAAAACAAAATATTTATGTATAGGTGACAAAATAAGTAGTCTAGACATTGACTCTACGGAGTACTTACAAACATGTGAAGAGTATAGATATTTGGGCTAAAGTTCGACAAAAGCGGTATGGATGAAAACGAAATAAGATTGAGTTTTTTTTTTAACGTCCGACTATTGTGCACACTTGGGCTAATGCAGACGGTGGGATGATTCATAGCATATGAAAATGCCAAGCCCTCGCCGGGAATTGAACCCGGATCCTTGGGGTGAAAGCCTAGTACGCTATCCACTAGACTACCGAGGCAGCAATATGACTGAGAATAACAGAAACAAGGAAAATAATAGGATGCTTGAACGGCGTATTATGGAGTAAGAATACAATAAGATCACAAAAGCTCAATATATATAATGCGATTATTAAGAGTTTTTTAATATATGGTGCTGAGACATGGAGAATTAGAGAAAAAACCACAAAAAGGATAGAGGCTAAAGAAATGGATGCGTTGAGATCTGTTAGGATATCGAGAGTCCAAAGAATGAGAACAAAGGTAATTCGTCAATAGATGGGGACAGAGGACACGATTATAAGAATATTGAAAGAAAAAGTTACTTGTGACTGCAAATAGTGGCAATTACCATGCAAAAAAAGCAAGAGTTCCAAAACAAAACATGATAATTAACAGATAAAAACCTATTGTCAATACAAATTAATGTTAAAAAATGACACAAATGAAGTACTGTAAATAAAACAATGTAAAAATGTATGTTATCTCATAAATTGTTTGTGCAGGATAAACAAAACTTGCAAAAATTTGTTATCCCTTGTTTATGTTAATTACTTTCATCAAATGTTTTTATATACTACATTATCAACATATCGCTTAACCTTACAGTGAACATTTTTTCCCTCCAATTGTGAAATTAATTTCCTTTTTAAATCTTTGAATACGAATGTCAGAAATCATTATTTCATCAAGAAAGACAAACAGCCAATTTAAGAGAAGTTCAGAAAAACATTTTTTTCTTGAATAAATGTGTGCTTTACACAAAATGCTTATATTTAGATAAATAAAGAAATAGTAACATATGAGAAAAAATACAACTCTAAAATACCATAAATAGATGTGATACTATTGTATTATATTGCAAATAATTTCTTTAATTGATAGAAATTAGCCATAATGTGCATCTTGTAGGCCCCAATAGCAGCTGTCTCAGTATTGCAAAATCAACAGCATTACAATTGAGGGACCCTGGAGCAATGCCTCGGTAGCTCCACCACTGAAGGTTACAATACTGAGTTGTCAGTCTGGTATATAATTTGTGGATATGACTGACCTTTTATAGCATCAACTGTAGCTTTTCGTTTCTTACGAACAGCGATCACATTTGCAGCTCTTCCTTTTGAATCAACTTGAAACTGCACAGGATCTCCGCACTGCAAAAGTTCTCGTTTGTTTCCTAAACTTGTAATTCCAAATTCATAATCTGTTGTAACTTCTCCATCTAGAAAATTAATACCAAACCCCCAAAAATTAGAAACTTGTTTGAAACAATTTTAAATAAAAACTTGCTATCAGTGTCATTAAGTAAAGTAACACATTTAATAATCACAGCAAAGAGTTGCCTAGGTGTGATGAAAGCAAATTTGCAAACACTACAAATTTAAACCATACAATGCCCTAGACTAATGGAGGTTTACTATAATTCTGTTTATTTTATAGGTAATATCAGTTACCACAAATGAGTAAAAAACTTCAAAAGAAATTTTAAAGTTAAATATTTATTTTAATGAAAATGTATGAATGTTGTGCATACTTATAAAATGTTGTGTCTCAAAGATTACATAAAATTTGAGTTATATAATTATTTATTTTGCTTTACTACAAAATTTAATTTATTGTATTACAAAAGAATATATTTTATGGTTAATTTTATTTGGAAATTGTTATTTCTTTATCTAAATTTTTTTTCCGAACATAAGAAGAACTGGTTTATTTAGCACTTTAAAAATTACATAAAACTATTAAAAAAACAAATACTGTACACAAATATTTAAATTGTATACTTTAAATAAGTATTTTTTAAAATTAAATTAATTTAAAAGTTTAAAAATAATATTTTAGTCTGAATTGAACTTTAAAAAGCAACAATATTATTTTCTGTGAGCCACAATATTCTTCCATACTCCTTTCAAATCTTAGATAAAAACTTTTTTTTATAATATATATAGAAATGTATTTTCTTGTGTGAAATGCATTAACACTGTCAAGTTTGCAATTTTGCGCACAAGTTAATTCAAATTTAGCATAATAATTTATTTTGGTAATACCTTGGTCAAGCTTGACCTAACAAAGTTCAATAGTTTCAAAATGCCAGTCATTTCAAATCTTAGCAAAAAAATATTTTCTTTAAACATGCTTTTTTTAAAAAACAGAAAAACTAAAGACAAGATTAATGCACACCTTATGGTATCAAGGCCTTTTTCTAACCATAGTGTTATATTTCTAAACTGTTATGAATGTAGTGTTTAATAGTAAGAACTCAAAAAACATGTTCTAGTGGTCAGCATTGATACACATCAAACCTTGTTCTAACCATATGTTGTCCTCATTAGCCCAAAACTGGCATGAAAGTATGGTATGATATTAAATTTAGAAATTTTAAAAATTACTGCCAAATGATGGAGTATTTGTGTTATTGTTATTTATTCTGATATTTGCAATCATTTGTGTATATAGAAAAAATACACACAATTTTAAGAGTGGGCAAATTCATACAAAAGTGCTTAGCATAAAATTTGTCTTGAATTGTTTCTTAATCTTATCCTAACTTGTTTTAAGTTAGGCATTTGTTGACCATACCCTTAAAACATCATGTATTAACTCTACATACACAAATGATGGCAAATGTTTGAGTAGACAATAATAAGTCTACAAAAATTTACAAAAATTTATTAGATACTATTCAAAATATGACCTTAGGACTGGTGCTCTTGTTTGATAACATAACCAGCTCATTTTAACTTTGTGATTGCTTCCATACCTAATTATTTTAAAGAAAGTTGCTAAAGTATGTATGAATATATTGGCTGTAATCTTTATTATAGCTAATGCTAATTTTTATTAAATTTTTACCTAAATCAATAGACTGTATTAATCCTGAATATACAGACTGATTTGGATTTACACTTCTCAAAGGCCTTATTACTTGTCCATCAAAAACCTCTTCTCCTATGGTAATGTCTAAGTCTATAGTGCCTTTCGGTAGTATTTTAACATTTTCTGCAGCCAGACATGTACCCGAATATGATCCTCTTGTTCCTAATGTATATTCAACTTCTAAACCTAATTCTAATGTTGAGGCTTCACCATCGAAATTACTAAAAAAAAACAATATTTTTTTAAATAAAAATACATACTTTTTACAAATAATTATAAAGTTAATAGAATAATAAGATCAGTATTAATGCAGGTTAATAATAAGGTTAATTAATAACAGATGTCTACTATTGTATAAAAAATAAAAACTGATTCAAAATAAATATTTTTTAAAATTCACCTTTCTTACTATAGACCAATAAAAAGACATTGTAGTTTTAATAACAAAACTAATATTTTGGATGTATAAGTAGTTTTTATCCGCTTCAGCGCTGCAATGAGTACCAGCATCTATTGCATACCTACAGATGTCATAATGGAAGCATTCATCCTTGCTTACATTTGGTTGTGCTTATTTAAAATGCCTCAGTTAATTGAAAATCCCACCCAGTACAAAATAAGCGCAGTGATTCATTTTCTAAAGGCACAAAAGAGTTGAAATTCATTGGTAAATAAGTGAAGTTTATACAGTAAACAACATGAGCGACGGCATGGTAAGAAAACAAAATACAAGGTAAAATTATGCTTTGTTATAAAGCTTGACTATGCAGCTATTAATTAAAAATAATTATTTACAAAAAAAAAATGATTACCTAAAATGAAAAAATATTTCTTGATCGTGCTGCAGTGTTTCAATAAATCCAAAACCATCTTTTAGGGCTGCTATAAACCCTTGACATGTAGGACCTGTTAAGTTGCCATTTCCATTTTTTAAAAGAATAGATTGTGCATGTGGTTTGACAATGACTTCTGTTGCTACAAGTTCCTTATTCCGTTTAACTTGACTCAAGGTAAATTCCACCTAAACAATAAAATATGATAAAATTTATTTAAGTATAACTATGAAACATAGATTTAAATATTAATTTAGTAAATTAGAAATTGTATTTTTTATTTAAAAAGTAAAAAAACTCATTTTTGTGAAATTATTTTAAAAAATAAATCCAAGATTTAATTTAAAGCACATATCTCACAGTTTACAATCACATGTGTGCGCACACACACACACACACACACACACACACACACACACACACACACACAAACTTTAATGGTGATGGTGACAGCCATTTTTACATGTCATAACATTTTGTTTTATGGTAAATAACAAAATTTGAACTATAGGCATATATTTTTTATTCGTAAAATTGTTAGAATATGTATCTATATAACATGTTAGGTGATATTCAACTGAAAAAAACTGTATTCTATATATTTTAGAGGTCATGTCTGTGCGTCACTGATGGCACATGACGCCTATTTGTAACCATTGCCGTAATAGGCGTAGTGCGTGTCACAGATATGATACTGTTATTGATCCATAAACATATAAAGTTTTGAGTAAAAGACTCCATAAGTTATATGATTTCTTCTATGATGTCTTAGTGTTATAATTGTCCATAAATAGGTGTTATTATTTTTAATGTTTTCATTTTAGTTTACGAATAAAGGTCACCAAGATTGATTCTATTGAATTTAAAGTTGTTATCCTTTTTAATTTCCTATAAAATGTGCCAGGGTAAGGAAAAAATATAATAGACCAAAATCTAATCCGACTAAGGTTAACACAGCATACTTTAAAATGGTTGTACAATACAATTCTAGGCTTCAAACATGGGCATCATTATAAATAAGCCCATATGAAGTAAGAAAGGGAGTACGTCCCTTGTGGCACACGCTGCCTATTTTGAACATGAGTGTGTATCACTGGTGACACACCCTCGCCTTACTGGCAGTTGCAGCATGCATCATTAGTGACGCATGTCGTTGAGAACATGTTTAATGTGATATATGTCTGTAACTTCTAAAACATATATCAACATAACAGTCCTCTACATATTTGATCACATTTATCATGATTTACAGCTACAGTTAAGAGGTTAAAAATGAATCCTATTACTAAAACACACTGCCATTCCTATGTACCCTACAGCGAGGCAGACAACAGTATCAAAGGTCAGTTTACAATTGTAACCTAGGGCATGGCAGCATACAGTATCAAATGTTAGTTCACAATTACAGCATAAGCAAGGGTCTTATAGCTCCTGTTAGCCAAACCCAGAACAACCTACTGAACTGAGCGCTGGGCCTAATCAAAAACTGATTTATCTGCATGAATGCACGCTGCTGTGACTGCAGCAGTGAGTTGATTGCTGATCCCATTCGAAAATATTGAACAATCTGTCGTTGACTCTGACAGAGAATAGTCAATCATCGACCATGCTTGAGAATATTGAGTATTCTATCGTCAACTCTAATCAAGAATACTCTAATTAATCAACCTAGCTCAAGAATACTAAAAAGTCTATTGTCGACTCTGACCAAGCATAGTGGTTAGTCTATTATTGACTTTACCTCAAAATTCTATTAAAATTCAAAACTGACCAAAATCCTTCAAAATTTACATAAAATCAATTTCAGAGAAGTAACAAATAATAATAGCCTAAGTTTAAGAAAAACAAAGTATACATAAATATACATGTAAACAATCAAATAAAATTTTAATTATCACAAATTTTTATTAATTTTAAAATGATTCTAAATATTTAAAAACAAAATTTATATGTAACATACCTTCAGTCTGATTTTATAAAAAAACATATACAAGTTGTCTGAAATAAAATTTGAGAACTAAAACATTAGCAATAACATTTTTGGACTAAATAAAATATAATTGCATGAGGCCTAATCTCCAATAGCAGTGCAAACATTCTGAGGGGAAAGGGTGTGTGTATGTAATTTAATAAACAGAACAGCTGTTACATAGTTTGTTAAACCTTTGCATTAAAAAGGCCACTCTCAAACAACTTGTATTATTTTCTGCTTGCTCAGTCCTTGCAGATAGAATGGCCACTGAGAAGCTGCTTGATAGCCTGCTGCTGCCACTATTACAACTCTCAGATGTCACTGGCTTGGAATTATTTTGATCATGTCAGTCCAACAATATGTAAACTTTGAAGTCAAGTAATGGATGAACACAATAAATCATTTAAGAAAACTTTTCTTTTATAAATATAAATAATATTAAATGTAATGTTTTTGTATAATATTCTTTCAAACATAACTAAAATATTACTTTAAAAATATTTTATTATGATGGCTCCAATAGCTCCTTTGTCAATTAACCCTGATTGCAATTGGGTTTTATTTTCAATTTATCCTCAAAGCGTAACTTTTTAATTTCAAATGTGATATATATTTTATGAATTTTTATATTCTGGCAAATAACCTGCACACTCATTAATACACTGAAAGGTTGTTTCAGCACCTTTAGAACACTGCAGAAATAGCATGGTAAAATATAAGCTAATAATGTTTGCAAAGGCAGGAAAGTATCCAGAATTGTTGTTTTGGTTCACCTCCATGTTCCAGCATTGTGCAGAGAAAACAAAATAATTCAATCAGATAACACTTTACTTGGCTATTACACAGTGCGCATGTGAGCATTCATGGAGTTTTGTGTTGACTACTGATATTTGCTTTGGGAGTTAAGAGAAATGCATGCAACTGCTAGAAATAACAGTTTAATTACAAACTATATATTTACAAAATACATAAAAACGTTAGTTCTGCTTCTCTCTACATAAGGACAGAAGATACTGACTAAAATGCATGCCATTCTACCTACCCTAAGATATATAAGTGACATTAATAGAAAAATATTGGGAGTGAAAAAAAGTATGGCAATTGAAAGAGTATAACAGATACAAAAGTTGACCAACCAGCAAAGAAGAAGAGATGATTAAATGCATTAAACAATATAATCCAATAAATTAAAAAAAATAAACTAGAAAGCACTGGGCATCTAAATAAAAATAAATACATAACAGCAATATATCCATACACACGCACATACGCACACACACACACACACAACCTATACAGTTTTTCACTGGAAAAAGAATAGACATGCATATATTTCACTGCAGACAAAAAAATAGACAATAAAACTGAATGACCTATATATATAAAAATTTCCTTTTGGAACTGTAATAATATATAATAAATTCTTATTAAATAAGAATGAAGGAAATAATGTTAATGTTAGGTTAAGTGAGATTAAATAATTGCAAATAGGAATTGATGTTTGTATTACTTGAATATGAATATTATTAATTTTAAAAGAAATGAAGTAAGAATATAGAATGAGGTATTGTCAGAAAGTAAATTCCACTTGGATGCAGTTTCCTAAGCATCTCGTAGTAAGCATTTGCACTCAATAAAAAAAAATCCACCTGTAGAATGCTGTGTCTGTCCCAAAAACAGGTGTCAAACACCTGATTTTCTGAGGTGTCAAAATTTGCTTGACTAGTCTTTGCTGGTGTATGTCTATTCCAACAATTGTCTTTTGATTTGAGGTTTCTTAAGTTACCCAAGTCTCATCCTTGGTCAATAATTGGTTCAGAAAGGGATCTGCCTTTTGTTATAACATGTCAAAATTCAAGTGCAATGCCTTGATGCTATTTTTTTAATGTTGCTCTGTAGGAGTTTTTAGTATCACACAAGCACAATGGCTTCAAAACTGCAGTTTTATAGTAACAATTTCATTAAGAAGTGATCTTGAAATATGTGATAACTCCAAAAAAACACAAAAATTTTAACCTTATTTTTTGCCCTAATCTTTTCTTGTATTCAACCGACCAATTTATCACTAACCAAAGATGGACCCCTTTCATCTACACTTGATCACGTCCTTCATTAATTTTTTTTTTGTGTTAGTGTTTTTGGTGCACACTTGGGCTAATGCAGACGATGGGATGATTTATAACGTATGAAAATGTCAAGCCCTGGCCGGGAATCGAACCCGGGTCCTCAGGGTGAAAGACCAGTATGCTATCAACTAGGTCACTGAGGCGGCTTCCTTCTCCTGCACCCCACCTGCAGGACCCATCTCCTTACCACAGAATCACATCGCATTTTCTCCATAAACCTGACAGTTAAGTTGATAAATGTCTTTGCAATCAGAAACTAAATTACAGATCTAATCTCGAAAGCGGTAGGACTTTTAATGAACTTTACAATTCTAAACAAGCACTATAAAGTGTAAACAACAAAAAACCATGTCAAAATGGCAGCATCTCTTTGACTCAGAGCCCATTGCGCATACACTGAACTGTGACTGCAGTAATGTTAAACCATAAGTACAAACGGAACTTTATTGACATACCATGTATATGGTAAGAAAAAGTATTAAGTTGTAAGGATAGATTTTAGGAACGAATAAAGAATAAATAATTATGGAAAGAAAGCAGAATGGAAAGTTCAAAGAGGATAAGGTACGATCAATATTAGTGTTACATTTGAATCTATATAGAAAATAAAGCTGAAAACAATGTAATATATGAAGAGACAATTTTTTCAATGTTAGATATAAATGAATTATTAAAGAAACAAAAAAGAAAAACTAAATTAAATTATATATATTATAAGTGTCTTGTCTTACCTTATCGCCCACATGAGGTATAGTTTTAGGATCACAGTCTTTGATGTAAAATGGAACAGTCTTCTTGGTGCCATTACTTTGGTATGCAATTGTTCCTGGTTCCGGAGGTTTTTCACCATTTCCTGGAGACTACAACATATGTAAAAATAAAGTAAAACAAATTGATATGAACACTTTAGTGGAATTATAAGTTTTGTGGTTCCTGTGTTGTACCATCAGTTCCAGGAATTAGAATGTGACATGGGAATGATATATATATATATCCTGCTGCAAGGGGTAAATGAGTATTCTTTGTTTAACAGCGAGCTACACAGCATTCATTGTGGAGATACATACAGACGAGCACAAACTGTTTGTTAATATAGTAGTGTTTTGAACACTTCGCAATATGTATGAGGGTGCAAGCCGAAGAGCAAAGAGTGTGTATTAAATTTTAATTGTAAACAGAATAAAACTGCTGATGAAATCAATCAAATGTTGGTTCAATCTGGAGATGATGCTTTAAGCAAATCAAGGACTTATGAATGGTTCAAATGTTTTAAAGAAGGTTGTGAGTCTGTTGACGACTTACAGCATTCGGGTAAACAATCGACCAGCATCATTCCAGAAAACATTGCTAGAGTTCGGAAAGTCATCCATCAAGACAGAAGACAATCCACGATGTGGCTGTATATACATATATATATATATATATATATATATATATATATATATATACACACACACACACACACCAATACTTTAATAATAAGTGTATTCATAATTTAATATGAATAAACCTTGCCAGAACCTACTTTATTTTTTATATCCATTCATGTGCAGGTGCATACAAATAGTTTTTTTATTTCTCAAAAACCTTTGTTAACAGTCATCAAAAATATTTTTTTGAAAAATCATCGATCAAAATTTAATTTTCATATTATTACAGTGAAAACTACTTTTGCCATACATACCAATGAATTATTTTTCGATGGGCTAGATGGCCAAAATGAAGGTTCTTTTGTGACAACACCATTCAGTCCTTCTTCTAATATATTTTCAAAATGAACTGTCCCAAGATCTAAGTGTTTTATACGAATTGCACTTTGTCGATTGTTTCCAAATGAAGATGTTGGATCCTAAAATGCATAAAAAATACAAAAATTTATTTTGTCTACTGATTTTTGTTTAATACGATAAAACCATTTTTACAAAGCAAATTTAATACATCTGGTATTCAAAAATAAGTTACAATTTTATTTTATTACAGTATTTTTATACATACAACCAACTGATATATTTTCTTTACAAAATTAATTTGTTTAAAATTTCAACAAATCATCATTTAGAAGAATATATAATGGCTAAAATTATGTTCACATATTGGTATTAATCTTTCTTTTAACAAATGGGATTTTTAAATAGAATCTCTCATACTATTAATGTTAATGGCAATTTAACTTTGATATCAATGGTCACAAGCTCTTGGACATTATGGTACAGTGCACTGCCTTCTAAAGTGTTTCAATTCATATATAATGAGTAACTGTTAATGCAATGATTAGAGTCTTGATTATCTGTCACATATGAGATTGAGGGCAGAAGAAGAAAGATTCAAGTATACAAACTTTAGTAAATTAGTAATATAAACATCAAGAATTTTGATTTGATAAGGGAAAATCAAAATCAAAAATAAATCTGTAAATATACAAACAGTTAGGCAAAATGAATTATAAATATGTAAACAGTTAGGCAAACTCACAATCAGTAAGAAGGACATGTTATATAGTACATTATTAAACAAGAAACCATTGCAAGTGACAGAGATTTTAAATATTCTACCTCAAAAATTTAACATTTCTCTAATGAAACATTTTTAAGAGCCAATGATTTTGGGCATGCAGTATGTACACTGAACTAGCTACCAAAGTACAAACACATCTACACATCAGGATGTTAACAAAGAAGGACTGAGTGCTGTTATACAGCAGTTTCATCCAAAAGTTAAAGAAGGGTACAGTAAGTAAAAGAAAAGAATGAACCGGAACTGTTGGTGTTTTATGCATATGGTAAACTGAATACTAACACAAGTGGCAGATGCAAAATTAGGATTAATCAAGTAAACAAAGTTGTGACTGTGAGAAATATGGCTCTCTGCTGTCTACCTCGATATAGTCGTTAGAGTTCTGATAACTGAGACTCTACTCGGTACCATTATTTGAAAAGTAATGGATAGTTTTTAATAAATACCGTACATCAATGCATTAAGTAACCATTAAGCCTCTATTTTGGCTATAAGGAAAACAATATTATCACAATCATGTGAAATTATAGAACAATTTGAAGTCAAAGTTTACTTCAAAACTGTGAACACTGAACCTAAAATACTTTATTGAACTAATTTTACAAAATGTCAGTGCCCTTCTGATTACAAAATTACTCATATGTTTATAACGCAAATCTCATATTTTGACACCATACAACAGGAATTTGTTTACCACAATTATTTCTTTAAATTATATTTCTTTGAGCTAATTAATTGTTCGCTGTAGATAATTATATTCTCTGTTTTTCAAATAATTTTTTAAAATCAAAAACATTATAGATCTAATCGCATATGTGCGATTACTGATAGTTCAAGTTTAAAAGTTATTTATACTAATTTAATAACATGTTTTAGCCTTAAAAAAAGGTCCAATATATAATTTAGCTTCCTCAAGTTATATATACAAATCTATAAAGCTACTTAAAAAAACAACAAATTATATTACAAGAAAACAGGAAATGTTTACATCTTGAACACAATTTTTTTTCAAACATTTCTCAAAACTAATTTGAGGGTTTATGTTTTACCAACCAATTTATAAGAGAAAATAATAACAGGGGATTTATTTGAGGTAAATTATAATGTTGCCTCAACTAAAAATAATTTAGTTATAAAAGATAAAATAATAATTTTTTTTATCAGGGCCCAAATTTTAGCTTAGTCACAATCAGTATAAGATTAAAAATAATAAACAAACAGACTACCTGTATTACAGTGAACTCCACTTCATCATTCACACAAAGTTTTCTATCAACATCTAACACCTCACTAAAATGAAAAAATAATCTAGGTTCACGTTCTACACAACGCAAAAAGCCAAAGCCATCTTTAAGTGCCACAACTGTTCCTTGTTCTCGTTTTTCACCAGAAACATTAAAAGACTCAGGTAACAATGAAATATTCGTAGCTCTTTGTAACTGGTCTCTACGGTCTGTTGCTATTCGAAACTGAACCCAATCACCATGTCTGAAATAGATATATTCAAATAAATTATTTCTTTAACACTATTTCCCAGTGCTAACTCTGCACTAAGCGCTTACCTATAAAATGGTAGAATTTGCTGATTTCATTACTTATTAAATACTGACTTAATTAGTTACTAACATTGTAACTGCAAGTTATGGTACATCATTTTAGTCTTATTTGCAAATTCAAGCAAATGCTATTAAATTTTATTGGTTTTTTTCCTTTTATACAGTCACACTTATGTTTATTTGGAATAACTGGATTACATTACTAGCTGGTAAGTACTAACAATTAAACATTATTAGTAACAATGGTAAGTAAACATTATTAGTCTAAATTTGCAATAAGAAATAACCCGTTAGCCCAATCTGAATTTCACTCTTCTAAAAAAGATATCTGAACAAGAGATTGTCCATTTTTCTTGTCCCCATTTTTTAAGAAATACAATTAAGTTGAAAAACATCAACTGATTATGGTTAAATATATCAAAATGGTGCTCTGAATATATATATATATAGTTACAAGAAAACCAATGAGTTAAAAAAATAAATAAATATTACACAAAAACATTTTTATTGAAAATACTACACACTAAAAGTAGTAGCTGTTAATGAATTATTTATATTAAAGCAGGTAAGACAACCGACAGTATAATTTTTATGTTGTGCTTTAAATCAACAAAATTTTCTACCTAATTATCAACAACCCTACTGAACTGCAGAGTAGTTTCACTAAACCACAGTCCTATAAACAAAAATTAATAGATACAAGTACAAATTAATGATGCAGATGTAATAAAAATACATGGATTATTATTACTGTATTTTTATATTTGTTTATTGTAGAATCAACAGTCTGCTGGCTGGTCAAATTTAAAAGTTCAATGAAACTGGAATCTAAACCCAACTAATAATTCATACACTTCATGTTACTCATGTTAAAACAATTAAATTATTTAAATCAAATAATAAAAAAGTAATGATTGAATATTACTCTACTTTAATGTGAAATCTCGAAGCTGGTCTTTATCTCCAAAAGGGACTTCTACTTCAGAATGGTCAGGAGCTCGATAACGAATACGACCAGGGAGTGGATCATTTTGATGTCTAGCTTGTGAACCACGTTCCAAAGGTTTCAATACTTGTCCTTTAACAATATCAGGACAGACATCTTCAAATATTACAGATCCTGGAGGCAGGGTTGTTATATTACATGCTACTTCTTTCCCCTGAAATAAGAAATAGAGTATTACTACAATTTTTTAACTGATTTTATTTCAAATAACTAATTTATGTAATAAAAATTATACACAGTAGGGTCTCTATCAAATCATTATTTAAGGTAATTGGGGGCTAACGAAGAAAAAATTGAAATATGAGGAAATTATGAAGAAAAATTGTATACACAGTAAAGCTAAAAACAAATTTATAACTGCCAAGTACTTGTTCATATACATCGACAGTGTTAAATGGTCAATTGTCTATACGAGGGCAGGTCAGTAAGTCTTTAGAAAAAGATAGGCAAACATTTTTTTAAAAATAAATTTTGTTTTATTTTTAATATAATATCCTTCTAGTTCAATACACTTTGACACACATCCCTTCAACTTTTTTAAGCCTTCAGAAAAGTATGATTGTGGTAGTTCCTCAAAATAAGCATCTGTGTGAGCGATGACCTCCTCATTTGACGCAAACCAATGTCATTTTTTGAAATTTGGAAATAAGAAGCCACTCAGGGCCAGATCTGGTGAATACGGTGGATTGTCTATCAATTCAAACTTCAATTCCTCAATTTTAGCCATTGAAACTGTGCACGTATACACTCTTTTTTCTTTAAATGAGAACAATTTTATTTTCTCATTTATCTGACCTAATAATGATGCATAATACTGTCCAGTGATCGTATGTCCCTTTTCCAAATAGTCAATGAAGATAATACCACGTGCATCCCAAAATACCGTACCCATAACCTTTCCAGCTGATTTCACTGTCTTCACCTTCTTTGGAGCCTGTTTGCCTTTAACAATCCACTATTTTGACTGTTCTTTCATCTCGGGAGTGTAGTGGTGTATCCATGTTTCATGTACTAATCTGCGCAGAAACTTATCTGAGTTGCAACACGTGCACTCCAAGAAAGCCTTAAAAGAGACCACACAGTTGTGTTTATTCTAAGCTGAGAGCAAACGAGGCACCCATCTTAGATATTTTTTTCATTTTCAATTTATTATGCAAAATTGAAGTGACGGTACCTTTTGAAACCCCTGTGGTCTCAACTATTTCATGCAATTTTATTCTTCGGTCATTTAACACCATATCGTGAATCTTATCGGTCATTTCCGAGGTACTCACGACTACGGGACGTCCTGAACAATGTTGGTCTGCTGTTGAAGTACGTTTAAATTCATTTATCCAATTATAAACTGTTGCAAATACAGGGGCAGATGTGTCATGAACTGAATCCAATTCATCTTTTATTTCTTTTGCTATTATGCCTTTTAATTAAAAATGTTTAATCACCGCTCTAAACTCATTTTTTTACATCTTTTAAAACAAACACAAGTTGTTTACTTCAACTGACGATAAAAACAAAACCACTTGATGATACCTAGTGATTGATACCTAGTGACGAATGATACTTACTAAAAACAGACCATTTGCGATGCTACTACCACCATCTCTTAGATTTTCTAAAGACTTACTGACCTGACCTAATACTACAAACATTACAACATATATATACTTAAAACTAATTTAACTAAAACTAATTTGAAGTTTAGAAACACTGCAGTTACTGATTAAAAAAAACATGATTTTGAGAATAGATACCATGCCAAAACTATTTCCTTTGCTTAAAAAAAGGTACTTTTTAAAAAAATTTTATCAGGTTTACTTATTTATTATGAGTTTTTGGAAATCCTAGTTTTTGTTTTTAATTCTCGAATGGAACATGTCCAAAATCAACAAACTGGATAAATTGAATTTGATATATGAGATTTTTAAAAAATTTCATTGAAGAAAAATCTAAATCGTGAGATTGGTGATTTAGATGCCTACATTTTTATGAATATACTTTTTAGTTACTGGAACAGTTTAAAGTCTCACGGGCAATGCTATGACAGGTAATGCTCGTAATAAACAAAAGGTTGAGATGTTGACTGATGGTAAACTCATGCTCAGAAGTGAGAATTTTTTTTAATAGGGACTGTTGTCAGAATGCATAAAATGTTGCATGAAAATATTGAAGATATACAATACAACCCTTACGTTGTTCATATAAATAGAGTAAGTATAAGTTAATAGATATAGTATAAATTTAATAAAACCATATCTACCTGTGTAGCAACACAATGGCATGCCATTGTAATTTATTAGCAAGAAATGTGACACAACAATCTATCGTTGATGTACTTTAGTTAGTAATAGTTGACAATAAAGACAATATATGGTATTTCAGTTTATCTATTAACTGATCTTTTAGTTCACTTTTTTGCCACTTTTATATTTTTCTGAGTTATGGAGACAAAATTATAACAGCTGCATAACCTTGTCCTTCGAATTTTGTTTAATGGATAGTCAAAATTGCTGGAAATCATGATATGTTTGTGTGTTTGTTGTTGATAATAACATAATAAATTAAATAATAATTTATAAGAAAATTTTCAGAATTTATAAGAGAATGTAACAGTACCATTCAAATTAGAATATTCAATAAAGCAAAGTGGACTGTAGTTTAAACTTTGTTTAAAGTTATTTCTTCCATCAGAAATTAAAAATTTAATCTTTTTAAATTAAAAATTGACAGAAACAAAAAAAATGTCCCTCGCAGTACCCGAGTTTAACACACACACACTTACAAAATTACACTTGCGACTAACACTTTACACTCACACTTACATTTAGGGAGGTGATAATAGCCTTAATGATCTTTTCGCCTTAAAATAACAAAAAAAAAAAAAAATAGTTACACAAGTATTTTTTGGCTCAGATAGCCCAGCAGTTGTAGGCAGGCCAGTATCCAAAGGCATAGTTTTGGCAAATCTTTTTTATTTCCAATCACACTTATCCAAAGCCTTAAATCCACACACACACTCTCTCACACACACACACACACACACACACACACACACACACACACACACACACACACACACACACACACACACACACGCCTGCACGTGCGCACACACACACACGTTTAGTGTTAAAAATTTTAATTAATATTCAAATCAATATACAAAGCAAATATTACACACATGATGTAAACACAACTTACATTTCTGGTTTGAATAATAAATTCAACATCATCACCCAATTGTAACTCTTCTTTTGTTTTAGCTTCTGAGAAATGGAAAAATATTTCTTTTACAACATCTGCTCTTTCAATAAATCCAAACGATTCTTTCATAGAACATACAACTCCCTGATACTTCACTGGATGAGCTGGATTCTCTAATCGGACATGGCTTGCTCCAAGATTCCCTCTTCAATGAAACAAAAAAGTAAAACAAAAAATGATTTCTCAATATTAAAAACAATAAGATAAATATTTTTTTTCAAATTTAAATAAGTATTATTTTATTTTTAAATTAAAATGCCATTAAGTTTAGAATATACTCTTGAAAATAAAAAGACAAGGGGAAAAAAATAGAAGAAAACTAGGAGTTGAAGCCACCCTTCATGAACAGTTTTCTGAACTAGTGTGTGCACTAAAATACTTTACTGAAGGTAATAAAAATGTCTATGAAGATATAAAGTTTTGATGTAATCCATATCCCTTCTCTTTTATTTAAGGATTTACTAAGAAATGAAGATATTTCATAGCCTGCACATATACTCTGAGAATGTTATCCTAATGATTCTGGAACAGAAAGAATTTAATAGAACATCTGATTTACACAGCTATATGGAACAATTTATTTTGAAAATTAACAATTTTTAAATAGCATTACATAATATTATTTTTCTCACTTTGTTCATTACAAAGTGTATAGCATAAAAAAATTCATTTTAGTTGGAATGAAAACACAGAGTAAGGCTGGGTTGACACCAAATGTGAAGTTGAGTTGCGCTGAGTGTAGCAGACTATACATTCAAAACCTAACCTATTGTTTTAAATGTAAGTGCAGTCACTGAAGCGTAGTTGAACCATGTGATGCTGCTTGACTCCGCTCAGATCTGTTTTGTTTTCAGTGGCCACACTTACGTTAAAAACAATTGGTTAGGTTTTAAATGTGTAGTCTACTCTGCTTAGCACAACTCCACTCTGTATTTGGTGGCCACCTGGCCTTAAAGTTAAATGATCAACCCTTTTAGAAAGCATTAATATATATTTCCAAGATGATTACGTCCAGTGAGATTGACAATGGACTTAACACAAGTGCACTCAGTGTAAACACAACTGAAAGCAATCTTCCAAAAAAGCAGGTAATTATGGGTTTTGTCCTTTCTATTTAATTCATCTTGTTTCTCTATTTTGTTGGCCTCTCCAACAGTCCTGATTCTATAACTTTTCAGACTAGCTACCTCTCTGTTTCAAAATCTATGGTGTAACTGGTTTCTCTCTGATGCTGGTAGGGAGCAGATCTATTTAGTTGCTTTTTAACTCCATGTTTACCTCCAATTTGATTGAGATGTGCCCAATAATGTTCTGGGGTTTATAAGACAATTGTTTTCTAAGAACTATGCCAGTTTTAGCCATAGCATTGTAAACAGTAATGAAAATGAGCTTTTTGCTCTTTATTGAGCAATACATCTAAAAACGGTAATGTAAAGTTATCCCCTAATTCTAATGTGAATTTTATTCTGGGATGCCTAAAATTCAAGCAAGAGATAGTTATTAAGCTTGGTCCAACCATTTACCCAAATAACGAATACATTATTTGGTCAAGTAACATCAGATTATTGGTCAGATACATAAGCATAATGTACCTAAAACTTAAGTTTAAAAATAGTATCATTCAATGCCTCTCACTCAAAAACGTCATACGAGGCGTGGCAAATGAATAACCAGACTGATGCTACAAAACATTTTATTGGTCACTGATTATACTACAAAGTTTATCCCCTCTCAATATACTCTCTTTACGATTCCCTGTAACACTCAATACAAATTTTCCATTATTGAAAGAAGTCCATTCCTGTCAGCTGTCAGATCCTTGACATAATAATGTTGATTGAACATCTGACCTTTAAGGACCCAGTGAAAATAGACAATTTCACACTTGTAAATAAAAAAAACAACCATGGCCTTGAATTCAGATTTGCTCATTTTAGCATCATTTTCATGAAGTGGTGGGGCTCTTTCAATGCACTGATTGACATTTTGTTTCAGGATCATAGATAAAATAAACCACTATTCATCACAAGTAATCATTCTAACAATTCTGGATCATTATCAACGTTGTTTAAAAGGTCAGCATAAATGTTAATTCTCGATTCCTTTTGCTTTGCTTTGCATTACTCTGAAGTTAAATGTTTTGGCACCATTTCTGCACAAATTTTCTGCATGTTCACTGATTCATGCAAAATCTGATGGACAGTTTCTTTGTCAATTTACCAATTTTCTGGATTATATCATCTGTTTTTAATGTTGAGGATTGTCCAATATGCGGATCATATTTTGTTGTTTTACGTTCTCCTCAAACCTTTTAAACCATTCAAAAACTTGTGTACACGATTCAAATTCATTTCTGTACATGTCCTTTAATTTAATGGCACGAGCCATATTAACTGAGTAGCAGTTTTTCGCAGTTTCACAAGAAACTAAGATTAACTCATTTCTCTATCTGAACACTGTATTTTTTTGGATGAGATGCTAGGATAAGGACTTATTAGGATAATCGATACACTTTCTGAATCAGAACAAACTACGTAATGCAAACTATCGAATTCAATAGTGTTCAGAGCCTTTAAGATGGCAAAGAGTTCGGCTGTAAAGACACTACAAATTGAGGGTAATCCATACTTATACGTTTCGTCCAGTGAATAAAATGCACACCCAACATTATTATTCATCTTAGAACCATCTGTGAAAATAAATTTAGCAGATGGATATGAATTCATCAGTCGAAAAAACTCACGTTGATACACAATGTTTGGAGTGTTGTCTTTCAGGTATGTACACAAGGAGAAATCAAAGGTCGGCATATTGATTATCCATGGAGGGACATGACAAAAGGACCTTTCTAACATTGGGGGTAGTTCAATACGCAAGTCTTTAAAAACACGGGTTGTTCTAATGCCAACAGGGGCTGTAGCGTGCGGTCAGGATTCATAATGTTGGTGAAATTGATTATGGAAAACGGTATTATAAGCAGGATGCCATGGTTTACATAATATATTACTTACGTAACTTAATTGTAACTGCTGTCTCCGACGAGAGAGTGATGGTTCGCCAGCATCGGCGAGAATACTCACGATGGGACTTGAACGGAAAGCACCAGAAACAAGGCGGATTGCAGAGTTATGAACAGGATCTAGTTTCTTTAAAATCGATGGTCTAGCAGATGAATATACAATGCTACAGTAATCAATTCGCGAACAAATTATAGCACGATAAAACATCAACATACTGGTCCTATCAGCGCCCCATCGAGAACTACTAAGAACCCTCAACATATCGAGAATTTTGTTGCATCGTAACTTTAAATCACGCATGTGAGGGCTCCAGGAGAGCCTTTCGTCAAATATTAGACCCAAAAATCGAACGGATGGAAAAGTCCAGAGCTGTATACCATCAAGATATAACGAAGGAGCTTGGATCTGTCGACAGCGACTGAAGGCAATGCACTGAGTTTTAGCAGCAGAGAATTTAAAGCCAGTAGATCTCATCCACGTCTGCAACTTATTTATTACCAGCTGAAGAGTTCTTTCAGCTGTTGCCATATTTCTGGTGCTTACATAAATAGCAAAGTCGTCCACGAAGAGAGAACATCAAACAGGGGACTGTACATCAGCGGTAATTCCATTGATTGCAATTGCAAACAAGGTAACACTAAGGACACTCCCCTGTGGAACACTACTCTCTAAGTGGAATCGATCTGAAACTGTAGCTCCAAGACGTACCCTAAAGTACCTATTAGACAGGAAATTTGTAATAAAAGCTAGAATTCTGCCTTGTATACCCCATGATTTTAAAATGTTCAGTATTCCTCTTCTCCAGGCCATGTCGTATGCCTTCTCTAGGTCAAAAAATACTGCAACAAGTGTTTGACGCAAGAGGAAAGCATTTTGAATTGCAGATTCTAACAAAACCAACTGATCGATCGAAGATTGTCCATGTCTGAAACCGCACTGTTCTTTGGATAGTAATTTATTAGTTTCTAAATACCAAACAAGGCGACGATTTACCATTTTTCCTACCAGCTTGCATAGCACGCTGGTGAGAGAAATAGGACGATAGCTACTTGGATCAGTTTTCTCTTTGCCTGGTTTAAGAACGGGAATTACTGTAGCTTCCAACCAATCGCCAGGGATGTACGCTCCTCGTACATACGATTGTATATTTTGAGAAGAAATAACTTACCCGACGGTGGAAGATTGTTAATCATGGCGTAAACAAGGTTGTCAGGACCTGGAGCTGAATTCTTGGTGGACAGCAGTGCAGATTGTAGCTCACGTAGCGTAAACAGACCGTTCAGAGGAGAATCATCAGAAGTACCGATAGTGAAAGGCAATTTTTCTATTGAGCTTTTGTGTTTACAAAAGGCAGTGTTATAGGCTGCAGAAGAGAAAAAACTTGCAAAGGATGACCCTAAAAGGTTTACAATGTCGGAACCGTCAGAAACCATTAATCCGTTCGCCTGTTGAAGTCCCATGAGTCCTATAGATGGAGGTGGACCACAAATGGAACGCAATTTCTTCCACACTACTGATGCAGGTGTTGTTCTACATATTGTTCCGATGTATTGGGTCCAAGAATCCTTTCTGCTTTGCCTGAATATTCTACGAGCTTTTGTACGAAGAATTTTATATTGTTCAAGATTTTCACTTGTCGGGTTTCTGTTGAATCTCCTCAGAGCTTTTCTACGTAGACGTAACGCCTTCCTACACTCCTCGTTCCACCAAGGGACAGGTGGACGTGAAGGGCGTACTGAAGTTTTCGGAATAGTTTTCTCTGCTGCTTGTAAGAAAATGGGCTAGTCCAGAAGGAACGTTTTTAGACGAAGACTTTAACACTTGCGACTTAGTTCTTACGCCTAGATTGGAAGAAGATGGATTTGCTTCCGGAATTACAGGCCTCGGATTCTTTGTCACAAGGGTTTTATTAGCGAAGGTGAGTATCCTTTCGAAAGGTGAGTATCCTTTCCTTTTAAAGACACTTGAGAGGAAGACATTTCAGACGATTTAGATAACAAATCAGGAGTGGAACCTACAGAAATCAGAGTTAGCAATTGAGCCACCTGTTCCGATAATGCTTTTACCGTTTTAGTTAGCTCTTCGCAATTAGCACATGATGATTTACTAGTAGAGGTGGCAGCAGCAAACGATTTACTTTCAATTATTGATTTTGAGCTTTTGAAAACCTTCCTTGCTTCTGAAAAAGATATCTTGTCCTTGGCTATGATAGAAAGAATGGCTTTCTCGTCCTTAAACTTAGGGCAGTCAAAGGAACGAGCGGGATGGTTTCCACCACAATTCGAACACTTTGGAACATTTTTGCATTGCTCACTATCATGACCATTACCACTACAATTACCGCATACCTGATCCTTCCGGCATGTGGAGCTTACGTGTCCAAAACCCTGGCATTTAAAACACCGTCTCGGGTTTGGAACGTATGGCCTTACCAAAAGGCGCTGGTATCCGGCATAGATGTGGTCTGGGACAGTTGGTTTACCAAAAGTCAAAATCAAGGAGGCAGTTGGTACTTTTTGCCCCTTATCGTTTCGGGTAATACGGCACACGTCTACAACAGCTTGATTTACTAACTCTACATGGAGGAGATCTTTACAAGTTATCACTTCCTTTACTGAGTTCAAGGTTCTGTGCGGCTCCACAGAAACCTTGAGCATTTCAAAAAACGATGTCATTTTTAAGAGCGATAGGCTCTGCTTATCGCTGTTAGTCTGAACCAGTAAGGTCCCGTTCTGTAGCTTTTTAATTGAAGCTACGGGACCTGCTCTTCCAACAATTTATAAGGAAAGGGGACACTTTTGACAAGTCAGCCCCTTCCACCGAGTTTTTAAAAATTAAAAATTTTGGAGACAGCAGTTGTAGAGTTACAGCTTGCGTCTCCTCATTTCCTTGATTTATCTCACTTCCACTGCTAACAACAGACCCGTTCGAAGCCGAACGAGGCCTCTTTAACACTCCTTTGGCGTTTTTAGTTAAGTTATCCATACTTTAGTTTGCCGAGCGATTCATGAATGAAGATTTTTCGAACAACTGGTACAGGGTGCACCCAAACGACCACCAGCAGCCCAGGATACTCGAACTAAAGCGAGAATCCCCAATAAATTGGAGGGGGACCTCCAGATATCCTGGAGCCGAAATACATGGTCTGTCAGCACTCCAAAATATTTTAGGAATGGGTTCCGGTACATAGTTACGGTTCCCCAAACCCAAGTACCACTGGCAGCCGCCCTCTATGTACTCACAGAATGCAACTATTTGTTTCGATAGACCCAGCTATGGGCTCTGACACCCATAACTCAACATTCATGCGCTTGCCAAGCGCCTATAGGCTGCTCGGTTCCAGAACCTGTCCCATCAGAGGTCCTCGGCAGTACTAGGCACACATCAGGTTCCACATACTTGGCCCCGCCAAAGGAAACCAAGCAGAATCGCCACTCCCAGAAGTAACGGAACAAGCACAGCAAATCCCTAAATGTACATGTGAGTGTGAAGTGTTTAAATCGTAAGTGTAGTGCTGTAAGTGTAAGTGTGTGTACACTCGGGTGCCACGAGGTTCGTCTAGGTCCTCTCATTAGATGCAGCTAGTCTGCACCCCCTCTGGGTGTGTATGTGTTTGTGTGAGAGAGTGTGTTTGTGATGTTGTGTGTTGTGTGTATGTGGAGTAAATGAGTGAGATTAGAATGAGCTAGAGGTATGGTGGGGTCGCTAAGCCCATCAGCTGCTCACGTCAGCTGCCTCCGCCGGCTGTTGGTAAAAGAGGGGCACTATCTCTACATATTTGGAAATTAAAGAAAACTATGTCTTCTTTAGACGTTTCGCAAGAAAAATGATGTAAATAGGCATTTCACCATCATATTTAGTAAGTTTATTGAGCCCCTCATCCATAGAAGCACTGGGAAATAAAGAATTGACATCAAAACTGCTATAGTGTCACCCATGTTAGTCCTAATTTCTGGAGAAGATTAAACTTCCTGAACTATGGGCTGCATCATTTTAGCTAGATATTTTTCTAGTTTCTGCAAAGAAGAATTTGTAGCACTAACTATAGACATCATCAAAATATTAGGTTTGTTGTTTGTCTGCAATCTGTAAAGTTTGGGTCACCTGCTAGATTTTTCATGAAGACCGATGGTGTTTTGAATGTCTTAATCTATTGTTGTTTCCTTCACCCAATTCTTGGTAGTATTCTCCAAACATATAGTGAATCTCTCTGAAAGGCTTGGTAATCCCCATCATGTAAGATTTTCCAAATAGTTCTTTTCCAAGTAGTTGTAGATGTGATCTAATGGGATGGTGATATCAGCATTATTATTGAAACTTTGCAATGCTTGTCCCTTCAATGGCCTAAGATTAGGTTTAGGCGACTTGCTAGTATTTAGAAGCTACCTCCTGAAGAACTTCCTTAGCTTTATATTCTCCCATAACAGAAATGGTGCAATGTGAAAATCTATCGCAATAGGAGAAATATTCCATTACTTCCGATATTATTTCTTCATGGGTATGATCCTGGACATTAAACGAAATTAAGTCCTATGTGTAAAACAGACTTTTCAATAGTGTTGAGGTGGTAGTTAGAAAACAATTTTTACAATCCTAGCAGATTTCATGGCCAATAGTTCGGTTTGTTGTGCTTTGCTTACAAGGTTATTGTACTTCTTCATAAGTTCCTGCATTTTCAGTCTTGTTATTCTCTAAATGGTAAAAACTTAGTACATTAATACATTTCCAAAAGAGGTTGTACAATGTCATCCAAGATGATGTGCAACACTAGAAGATCTCCTCACTACGAACATAATTTGTTTCCTAGAAAGGTATATTTGTTATTGAAGTAAAGTTCTCTTGGAATTCGGTAATGATAGTTTTCATGTGGTGAAATAATTTGGTGAGTGTGGGAAAGACGTCAACTTGATTATATAATCTGCTACGACAAAGATTAAAAAATTCGAGGTCACAACAGAGTGATGTTTTAAAACTTCACATAACTATATAAATTTATGACGTTAATACATATTATTTTACTAAAGAAAAATATGAATTATATTCTAATCCAATATCTATTCAACATAATTATTTTGACAAGGAACATTATTCTGTTGTTTTGTCAAAATCGTATCTGGCATCTTTAAATGGCTCTAAAGTTGTATTTCCTAAGAACTGTGCCAAATCTATCTGTGGCAGTTCTAACATACGATAGAAAAACTTTAGGTTTCCTCTTTCCTTCCTTTTCCAAGTTTTTTATTCACTAAAAGATGGGTTCTGTAAATGAGACATAGTATTGTTAAAAATATTGTTGTTGTATCTATTCTTCCTAGGCGTCCCTGTCAATGACCTTGAAAATAAAGTATTTGCCACAGATTGAATTTGAGCACACAGGGTTGTGACGAGACACAGCATTCAAATATCTATATGTTTGTAAACATGTTTTTCATAAATAGAATAAATATTAACATTTTATTTGCTAATTCTAATATTGAGTTTTCTTCTGGGTGCCCAGAAGTCTATTTGAATCTAAAAATATTTGTTTTTCTTGTCATGTCTGTCCTGATAACTCCTCTTACTGTTTAATGGAAGTTTAAAGAGTATACTCCCAGAGTATAAAGAGTATAGTAAAGTAAAGAGTATAAATTTACTTTATACTAGTAGTATAAATTTATTTATAGTAGTATAAAGAGTATAAAGAGTAAAGAGTATAAATTATACAGTGCAAACATATTACCACTTCAAAGTGATCAGCACAAAATCTCAACACTAACATTGAGTGAGTTTACCTGACTTTGACATACCAAAATATTAAGGACAAGGGATATGGTCAGTACACTTTTAGTCAAATATATGCTCAACCAAATGGCTTGTTATCAATTACTGTATATAAGTTTGTCCCACTTTTCACAAATTTATCTTAAAACAATAATAATTTCAATTAATGTTAGTTGAAAGAAAATACCAGATAAATTCATGTCAAAATGATGAGACTAACTCAACTCTTCAACTGAGAAGTAGCAGTCTTACCTTAATATATAATTTCCAAAATAATTAAAAACATAAAATTGATGAATACTTCTACTTTAAACTGATAAAATAGTTTTTTATTAGTATTGGTGTTATTAAATAAAAAAATCACCTTGGATTTGTAGCAATTTGAAAACTGACTTTATCACCTGCACGCAGTGTCACATTGCCTTCAACATCATCTTTTGTGTAAGGAAGAAAAAAGCATTCCCCTCTATTCTCATAACTTATACGACCTTGCGTGTCACCTCCAGAGCCCTCTGTTCTTAACTCTGTAGTCACTGTTCCTGTAACTCTTTCTTCACTTAGGACCTAGGAATTTAAGAAATTATTTAATACTCAGTGAAATTATTACAGTGAATAAATTACATTTTAAAATTTGTTATTACTGATGTTTAAGGTATAGTCTTTTAATAAGTGCAATATATTTAATGTGTGTGTATGTATGTATTAAAGGACCCTCGATTAAAGGACAGCTAATTATCAGAAATAAAATCCACATTCACAGTGGCTGTTCAGAAGTTGAAAAGTTCATAATTCGAAAAGCATGATGTTTATTCCACGAAATTCAAACAATGCATTTGTAAGAAAAACACTGAATTATGGTTATTTAAATAAAATCCTGTAAAGAAATGAATTTGTGGAATAACATTTATTTTGAGAAGGCTATGTTTTAAAAAAAAACTAAACAGTAATTCCTCACCAACCATGGATTCACCAACTATAAATTTGTGAATCCGCAGTAATTTTCATCTTTCTCATATGCTATACTATACGATAAATTTGATAAACTACAAATTGATTACGCACATACAATTGTAAAAAGGAAGAAGAGAGACAGATACTTTGTTTACTTACAAATAATCATTGTTGAGGGTAGTTTTATTCACATCTGCCAAATCTGAATAATCAAGAAAAAGCTTCCCATGTTTAGAATTACCAGCATAATTAAATAAAATTTGATTTAAGTGAACAAATCAGATTATTTGTTATACAGGCAATGCTCTTTGATTGGATGACTTGTGAAGTACACGTAAGGTGTAAAATTCACAACGTGTTAACAAGTTTCAATGTTACAGACACACTCTCACACTCTGTATGGTTTGTTTCAGTTTTTTATAACTGTAAACTAAATTGTAATAAGGTATAACAACTTTATTACCTAAATAATAAATTATGATTTCTCCATAAATAAAGTACTTCAGATGTTCCTTATTACATTTGGTACTGCATTATAAATCATTACTAGATCCACACCTGTATGTAATAAATACCCTTGTAAAAAAACAAACTTTCAACTTAGCTCATCTTGTTTTGGATTACTATTCTCAACTTTTTTAATGTTCCACAATACCTTTCAGAGGTTACTGTTGAACAATGTTCGAGAAAATCAACAAGAATAATGTAATCAGGGAAGTTGTACTTCCCTGTCCCTCAAAACAGTTGGTATGATTTTTCTTTCTGACTTGTCTGCAAACATTTTCTTCATTTCCTGATGGAACTTATGTGTCCCCACTTTATATAGTTTTTTTTTTTTAATAATTGACACATTTTATAAAAGTCTCATCCCTAGGTATGACAAAATCAAGAAGTGAGTAACTATTTTTGTTACAGGCTTTTGGAAATATAAATGATGCCGTCAGATGCCTTTTTTTTATGGTCTTCAAACAACAATTTCGGTATCCTACTGGCACAAAATTCATTGTAGCCTAACTTATCCTTTACAATTTCATATCTTTGTGAAATCTGAGGAACTCGAACGAATTTGGAGCTGAGGAGAGCTCCAAAATTATAAAGTAGTAGTTTTCGTGAATTTTTTCATTCAGTTTCAATATCAGTTTATCAGTCACAATGCTCTTCATCGTAAACATTAGTGAGGCCATTCTTAAATATAATGTACCACTGTTTCACTCACTATGTTGTTTCCATATACTTTGCAAAGTTTTCAATAAATTGGTTTGTTGTTTCCTGCTAACAAAAGCTTGGTCACTGATGTGCTTCACAACTGGTAGGATAGTTCACTTACCAGAAGCAACACAAGCCTCAAGCTACCACAGCTGGATTTGTACTATTCACTTAGTGTTGAGCGTGGGCTGGCAACACCCAAACACCAAAATGGCAATAATAGTTCCCCCTTGCCTCATTAGCCCAAAACATAAGTTTTTCGACAACCCTCAACTTCAAAAAGAGTAGGCTACAACAATGTACTATATAATTTATTGTATTAAAAACATGTACTGGCTAAACATAAAATATGAATATCAAAATATAAAATTATCGTCTTTTTTGTAGGATATTCCCAATTTTAAATAAAATGTTGTTGAATATGTACTGTGTTATATTCAATTACACAAAAAACATTCTTACTACGCTCTAAATAAATACACACATTTTAAAGAATTTAAAAATAAGTCAACATAATTTAATTAATGTAAATAAAAAAAAATTGCCAATTAAACATTTTCAAAATATAATATATATATATATATATATATATATATATATATATATATATATATATATATATATATAAGTAAGAGTAAACAGTTTCAGATAATATAAACAAAAACACTGTAAATAGGCTACTGAAGATTTCAATATCTGCCTTCATTTTTACTTTAATCGTGATGACCACAACATGGCAAATATTTCACATGTAATAAACAACACGAGAAACAAAATACTGATAAATAGTAGTGAGTGACTGATTTCTACTTACTTAAAGGTTTGGTAGTATATACTTACATCATAACTGAGGGATTGCTGTGTAATACTATCTATATGAATATAATAATATTTATATTTGTTTTTAATTTTCTTTAGAATATTAGATTATATTTGTATGTAACACTAATAGCTTCTTTTCATGCATCCATTTATCCTATCTTTTTATATTGTTATGGACTCAAGAACTCTTTCTTCAGATTTGACTTTTTCAATAATATATTTTTTTTTTTTTACTTGATCCAAGTGGAAATAAGAGTGGAGAGTGAAGACCATTTATTAAGACAGTTAAACGAAGACTGTTGTAGAAGCAAAAACCAACAGGTAATAATATTTATTGGGAGCTGCTATAAGTAAAAAAAAAAGAGTGGCAGTCCATGACTGCCGACAGAAGTGACTACTTCTTATCACTGGTTATGGCTATATATTTTACACCACAAAATAAAATTTAAAGTCGATTTTCAAAATCATGCGTACATTCATTTCAGTTCAATATATTTATAAATACAATATTATATGATTTTATGGTTTTTTTGCCAAGAAATAGATTTTTACTACTCGACATTAGAATAGGTTATAACTGACCATGGGAGAAGCACGACTCCCAAATATATTCCTGCTACTCTTAATATCTGACCCTGTGACTTTTTAAAATATTATTAAGTAGTATAAAATATTATTAAAACATCACTGTTGTAGCCTACAGTTAACATATATCACAAAACTGAATACTAAATAATTCAGTTGCACTGGGTAAGTAGTATAATGGTATTTAAATATTTATTATTCACACCTACCAACATATAATAAACATATAAAATGTCACTGTTACATAGTTAACACTTGACACAAAACTAAATAATTAAATTGGACTTGGTAAGTAATATAATGGTGCGAACATACAAGTTTTCACTTCAAAAATACATCTTAAAACAAAAATACACATAAGAGCATGATGCGTGACGGCAAACTGAATTTTTTTCCCGTGTAAAACATACATTCATACCCCACCATAAGAAGTAGTATATAAGTATATGCTATATATATAAGAGCGTGATGCGTGACGGCAAACCGAATTTTTCCCGTGCAAAACATACATCCTTATTCCGCTATAAGAAGTATTCACTTAAAAAAAAATTGCACTACAAGAAACAAAAACAATACACACTAAAATATGATTCTGTTCTGTAACAGAGAAAAAAAAATTAACAGAAAAAATTGAACTTTTTTTTTTTGTTAAAATAATACAAGCAAGACACTTATAGCATGCTTTACCTTACGGCAGTTTTTCTTAGGAAAATATAGTTTAAAAAAATTTTTAGAGAGGCAGTCTTCTGACCCCTCTATGATATCAGATTGACACCACATTTTACAAAAAAAATTGTACACAGTGTTTTATAGGATTAGGATATAAAAATTAATGTTAAAAGTTTGATTTTGTCTTTAATTTCAATATTTTCCAAATACATTTTTTTTTAATGTCCGACTATTGTGCACACTTGGGCTAATGCAGATTATGGGATGATTTATAGCGTATGAAAATGCCAAGCCCTCGCCGGGAATCAAACCCGGGCCCTCGGGGTGAAAACCTAGTACGCTATCAACTAGGCCACTGAGGCGGCTCTTTCCAAATACAGTCATCGCAGATTATGTTTCACCCAGATATACAGTGGAATCTGATGTAACACGGGTCTGATGTCTGTCATTTTGTGTGATAATTCTTGCAAATATAAATAACTAGCATGTCAACATATAATTTTTTTGTAGACAAAATGATGACTAGTTCTGTGCTTCCAAAACAATATTATCACTGATAACAGGTGATGCCTCTCTCCATCCTTTCTTGTAATATATACACACAGTCTAACAGTACTTGTGTTTTTGTTATAAACAGTACTTTTTATAATAGTACAGCACATTCTTGTTTACCCTAAGTAACACTAAAACATCCAATTTTTTCTTCATCCAATATATTGTGGTTAGCACTGTATACATATCACTGTATATATCTAATATAACATGAACCTGTTTTGTCTAGAAAAATGTGCATTATAATAAATGTCCACTGTAGCTTATTCTTGTGTCCTAGCACACAAACATTTTTGTTACTGTGAGACTTATAGTCACCAAGATTATATTGATTCCTTTTTCAATCAGTGAACACTAAATTTTTATAGAAATTTTGAGCTTTAAATTTAAACTTTATTAATTTTCTTTTAAAAAAATAGGTTAAATTTTAATTAAAATTCACATTCTTTTCCAAATTTAATCCCCAGTTATCAAATTACATTGCCCATAAAAGTTAAATTAATTAAAGAATGTAGTTAATTTTACTTTCTTATAGTTTACATATTAATGAGGTAGACATGTTTTTAGAAATAATTTACTTACAACTTCAGGAGCGATCTTGGTAACAGTGCTTGCAATAGGTTTGCCAGTTCTTCGATCGTATGTCATTTCAAATTCCACTGGATCACCTATTTTTAAATGTTCAATATTGCCACTAAATTGACTGAAGTGGAAAAATAATCTCGCTTGTCGTTCACAACACTGAATAAATCCATAAGAGTGCTAAAATCAAACAAGATTTAGTAATTTATCACAATTAATTACACATTTAAAAAAACATTTTTTTATGAATTCCCTTTGAAAAATGGAATGGAATATAAATATGTTATTAGAGGGGCTAACATTACAAGACTCTGAACCTTTTAGTGAGTGTGTGTGTGTGTGTGTGTGTGTGTGTGTGTGTGTGTGTGTGTGTGTGTGTGTGTGTGTGTGTGTGTGTGTGTGTTAGAAAAACCACATTTGAAAATGCGGTTTGGATTTGGATTTTGGATGATTTGGATTTTAATGACAGGACTGAACAGTGTTTCTTCTATAAACATGTCTAATGAATAGACATATTCCAAGACAAGTTTATTTTTTAAATTTTCCTATCAATAAATTTATTTTATGTGCACATGTATAAATCCCATTCTAATTTTCATACCACTTAATGGCACACAGTTTTCTTTCTCAAGACCAACAAAATGAACAGTGTATCCTTCAGTCAATAGACACCCAATTATCAAAAATAAAATCCATATTCGCAGCGACTGTTTGAAAGTCGAAAAGTTTGTAACACGAAAAGAACAACCTTGAATGCTTCATCAAATTGTTGGTTCAAATTAAACACACTAAACAGACATGGCAAAATTATGAAGTCTAATTGGAACAAGATTTACTTCAAACTGTTGGTTTAATCTGATACCAAACTGATTGTGTTAAAAGCTAATATTAAGAAAGAAACAACTGTTTTTTTTACAAATCAGCAATTTTGTTACAATATTTTTTAATTCATAGATTAATAAGTGTGCAACAATTCATTAAACTTTCAAAGTTTTAAATTTGTATAACATTTTTTCAATGCATATTTTCACCATAATTTTTTGGCAAGTGATTGATTTTTATTATTCATTTAACATATAGGTAGTCGTATTACGCAAAAAAAATCAGCTGTTTTACTAATTCTCTATCTTCTTATTACCATAATACAATACACAAAAAAATCAATTTAATTATTACATACTTACAAGCAGTTTTTCAATAATGCCTGTTTCTCGAGTCCCTTGGTTACTAATATTTGAGTCATTATAAGAAGAATTGCTATTGTTGGCAGAAGATGAATTAAACGAATTGTTAACAACAGAAGATGATGATGATAATGTTTCACCATTATACATGTCTCCAGATTCAGCACCAGTGAATGTACCGATTGGAGGAAACCTTGAATTATTTGTGGAGTAAGAGTTGAAATTGGACGAATAATTTCCACCAGATGAACTACTAAAAACACTGTTACTTATGTCTTTCATATTCGGCACAGAATGAAAGTGATTGCTGCTGCTATTAAATCCAGGTCCATTTGAAGGATTTTGAAAATTTGATGATGGTGACATATTATTTTGAATTGTTAAAGATTTTGTAAAATCAAGGATAGATGTGTCCGAGTTCATAATTGGCGGCTGGAAAGATTTCCACTGAGGATTACTGGACATGATAAGTAATTCTTTAATACTGGTAAAAACCAGTGTAGACTTAAATATAACGAATTAATTTCGGCTTATTTAGTTATGCTGTATCACAGAAAAGTTCTTTGTATACGAAGTGTGTCAGCCTCAGAAGAGGCAAAATACAATAGTTCTAAAGTAAATGTCTTCTTGTCATCAACCAACACAAAAAGAAGAAAACGGTATAAAAATATTCACAATACATACACAGTATTAGTAGATAATCTTTTGGATAACACAATGCTAAAATTATAGTGATTAACAAATTAATTCACACACAACAGGAAATCTAATTGAAAAACTAAAGTAGTTGCAAAATCCTCAGATGTCTTCAATGCTTGCTGGGTACAGATTGTGTTTGGCTTTCAATACTTGTTACTTCAATTACGGATTATATCTAGTCTAACAGTTACACAAGCTGTGAACAGAAAAACAAACCAGTATATTAAAATTAGTTGAATTAATTGTAACATGATAAGAGTGTGCATATAAATTAACATTAAAAAAGAATGGATATTGATATACCTAAATACAAGCAGACCACTGCCTTAAAATGTTTCAGAAAATATACATGTTATTTTTTGTGTGGTAAATAAACCATTGCAATTATTAAGTTGCATATGTACAATAATTACCACTTTATTACTTGTAGCTTTTTTTTATGAACAGCAACTACATAGCCTTTACAATCAATTTAATATGTTAGCAGAAAACATTTTTTTAAATATTAATGTTTTGTTTTAAGTGTCTACTGTTAATGCCTAATTTTGAAACAAAATTATCGTACAAGACACAACCAACATAATTACTATTAAAAAAAAGATTGTAAGTGGTAAAAGGGCACAATTATAGACTGTTTGTTATTTACTAAGTTACAGTACTCACATACTATTTTGCCCCTTCTTTACTCAGCTTATTTTTATTTTAACATAAGTATTAAGAACATTCAGTATTCTAAAAACAATTGTAAACATAGCCTATATACAACTTTCTCAATTCCAGTAAAGGACCCCGCAAGGGGGTGCAGACTAGATGCACCTATTGAAAGGATTTAGACATCCCTCGCAGTACCCGAGTCTAATACACACTTACACTTATAACACTACACTTACAACTTTAACACTTTACACTCACACATACATTTAGGGAGGTGATAATAGCCTCAATATGCTTTTCGCCTTAAAAAAAATCCAGTAAAAGATCATCTATATAGGCCATATCGAAGTCAAAGAAGCCAAACAAAAAATTCAAACTGAGTTTAGTTTAAACCAATGAGATCTTCATGTTCAATTTTTAAATAGTTAGGAATATGACCTATTTTCTCCTGTCTAACGATTTTTTATGACCATAGACCTCATAAAGGCTGCTAAGGTTACAAAAACTTCACTGTTTCATCTTCAAGCCGCAATACAAAATGTCAAATCCCTCTGTCGAGGTCTTCACAAGGTTAACAAAACATTGAAAACACATCACAGTCACTAAACACAATTACACGATTTTCATTAAAATGCACAACGATGAAATTTGGTTTGGCCAAACACTACCGTGCAACAAACCAAAGTACTACTGCAAAGTCTTCGTCAGTACTAGAGCACCCATCAGTGTTATCAGTTTCAGTGTGTTGGTTAGTTTATATTATTTATTCAAATCAGTTATCCTTTATATACATGACTCTGGTTATACCTCTGAATTCATTGGTAGCAAATAAAATTAAAAAAAAATTTTTAAACCCACATTCCGTTTTAAAATATGATTTAAAGTATAAACCAGTGAGACATAATTTAGATACCATTAGAAACAAGTTCAATGAGCATAACGCAATGATCATTAAAGTAGACAAAGGAAATACAATAGTGATTCTACTTAATATTGATTCTGTAAACAAAGTCCAAGAATTTCTTACAAACAACTATTATTCAACTATTAAGCAATGACCCAACCATACCTTTCTTGAAAGAAATCATTAATGAAATAAATAACAGTATCTCAATATTATCAAAGGATTGCATCAGAGCATCAAAAGTACCAAATCCCACACACCTCGATAATGAAAATACACAAACCTAAAACATACCTATTTGACCCTTGGTAAATTTCAAATATTTATCAGGTTATTAAATTACAAAAGAACAACAGATAGATTAGAAACAAAATATTTTTTGAAAATCATTTAAGCTTGAAGAACAGTATAGAACTCATCGAATGAATTTCTAAACAAAAACTAAAAAACAACCATAAGTTGGCTTCATTATACTAGTGCACCTATAAGTGAAACCATAATTACATTAAAAGATAACCACCAAAAATGCACTTCACTTACAATGGACACAAAAAGTGAACTAATTTCATTAACCAAAACAAAAATATTTCAATGATAAATTTTATATCCTTAAATGAAAGTTCAGACATGAGTCCCCCCCATTTCTGGCATCCTGGCAGAATTGTTTCTGAACCATATTGAAAATAAATTTTTATGGTCTAATAGGAACTACAATAAGGTAAAAATATTTTTTTACAACAGGTATATGGATGATATAATTGTACTTTTCGAAGATAATAACAGACAACTAAAAAATTTTAAAAATTTCCTAAACACAATCAATTGGAACCTCCATTACACACTGGAAGAAGAGACTAATAATACCTTAAATTTCCTAGACCTATCAATTTCAAAAGTAAACAATAGTTATAAATTCAGCATTTACAGGAAACCTATCACAATGAGCTAGACCATCCTCCCACCATCCACACAATATAAAAATAGCAGCTTATAATAGTTTGTAGAAGGAGAAAGAACTCCCTTTGTTCTCACTCCCTTTGGACAAAGAAAGTTATGAAAATGAAATAAATACAGTGAAGTACACCCTGGTTTCTAATGGACATAGGAGTTCAATTGTTAACAGGATCATTACCAAACATAAAAATAAAAATAAAGGAATCATTTCTGAAAAACATACATCAGAAAGAATACTGATCAACTTTAAGCCACACCCTACAAAAAGAACTAGCCAAAGAGAATATAAAGGTTTAATTCAGAACAAGTTGTAAACTATCAACATTACCAAAAAAGCCAGTTGCAAAAAGGAATGGAGACAACTTTGATAAAACTGGTCATAAAATTAAATGTAGTGACTGCCTAAGTTTTTATATCGGTCATATAACTTATTCAAAAAAAGATTTAGGAACACATATACAGAAATAAATTATTTACAAACTTGGCTTTCGCACAATGACAAAAATCATAAATTTGAAGACATCCTCACCAACACAGATATTACATTTATGAATAAAAACAATTATATGGATGTGATTAAAGAGTTTGAGTTTTATAAGAACAAAAGATCCTGAACATATAAGATCCCCATACATCCTCAATGACAAACTTTCATTTAAGACCAATTTAATATATGACATGGCTCTAAGCATAACTGATTTAAATAAATAATATAAAGCGAGAACATACTGCAATTGATAACACCGACGGGTGTGCTAGTACTGATGAAGACTCCGCAGTCTAGACTGTAATGACATGCAAGTTGCACGGTAGTGTTTGGCCAAACCAAATTTTATCGTCGTCCGTTTTAATGAAAATCATGTAATTGTGTTTAGTGATTGATGTGTTTTCAATGTTTTGTTAACTTTGTGAGGACCTTGACAGAGGGATTTGACATTTTGTATTACAGCCTGAAGATGAAACAGTGAGGTTTCGAAACCATGATAGCCTTTATTAGATGAGTCAAAAAACAAATAGACAGAAGAAAATAGGTCATAATTTTAATTACTTAACACATTATTTCTTTGTTTATAAAAAATGGTGATGAAAAGACTCATTGGGGTTGTAGGTCCTAACTCTTTAAGTGTATCTTCCAAAATTACTTGAAATACTACGATTGTTACTTATGTTCGTACACTATTTGTTAAATTTCTTATTTCTTACAGATTAGTTAAATTTGAAGGCAATGAAGCTTATTACTATTTTTTTTATTTCCTTTAACAATGTTTTTTTTAGTTTAAAACATAACTAAGTATTATACTTAACAGACATAAATGTTTCCACTGAAATCTGTTGCTTCATATTGAACAATAAAAACATTTGGCACCTTAACGCAACAAAAACACACTGAGTAGACAGAACGTCAAATATGGCAATTCCAATACATATAATGAAGAAAAAAAACAACTTTGAAGTGTTTAGACAACCAGTTTGGCTTCTAAAACCATGGACATACCTGAATTTAAAATATACCAAGCATTTTGAATAGCCAAAATTTTATTTTGAAAATGTGTTAGGCAGATATAGTAGCCTAAAATCTAATAACAACTATATATTAAACATAAAGATCTTCTCTGAAGTCTGGCATGCCATTTTTAACTGAAAAGCAGCCTTTTAACGGAACAGGCAAACAAATCAGATATTCTGAGTGCCTGCAATTTTATTTCATATTGACAAACGGCAGTTTCATAATGCTTAAAATCTAGTCACCTTTAAAAATAACTTAAACAAGTTTTATTGAAAATGTGTTAAACTATACTACTCTAAAATTATAGGACAATAACACAAACAACTGAGATTTTCATATTAGATAGAAACCATTTTTAACCACTTAAAACATTTTTTTTTAACCCAGCCTTACTGCACATCTACAACAGATTGGATATAAATTAAGTTTTTTACCTTTTCTTTTTTTGATGACTAAACATTTTAATCTGTTTTAGTAAGCAAAACTATATATCTCAATATACAAAAGCTGTTGGAGACAAGTAAACAGCAAGTTTTACTAACCTAACATTGTAGCCTATGCATAGAAATAAGTTTTCCACCTTTTAATGTTTTTCCAATTTTGTAAACATATTAATCTGTTGTTAGCAAAAATAATGATAAATTCAACCAGATGACCTATGAGGTGAATTTGCTGTACCGAAGCATTGTACCACGCACTTAAAGCTATGTTCGTTTAACGTTTTGGGTTTTTAAGAGATAAGATACTCTTCTTATGTACTTTGTTTCCTTATCTTGTTGTTCTGACTCAATAAACATGTTGTTTTCAAGTAAAAATACATAACATGACCAATTCGAATAAAGTTCTTGTTGACAAATGAACAGTGAACAATTACCAACACTTAAAAAATGGTAAGCATATTACTATCATATTTATATGGAAGCAATTATTTACTCTGGTACACTCTACAGGTCCATAGCATGAGTACTAAACAGAAGGTCTATTTGATATTTATTAGGCCAATGTAATACAGCAGGAATACAGTTAAAAATTTTAATGACATTTAAAAAAAATTAACATTTGCAATAACATTTTAACCATAAATTTTTATTAATTACCTGACATTCTATTATCTGACATTTTTAAACAGTCATCCATAATAAATAATTTGTAATAAATAATAAAAGTAACCTTCTAGACAAAACAAAACACTGTAACTGGACACAACTTATTTTTAGCATACGCAATTGCACTGATAATTGAAAAGTAAATGCTCCTATCATATATTGGAATAATAGAAACTTCGATACTATCAACAAATTCTGAAATGTGCATGAAATTTAAAGATAAACTCTGTTACCCTATTCACAATAATATCATTTAGCACACAAGTCGGATTACATATTATGTTTACTATAACAGATAATAAACAACCACATGAGTACATATGGTGCTATCACAGTTGTTATATAAATACTTGTCAAAAAGTTAAGTACAGATAATTTAATTTACTATATTAAAGACCTATATAGGCTATGTAAAATTTCTGTAATTCTTAGTAGGAGTTAAATAAAAATTTAGGAATTTTACTACATTCCCCACAATAATAATATAACATTCTGTAGGCCTACTATAAACAGATTAGGCTATCGTAAGTTATTTTTAAATTGCCAAAAGTACAGGTGGTCTATTTCTGTTTTCCATCTATTCTGACATACATCACCCCAATGGTCCCAAGAAGATGATTAACTGAGACTACTTTATTTACCGGTATATTATTCTATATATTATGATGGTGGACTGACCCTATTATTACTGTCGTTAAATAGTGAATACCTATTTAAAATTATCTGGAAAGTACAAAATAAGAAGAAACTTGAAAAAAAAATTATGAAATTGGAGATATAGGCAACCTGTTAAAAATTATTTCAATAAGGGTTGCAGAAAATATGAAAAAAATCTATAAAAATAAGCACAGAGTTGAACTTAATATTAAAAGCATTGAAATTGTTTCAACCAATTTAATTTAAATTAATATATACATTTTTGTTAAAATTACAGTAAAGTGTTACTTTTCACAGAAAATAAATTATAAGTAAATAAATAAATTCTGGTATGAGCACTGAACAATTTTCATGATATAGAGCATATAAATTACTATACTAGCCTATTGAATACTTCTACCTACTTATTCAATTTGCAAGGAAGTAACTCTGATTTTTAAACTTGTTCTTAAATTTTATTTACGTTCCAAGGAAAAAGAAATGTTTTTTTCTTTCTACTTACTACCATTATTATTCGGATAACTAAAACGAAGGAAGGTTACACGTTCTAAATAATGTAACCTTATAATTTTTATAAATTATCATTTCAATAAAACTTTATTAAACTGCTACAAAAGAGTAAAATGTTATACATAATGAATGTTTCAATATTATTTTATATTTCATACAATTTTATTTCCAGTGTTTACCTTAGTAAACACGATGCATAAAGGGGTAAAAAAAAATCTTTAATAAAGAAAGTGCACCCTTTAAATACACAACTTATATAAATCCCTATCAAAGTTTTCATCATTTGCATTGGATTAAACGGTGCCTAAATCGCTTCTGTCGAAAGGTTTTTAAAACATATTATAAATAATGTAAAAAACACGAAATACAAAATATTTTACTTACCACAACACAGCATAGCACTGACGACATGCCGCCATATTGAATGTCAACCATTACAGAATAAATTGAGCATAGTGGAAACTGGAAAGCAGAAAAAACATGAGCGAGCTACTTACACCATAGATAAACTACATTATATGTGACAAATAAACACGATTCAAGAGACAGCGCATAAAAAGCGGCATACGCGATTATTCCACACGCATGTAGGAGAATTCCCCTCCAGTTCCCTCTAATAGTCCAGTGAGATATAGGTCTACCAATCTACTGACTGTTTACAGTTTACTTTATTGCTGCGCTTGCATGTTCTCGTTATCATTGTGTTAGCATTACATATTAAAACGTAGTCATGGGTTTAAATGATATTGTACTTGTGTCACTCTATTGCTCCGTCCTATAGTCCGAGGAATGATATTTTTTATACCATCGGAATATATGTAAATAAATAAATAGTAGGCCTAAATAAAAGAGAAATTGAAACAATAAATAACGACAAAATACGGTATAGAGTACCGTACACAAAGTTTTCTGAGCACATTCAGAACTCATTCTTCTAGCTAAAACAAAGAAAGAAGTTCATTAAACATAATTCAGTAACGCTACGTTTTCCAGCCACTTGCCATTTTGTGTTTGTTTTGTAAGCATTACAACTTTGAAAATATATAAGTCATTAAACTCGGATTTTGTATACATATTAGTGAAATAACGTTCTATTTGCATACAAAAAACAAAGACATTATTTCTAATATTTTAAAAATCTTAAATATTTAATTTATTAACATCAAATATCTTTTTTGGCCCACTGTTTTAAAAAACCATAACGTATATTCGACTAAGTAAAAACAGTCAAAGAACATGATATACCAAAAACGAATTGACTACCATATAAAACTGGAAATATTCACAAACTTTTGAAGAAATATTTTTGTGATAATTGAAATGCTCATGAAGATTTGAATTTTTACACAATTTTATTTGACTTACTAAGGAAATAAAAAAGTTCATCTATTCTGTATATGTACTTATTTAATTAGTAAAGTTTACTTAGAAAAGTAATTTATTATTATATATGACTATTACCTTATATTAACACAATATTAATTTGTAAAATGTTTGTTTCCTGAACAAAATTTTCCTAGAAAAGTTGTTTCATTTTCTTTAATAAATTCAAAATGCATACAGAAATCCAATCAGTAACAAAAACAAGTGAGCTGACATTTAACATTTTATCAATTGGCTGTGCCAGAACATTACACTGATACTTGCTACTCAGTGATAGTGAAGGCCAGAAGGTGGGAGCTGTGGTGAGGGTGAGGACTTGATTCCTTACTTGCACATTTTTTTCTCTATCCTACTGATGTTCTTAGCGGGCCATTTTCTACACGTATGACCTTAGAAAATGTAGGTCATGTAGATGACCTTTAGTAGTCTATTCCAATCAAAGAAAAGTGGGAAAAATGTTTGCGCTGTTAGGATCAGTGGCAGACCATGGTTGTGGATTGGAATACTTATCCTAGAGTGATCAGCTTTAAACAAACAAAAATATGAAGCTGTGTGGAAATACTGTGAAATCAAATCAGCAGACAATAATTTTAAAGAACATTTGTCCCTGAAGGATCAGCCATCTAACTACAAAAGTTATTATTATTGTACGGATTTTACTATACAAGAAAAAATAAATTAAAAGCACACAAAACACGAGTATGATAATAATAACAAATGGTAACATAAAGAAATAATAAATAGCAACAAGGATAGATGAAGTCAGATGAAGTTAGAACTAACTAGTTGCCTCTCATGACTTTTTTAAACACATCTCAAGCTTTGAATTTTCTCTGCCAGTTAAAATTAATTCTCAGTTTGTACTACAATTACAACAATAAAATAATTATAAAATACAAATATTTCCAAAGCGCATGATCGAAAGTTAACTACAACTTTTTTTTGTTAACATATCACTACATACCTCAGTTGAGTTGATGGCTGAAATATCGGTAGCATGCAGAAGCACAAATTTTATCATTGGCAAGCTAATAGTGGTGATGAGTTAGTGGTGGATAAAATGATGTTGAACTGGGGATAGCCAAAGTTATCTTGGATGATCTCCGTAGTAGCAGTGAATGTACTAAATAGTGGATGGATCTTTCCATAATTGCCATATAAAGCCTGGTATTGATGGTATTGCCTTCATAGACAAAGACCATATTCTTGTAAAGAAAATTCTCATGGAAAGAACAGTGAAATTCTTTTAAGTCATATTAACACTCTGAATTAATTAACTCTCATGTTGGTCTGGGAGAAAAGGGAAACAATTGATTGGTTATGGAAGAATATATACAATCTGTAGTCTGATAGATTTTCAGCAGTCACTAATTAATTTACAATGTGCCACATATATTTAACTATAATCTTCTATAGAATTTATGCTAGGTAAGTAGTATAATGGCATTATAATTGAAATATTTATCTTTAAAGTTATTTATATTATCTGCTATACATAATTAAAAAAAAATACCTGTAAAAAATATTAGTCAGTAACTTGTTTTGAACTCACTTGTTTTGAACTGCTTGTTTCATAAGCAGAAATCATACTACTAAGTCAAGAATACAAATAGAAGCAAACAGCTCACTGATAGACTAAAATTAACTTCCTAAATACTTAATAATGTGCAGACACCAAGCATAGTGATATTTTAGATATTATTCATGCTATCAAGAGTTCCTATTTTTAAACTTTACGAAAAGTGAAGGCTGCCTAAAAACTTTGTCATTTCAAAACGTTAAACTTTTTAATTTTATTGTTGGTCTATGCAGTGAAATTTCATTCATTAGTGGTTTTTTACTTTAATGATTCTAAAAAGTCTATTAATACCACCGTAAAAGTTTTTTTTATCATGACTCAAGCCAGTAGAAAACTACCTCAAATTAGGTATGAGATGTATTGCAGTGGATAAAATAAATTTCTTTATTGGAAACTGAAAAACACATTATATTGTAGAATTTTATGTAATGGAACATAAGCTGTTAAATTAATAGTATTAAAAAAAAAGTTAGTATTATTAGAATTTATAATTGGGTTTTTAGAGGAGGTCTGGGTTTTACTAACCAACTTAATAAAAGTTATAGTATAAAGTTATTAATAAAGTTATAATAATAGAATAGTAAACAATTAATTTATTTTAAAGAATTATAATTTCACTGCCATTACCATAATGCAAAATTGAAATGTTAAAAAGGTGTTATTGTTGAAATTTTAAACAACAATAAATTTTAAATAGTTACAAACTCTTTTAAATTATTGTGTTTTGGTTTAAACAAACCATTAATTTATTAAAGTAAGTAAACTATTATTCATTGTCATCATTATTCTGGATAAATAATTATTATAATTTAGAAAAATGTGTTTCTACAACCTTATCATTAATATTTTGAAAGGGGTTAGTTAGGAACCTTCACTTGGGTTTTACTAAGTAGGCCTACTAAATCTATTCTGCAGCTATATGTTGGCTATAAATTTATTATATTTTAGTTACTTTATGTATCTAATTTTCAAAATATAATATCCTAGATTTAATTTTTAAAGTAATTATTTAATGAATTTTAATTTGATACCTTATAATAAAATTGGATTATGAAATTCAAACACTTTGTCAGCTCAATAATAAAATAGTCTAAATAAACAATATACAAATATGGTCCTATGATAATAGGTAAACAACAACATTTTTATTTATAAATTTCTTTTCTTTAATTTTTAGTTCTAAATAATATCCGTTTACTAACCATATGCATAAAATAGGTGCCAAATTTTAAAACAGATCTTAGGTCAGTTTCCTATAGTATTTAAAATTTTCATTCTTCTTGAACAGTCTAGTTATTTGGGTACCTAGTCTAACATAAGAACCCTTCTTAACCAGAATTATATGGCTAATTTAATTTATCTGTTTAAAAAATTATTACTTAATGATGATTCACACTGTGTTATGATTGTTTATTTGGACATTTGTATAGTAAAAAGTATTCAGAAACAATATATAACGTTTCAAAAGTACCATGTCTTAACTCTCCTCAAATGACAGAATTAAAACATAAATTTAGCAACTAGAACATAAACCTAGATGACTAAGCCTATGTTGAAATATGAAACTAAAAACAATTAATGCTATCCAGCTCAGTGGTCAAAAATAAAAGCTAAAATTTACATGTGATCAAAGGAAAAAAAAATTTTTTTAATGAAAATGAAAGAAAAAACTATGTTTTGACCATCACCAATTCCTTTGTGCCCAGTAATATGTTACTCTGGAATATGGTATTTGTTAGCTATTATGTAGCTTTTTCCTTTTTTTAGCGACAATTGTTTACACTCTCAAAACATCTTGTATTGTTTCAACATGCACAAATAGTGAAAACTGTCTGAATAACAACAATATTTCTAATTTTAAAATAAAAAATATAGTTATATTAAAGGCAAATACTTGACAGGATTTGCTGTCAGATTAATATCACTAAAACTTCAAAATGGACTAAACTGAAAAATTTTCTTTAGGCCTTATATTTTTAAGAATTTTGTTTTAATTGCACTATTAGAGGTTGAATTAAAGAGGGAGGGAGATATTTAATACATTTGCTTTACAAACCTATTAGTAGGTCTACTGATATAGAAGATTATAATTTGTTTAATTATTCAATTTAATTAAAGGCTTTAAATTAACTGCTAAGTAGGGCTATATAAGCCACTGCTCTCTCTATTCCATAAGGAATACAATATAGTTCTTCTCCATGTCAATAAGTTCACTTTCCTATATTAAATTCTTAATAATTTTAACTACCTGTAGTGCAAAGGACACTTTAAAAAGTAATAAAATTTTCTTTCTATTATTTCGTATTTTAATTCTGAAAATTTTGTGTTTGTTTAATAAAGCAACATTTTGTCAATCATATACAAACATTTTAAAGCTTAAAAAATATTCATACAGTTTTAAATTAATAATGCTTTAAAAGTCAGCAAGTAAGACAAAGTTATCAAGGGTAGAAGACAGCTGGAAGTTGACTGTTTCAAGCTTCAGGAAGCTATTGTGCAAATAACTAACTACATATGATAATGGAAAATTTGGGGAATGTAGGCTAAAAAGTATTAAACAATTTTATATTTACAAGTTCAAAAAATCAGCTAGGCCTTAGCTAAACAAAAATTCTAGAATGGCTACAATTAGGCCTAATTTCATCATATACATTATTTGATGGAAATACAAATTTAATACAAAAGTAAATACAAATGTTTGCACATGACAAATTTAAGACAGTCCTTAAAATTTGTCTTTAAAAATTAAAAACTGTGATTTATATAATTCTCCCTCCATTGAAACTATGGTAGTGATTATTTTTTTTACTTTTGTTGATCATCAGTGAAACTAATATTTGCCCAATCTTTCCAAGTCTTTATATAGATTTAAACTTTCAACTTTCAACGTGATAAGCTAACATAACAATCCAACATTGACTGTAAATTTGTATTTAATAACTCCTACAATCAACAAACAATTTCTTTATCTGTACAGTAAGATACCAACATTGATGATTGTTTTCTTCTTCTTCACAAAGTAGCTTTTTCCATAGTTCTTTGATTACCTATTTCATTCTGAATATTTTTCTGTTAGTGATTAATTAGCCTGTATTTTCTTTTTCTTTTTTTTATTCCTCCGATTTCAACTTGCTTTTGTAGCTGTAACTTATGACTTTTTTATTCAATTAACTGAGATTTCATTGTTTTTCATTTTGTTTTTTCTTAATCTACATTTTTTGAAAATTTGAATGTGGAGTTAAAGCAGAAAGTTAAAGGCTAGTGATTGTTCTTTGGTCTGGTCACATCATTACCTAGGAAGCCAAGAAAAAGGATTACAAAGAAATTATAAGGAAATGTATGGAAAAACAAGAATTTGCAGGTTAAATGGACTAGTGGAAATGCAGCTAGTGTTTTTGGTAGTGCATGGTTTGATAGTGTTAATCCTGATCAGGTTGAACCATTGATGTATGTAATAATATGTAGGCGTATTATGAATGGGTTGTGAACTAGCGACAAATATTGTTGTTGGTTACAATGTTGAGGAAGTAGTTACTTTTTTATTCTGTGTAGTTTGAAGCACAAGGAGTACATTTACTGTCTCTTAATATTATGTATGTATTTCATGAATTTTTTCACATTTTCTACTACTAATTTATTTGGAAACATTTTATGTTTATTTTATAAAAGTACTATGTATATAAAAATATAAATACTTTATTTGTGTTATTTTTAAAATTCTAGTTCAATTTTGTAATAGGTAATTGTAACATGAGTGCAGAAAATGAAAATGTGAATACAGAAGGAGCAGAAGGGGTAGAAGAAGCAGCTGATGAACCTAGTCCAGAAGTTCAAAATGAGGTATTCATCTATTTAAATATAATATTGTCTAAATAAAAATTAATAAAAATTTTTTTTTGCTTGTTCAGATAAAGTAAAATTTGAAAATGCGAGAAAGTTGAATAAATGTATTTTTGTAATATATATATTACAAAAATATGTATTACAAAGTGTATATATATATATATATATATATATATATATATATATATATATTGGTCAAAAATAAAAGCTGAAACTAAAACTTACATCAAAGGAAAGAAAAATTTTAAGAAAATGAAAAAGAAAGAGAAAATACTAAGTTGTTCACTTTTGATCAAAACAAATCCCTTTGTTCCCAATAATGTGTTATCTGGAATATGGTATTTGTTAGCTATTATATATATATATATAAATTTTATTTTATATTTTCCATTGATGTATATAATCAATCTATAATAAAAATAAATGTGTTATTACCATGGATTTTGTATGCCAACGGATTAATGTTCATGGCTTTGCACTATAATTTTGAAAGTTGTACAGTTTGATAGGAAATTAAAATGGACACCAAAACAGTTATCTTGAAACTGGTCACTAAAATTTACCATTATTAATTGATTTTAGTTTAAAATGTTTAAACGTCTGCAACTATAAAACAGGACAATGCATGAAGTTCATTATTTTTCCAATTATGGCTTTATTAGTTAGAAAAGCAAGTTCAAAATCATTAAATTAAAAGTTGTTGATATGGCTTGATCACTAGTCAATCTGCTGCATCTCTGAATTGTGCACCTCAAAGTTCTTAGTTTGAACTGCAGTCAAACCTAGTTAACTTTATACTTAACTGGCGTAAAGTACAAATGAAATGTTAAGAAAAAAAATTAAACTCTATATTTAGAAACTCTTTTACTTCATAACAGTAAATCAATATTCTGCTTCTGGGGCTTTATCTTAATTCTAACTTCCTATTAGCTTGTGTTATATCTTCACAGGAAATACCTCAACACTTCTTCAACTTAACCTTTTCCATACCTTTCTACAGGCATTCTTTTTTAAGCTTTTTCACTAAAGGGCCAAGACTTCCAAATCAGTTATATAGCTTATTATTTTACTCACTTGTTAACAGATTCAACTTTCCCAATCCAACTTCAAGACTTTAAGGAAACTGTGAGATGCTTCGGATGATGTTGCCCTGTTTATCATCTTTCCCTTTCTCCAGAGAGTGCCTAAAGATTAAAATAATTTCCTGTCCAATTTTAAAGTTGGAGAGTCAAAAATTATTTGCAAAGCTGTTTCTTCAATTGTACCATACAGCTGTTTCTACACAAAATATTTGTCATATTGACATTGTGGAATGTCCAGTGATCCATCAGAAACCCTGTCACTTTATTCCTACTGGTTCTGTTCAGCCTAAGGACCTCACTGTAAAGAGTCTAGCTGGACCTGCAAGAATCCTTTTTGACTGTACAAACTGTCCACTTTTCTCAAGATCTTGGATGTTTGCTAGAAAACCACTGGAAGACATGCTTGAGTATAGGATACCTCATATACAGGTTCTGAGCAAATGAAAGGGCTGTCGGTTCCTATTCTGGCACACTGACCTGCCTCTTCATTCACCATTACACTCTAATGTCATGGAATGCACAACAACTGGATTTTGCTAGATTTCACCATTTGTTTAATGGTAAGATGACAGTAACAAAGATTTTATAAAGATGGACTTTCCTTTATATCCTACTATTTAAAATTCTTCTGACTCAATCTGTATGGCCAATGAAGTCATTTTGCCCCTCCTGGCTCCATGGTTAGGACGTACTTGTCTATCAACATTTAATAAATACTCAACATAATTCCACAACTAAAAAATCTGAGTTTAGATCAGATTTACAATTAACTAATAAAAGTTAATGTCATAATTAATTATTTAGATGTAAGTTAATTGTTAATGATACTGCTACTTAAGTGTTTTTTGCAGGTAAACGAAGCTGATGCTACAGAGGAGACTGTCCCTCCTGAAGGTAAATTAAAAATGAATAAATTATTCAATGTAGCCTAACATGTTAATTGTGAGATATTTATCCACAGTGACAATGAAGGCCTAATGAAAACTTTTAAAGAAAACATGTTTTAAATTTTAACAATTTTTTCATTTTTTGCTTTTTTTTATACAGTCTTTTTTTCAAATATTGTTTCTGAACAACTGCTGAGCATCGATTATTTGTTCAGTCATTACTTAATTTAGACAAAATGTTTTTTTTGTCCACCATCTTATATTTGCGAAGTTTGAAATATATATAGGAAATTTTTATTATGATACACATTTTTTTATATAGTCAGTATCTTTCAACAATGAATATGTATAACATTTTTATTGAATCTAGTGAGGATTATGTTAGGTTAAATTAAATTTAAAAAGGTTATGTTTGGTTAGCTATTTATTATTTGTTTGATAACACTGACAAGGTATGATTCCATGACAACACTGTAGAGTTATTCTTTACTAAAATTACACAAATAATCAAGAATTTACAAAATGAAAAATATTTAATTGCTATCGTAGTAATACTTTTCACCCTTTGAATTATAGTGAAATTGCTGTACACAGCTATCATTGATTGTGTTCACCTTCGTTCCACCTCTTGAGTGACAACAAGGACAATGAATTTGTTGTATGAAACATCTGAGTCTTAAAGACAATGAGCAAAACTGTGAGACCCAATTTTTGATGGTTTAACAACCTGTAACTTATAAATGTAACGAAACTGAATAAAATAAAAAAATTAGTGGTAATAATTATTTTTTCTAAGAAATTAAAGAAAAATTAAAGATAATAAAATGAAAATAGAAACAGTTATTTGTGTGCTTTTTTGGAATAAGTTTCCATTATTAATTTAAAATTTTATTTCGATTTTTGTAGTATTGTATCACTTCTTCAGTTTTGAAGTGATTATTGTAGTACATAGTCTAATTGATTTTTAGAAATTAAATATTTATTAAAACATTTTTATTATTTCTTATGTAAAAATAGGTCATTAACTATAATGGAGCATAAAAATCCTAATTAAATGTGTATTACAATTATTTTATATTCATATGAAGGAATCGAAGATGAAAACAATGGTGATGCAGTAGATGATAAACCACCAACAGAAGCAACTGATGAAACTATACCTGATGAAATTAAAGAAGAAGAGGTAGTGTATATTTTTGTTTATTTTTAAAATATGTAATTTTAATACAGTACAGTGTTTTAAAAACAACATTTATTGATTTAATACAGGAAAAAAAATAAAATAGCCTCACTACTTTTAATATAGCATTTTCATTTAAAGGTAAGATTGGCTCAATAAGCAAAAATTTTAAGTGTATTGAATAAGTGGTCAGCACTTGTTAGATTGTTTTTTAATGATAACTTAATATTTGTTTATACAGTTCTTGAACCAAAAATTGATATATAAAAATCTTAATCAATAATTAATAGACTATTATAAATAATTTTTAAACATTTGATTTGCAGTAATAAGAATGAAACAAATACCTGAAACAATTAAAAATAAGAAAACAAAAATACCTATACTAAACAAATACTTTGGAATAATGAAATTAAAAGTGTTTAAAATATGACCATTTTTGAATTAAAATTAGTATTGGAACATTTATGAAAGAGAACTTTATTGGCTTTATAAGCAACATTTCAAATTATGAGGCGTTCAAACATCAGGTAGTGTCTAGAATAAAATACATAATAAATGGTTGGTTATTTGTTATTATCCTAGTGTAACCAACCACAATAAAAATCTAAGGATTTATTAATGAAATATGGCACATAGAAGCCTGCTACTTATTCAGTAAGCTTTCTTTTATAAAAACATTGTGACACATTTCAAATTACGTGAAAAATCATGTATTAGTGTGCATAACTAAATACCATGTTTGAACAAGGAGAAATTATGGCCACTATTTTCTTTTTTAATAGTACTTTGAAAATAAATACAAATGTTTGCACATGACACAACCACCTACACTTAAAATTTATTTATTTTGTGTAGGGCCTACTCACTTAGTGTAAACATTTTATAATTTCACAGACATGATTGATTTTCTTCAAGCTAGCAAGCCGTTTTTGTAGAATTTATTGAGATATAGTAATATATCTTCCTGCTTTATAGGAAATTAAGTCTAAGAAATAAATGTTACAAGATTAAAAAAAAATTAATTAGGCCTACTGAACCAAGTTTCACTAATAATCATTCATTTTATTTGTCATGGTTGCAGTAAATTTGTGTAGACATTCTAAAAATAAGTACGTTTATAATTAAAAAATTATAATAAACATTTATTGATGTCAGTACTTTATGTTAACTGAACAGCTGATCTATGAGAGATGACTAATGTTACTACACTTAATAAGAAATTACAAATACAAGTAGTACACAATTCTTCCTGCTGGTATTTGTTCAGTGATATACAGAATTTTGTGAAATTAATATATATAAATAATATATAATAATAATAAAAATTATTATTATTATTATTATTATATATAGTATATAAACAGAATTTCCCTATAAAGGACTCAGAAGTTCCTACTTGAAACAATACTATAAAAATAAGGGCAAGACTGTAAGACTAAGGACAGCTCAGTGATACTCAGATGATGCTGAACCTAAAACAGCTAGGTAACTAGATCATTAAGCTGCATATCTTGATTTTGAGAAAGTTAAGAAATGTGATACCATAAAAAAAGTTCTTCACATCTTAATTATTTTCATCTCCAATACAAAAAAACAAAAACAAATGTTTTTTAGTGAAAGGTTAAAAAACCGCCTTTTGTACCAGAAGTGCAATCCCTTTAAATAGTAAATTCTTACTATTTACTTGGTTTTAATTGGTTTTTAACAAATTGGTTTTAACAAAAAAAAAAAAAATGTAAACATTTTCTTAGGTAATGTAAGCCATGAAAAAGAATCAAAGATGAAAAAAAATCTAAGGCAAGAAGGTTGCCTGACCAAAGTTTTGCTTATTGTTCCTTAAGAGCTAAAGAACTGCTTAATCGTTATTCAAATGGGCTCCCATAAATTCCTGGTACACAATTTCAAGCATTCATTCACTCCCTTGCTAACTCATTACCAAGAAGAGCTTGATAGAGTGGCTTTTGATGAAGTTTATAATGAGACTGAACACAATGTAGAACAAGTTTGCATATAACCACTAACAGAGCCAGTTCTGAGAATTTATCTACAAGATGTTTTCTGGCATTGTGAAGGCTTGTACCTTGGATCCAGTCAGCACATCTCAATTCATAAGTTTTATCCGGTGCAGGAATTTATTAAATGTTATGCTGCTTGTTTGCGGAAAATAAGACACTACTTCTACAGACAAGAGTGCCAAAAGCAGAGTTTGGCCACAGTTTAAAAAAGTTGTTAAATCACCTTTGTATTCCACCAAGAACAGTAAATTTTGACCTCTATTAACTGAGGTAATCAGAGCCAGTTGCTTTTTTTGTTTCATCATCAGCAATTATAAACAACCAGGCAGGGTCAAGTAATATGAGTCATTGATATATTATTTTAAAAGCAACAAAATTTTATGCTTAACTGTTTAATCATGATTCAAGCCTACATTTAATAAAAACGTAAGTAAAAGAGTTTAAAATGAATAAAAAATAATAAGTATAAACTAATATTTGGTTGTTTGGTTATGGAAATTTGTAAATAAAAAGCTTGGTAGTAAAAATAGTAAATCTGATAATATCAGGTACATTCAAAATGAACTAAAACAAAAAATACATAATCCCATTGAAATAGCTAATAAAATGCACAGTTTTTTTGTAATATTGGAAGTAACCTTTGTAGTTAAACAGTTCAACCTCTGAACTCAAGTTATGTACCACCCACCTGTTAATTTATGTACAATATTTCTTAACCAAACTAATATTAATGAAATTCAGAGAATTATACATAATTTAAAACTTAAAAATGGTAGGGTTGATAATATTAATGCTAAAACTCTACTGTTTTTACCTAAATACATAATTGAGCCAATTATACACATTGCTGCATTAATTTGGCCTGATTCATTGAAAAAAGCAGACATTAAACCAATACATATAGCTGGTAATAAATTCACTCCATGTAATTTTAGGCCGAATTCATTTATATCCAATATTGTTAAATTTTTGAAAAAGTAATTCACCATAGATTTTTAGATTTCTTTCATAAATATCAAATTATATCACAAAGACAATATGGTTTTTTTAAAAATCTAAATTTCATATCACATCTTATTTATGAAAATTATGGAAATATTACTTGGGGGAAGAGCATACCTCACTACAATATATATTACAAATATATATATATATATAAAACAAAAGTGAGCAAAATCAAATATTAAAGATAATACATAAAAAATACATCTTTTACTCAATATTGAACACTATTTACTCTTGAATCGATCAGATTTCATTACAATGTACTTTCTAATAAATTTAAAAATTCTTTAAGTATTAATGGAAATATACTTCTGCCAAAAAGTAATAAATTGATAAGTATTAAGGATAGCTACATTAAGGCAATAATAACTTTTAATTAAGTTGCCTCATGATTTAAAGACTTTAAAAAACAAAAACCTAATTTTAAAAAATTAAAAAATGGATTTAAGAAAACTGTTAGAATTTTTATTGTAATTTTGCTAGGTTAATGTTAATTATGTTCTATTTTAGTTTATAAGGTAACCAGATTGCAAACAGGGATTATTATTACTATGTTATTAGTATGTTGTTATTACTATGCACACAGGGAAAGATTACTATGTTTTTTGCTATGTATAATCATTGTAATTCATTGTAATAATATTTTATGGTACAAATAAATAAATAAAAAATGTGAAATATTTTTTTAGTTTTAGTATAATGTTAATGAATTGTTCATCCAGTTAAAATCAAAGTATAAATTCTTTTAAAGATGACCTTGTTTATCATTAATTACTCATTGGAACTTAAATCATTTCCAGTTTACTATAAATTTGTCTGCCAAGTTCCCTTTTTGGCCATTTCTCTTTGTTTTATTAATTCAGTAGGCCCTACAATAATTAAAAATTTGGACTAAAAAGATAATTTTAAAATGGCAGAAACATAAATAAGCCTTGTATTTTTACTTAGTGTCTTTAAATTTGCCTTCACTACTAAAGTTAAAACTTAATTACTGTCATCTAAACAATTGGTATTCATAAATTAAAGCTAATCAATTTTTTGTCTTCAATCTTATCTCTTCACCTTCATCTTTGTAAAGATGCAACTCAATATCTTTTTCCTGGTGTTTGGGTGATATTTCTTGTCAAAACTAGGTGGTGATATGGAACCAGGAGGAACAACCAATTGTTGCTATCCTTTGGAAAGAAAAAGTATAAATCTGTCATTGATATTTCACAATAAAATTTTGTTACTCAGTTTTAATTTTATATTATTTTGTACTTATTGCATTATACTACACCATTCATTTTCTTATATTATATTATTTCAGGTATCTCATCGAAGTGAAGGACAAACATCTCAACATACTGGTATGTGTTTATTTTGTCTGTTATATAACAAGGTACCAACTAAAAGCATTGTAAAAGTTATCAAAGTAGATTTTATAGGAGAAAAAAAAACCTACCACACTAAGTTAAAATTAAATAAAAAAAAATTAAAATATAGTCAATAAATTCACAAAATTTTTAAATTTTACCAAAATGCTTTATTAAAATTGTACTTTATTAACCCTCCAGTACACGTGTAGGCAACCAGTTACAATAGTACATGCGTGCAGACTGAGAGTCCATGAATTTTATTCAACTTTTTGCTTTAGAAGTACCTTTCTGTATGTTTATATCTGTGTCATGAGTTTTTCGTTTCAATAAAAAGCATAGACTTTTAAAATAAGTTTATTATATAAGCTAATGTTAAGAAAAATATGTGAACCTTTTCAAATTATTGACAAAAAAATTTATTAACATACATTTTGTTTTTACTAAAACAAATCTAAAACATGAACATTACAAAATAAAAAGAATAACATGAATATGTAGCCTACTTTTTTATTTAACATTACATTTTTCATCTTGTTAGTTATGCGTACTTATCTGTTATCTTTTTCCCCATTAACATTTACAAAACTTGCTCTCCCGTCACATTTACCACAGGTAATAGACATGACATGTCCTAAGCATATATCCTCTGCACAGGAATCTGGTAGGTCTCTGTACTTTTTTCTATTACACAGGTTTAGAAATTTTCCTCATTTCTCCTGAATTTGTTTGTGCAGCAGGTCTTGCAAGACAACTTTGAGGAATCCCCTTGATTTCTGATAAGCGGAGCTTGATTGTTGTTGGTAAGTTGTCTTACTGTGCTCTCAAATGCAAATGCCCATCTAATAGCTTCTTAGAAAGAAACAAAGAATTGTCAAAAATGTTTTTCTCTCTAAATTTGTCTCTGTAAATAACAATTGTATGGTCACTTTCATGAAATATATATTTGTCATATCATCCAATGCATTTAATTCATCTTCTATCATAAGTTGAAAATCTTTTTTACAGGCGCAGTTCGTTTTATAAGAAATTACCACAACCTTTTTCAAAAATACTAACTCTGAAACTTTACTTTATATTTATTATTTACAGACTACGTACTACTATAAACTAAAACTGTTATTTAATGTGGAGAAAACACAACAATGAAATAAACAAATGTGTAACATTACTTTACTATTCCCGAAATAATGTAGGCGGAGTTACAGTGAAAACATATGTTGCACAAACTGATGTGCACGAAGTAAGAGTCTGCAATTATTTTTACAAGCTCAAGGTCAAAACTAGACTGCATGTGGAAAGGAGGGTGGCCCAACACTTTTTCTAGAAAGGTGTTGGGAGAAGGTGTTTAGTCACACAGATCCTAGACTATTGTGCCATGATCAATACGTGTGCAAAGAAGTAAAAGTGCTGACTATCAGTCCATGGCGCGTGCACTGGAGGGTTAAAATGAATTTCCATTTGAAAATGAGCTATTGTAGCTTCAAACAGCAGATAGCTTAGATTAGTAGGCCTAGTTATTTTATTAAATACATTTATAAAAAAGTCTTTTGTACAATATGAAAATGCTTGCTATTTCATCAGAATATAAAAAAAAGTAAATATATTTATATCATCTTTGTTCTATTTTGTATTTACTTGTTTGCCACCAGTTGCAAAGAGCTGGTTATTGAATTGTATGATTGTTTTCATTTATATAGTCAAGATGACTTTATTCATTACTATAGACAATGTAAAAGTGAGTTTTGACGAATAAGAAGTTACATATTTATGTTGCGAACTATTGGTGAATAGGAAGTTTCTAATTCTCTAGTGTACTTTTGCCATCTTAGACGCCCCAAAATGTTGGCTTTGCCTTGTCCCTCAATCTTATTCTGTACATTTTAAGTTGTACATTCCATTAAAAGTTTATACTTTGTCGGCTTTATACATTTCTAAGGCTGCTAATTCAATTTTTCACACCACATAACCTAAGCTATCTATCATTTAATTTTATTATTTGTGTTCTTCTTTGTTTGTGATTAGTACATATAGTACATTGTGTTATTTGTGAATTTCTTAAATGGGTCTCAAACATTCTAAACCTAGCTCTGTATTCAGAAACATGCAACATTTTTGAACGATTTTCACTCTTGACTACTGAATTATGCATTAGACAAGATAAGATAATCTATTACATTAATCACAAAATATTAATAAGAGAACATCATTACTTAGTCAGATTTATTCAAATTAATACTTCTTCAGTTCACTAGTTGTAATTATTTGGTGCATAGTTTGCTTCAGAATATTTGATACTACAAAATATTGGTCTTCCTATACCGGGATATTTGAGTATGTAGAAATGGCAATTCCCATTAAAGCTAATAGACAAAATCCTCCCTAATATTATTTATCCCCCTAATATTAATTAATTATACTAGTATATATAATATACAGGCTTGGATTTCAGTAATTCATTATTTAAAGAGCCAGTTTCCACTGATAGATAGATCCATCGTAAGATTTGATACAAAATTCAAAAATTTTATATGTTTGCAAAAGATACATATTCCCTTTTTCATAAAATCATAAGTGAAAATTGTTCCTCCCCCAAAATTTTTGATGGTGCAACTTGTGTCAACTTCCCCTGTCTTAGGAATTTGTGACGATATGTATAATTAATTACAATTGTGGTTAAAATTATTAACTTCTCTTTTTGAATCTCAGTGAAATTAAATATTTGATCACAACAGTTGATGATGCGAACTAAAGTAATATTTTAAGTGTAGTATGTCTATATTCAATGTTTATATTTGTGTTTTATGTGGTATAATTCAAATTCACTTGCTTGTTGTTTAAATAAAATTTATTCAAATTGACATTTATCGCCTTAAAAAGCTAATTTGACCTTATTAAAGATAAATTAAATGATTTAAGAAAATTTAAGAACATATTAGTCTATATTTTGAAAATCAAACTGCTGATACCTTAACTGAAAATAACATTACCAAAATAAAGCAATATAATATAACAATATTAAAGTGCACTAATGAATTTGAAATAATACCATAGTAAATAGGTTAGCTTCAGATAAATAAACTTCAGATTCTAATAATTTTGATATTTCAAGATAGACTTTTTGATAAAAAATAGAATTACTAATTAATCAGTGCAAATCTTTAAAGTCAAACAATGACACACACATATTAACTTAGGTATTTTAATCTAAGACCATTGAAATTTTTTTTTTTATATTGTTATTGGTCTTATAGATATAATTGTTAACAACTTTGTTCAAAAAAACTTTATGTTCTTATTATTAATGAACTTGAATTGTAACCAAAGCCTAAACAAATTTTGGACATCAAACCAGCTCTTAGATGTGTATCCGCAATGTGAAGAGTATCATACTACAAGGCTTCTGTTTCACACATACAAGATGGCATGAAAAATATGTCATTAGGCTATCATTTAACACTAACTCTGCCAAGGAGGATATTCCTTTGAAACCACCAAATGCAGATTTCTATGTTTAGAAAATAAATGTAAATCTAATTGAGTCAGACTTACACAAACTTGGTTGCAAAAATGAAATATTATTTCTTGTGACATCAAAAAGATGTTTTTGTCATACAAAGCTTTTTATACGAGGGTTGATCAAATATAAACGAGACTGACTTTCTAAAAACTTTTCCGTTGGACATTGAACTCTAAAGGGTGGGGTTTCAGGTAGCCTGGGAGGTTTGGGACGGGCGTAGACGGGCAACATTTCCGTTCGGACCCTTCAGTATAAAACTATACAATGAGTGAGAGTGAAGTGCACGTTTCCGTGGAGCAGAGAATTATTATTAAGTTTTTGGCCAAGGAGGGGGTCAATCCGACTGAAATCTTTCGTAGATTGACGGCTCAATACGGGGACAGGACCCTGTCAAGAGCTCGCGTTTTTGCTTGGCACAAGGAATTCGCCGAAGGACGGGAAGCAGTAGAAAACCTCAGCCATGATCGTCGCCCGACCACTTCCGTCACGGACGAAAACATTGATGCTGTTCGGAAGCTCCTGGACGAAGACAGACGTATATCGCTGCGATTTATTGCAGATGAACTCCAGTTGAGCTATGGTAGCGTTCAAAAAATCGTTACATCAAACCTGGAACTCAGCAAAGTATCTGCAAGGTGGGTTCCACGAATTTTGACCGACGTTCACAAACGGAATCGTTTGGAGATTTGCCAGCGACTATTGACCCAATTTGAACGAGATGGTGAGGCATTATTAAACCGGATTGTCACCTGTGACGAAACATGGGTTCACCATTACACTCCCTAGTCGAAACAGGCAAGTATGGAGTGGCGGAAGAGGGGAGAGAGGGCGCCTCTGAAGGCCAAATCACGATCGTCGGCCGGGAAGGTAATGGCCACTGTATTTTTCGACAATCAAGGCGCCTTTCACGTCGATTTCCTCCATCAACGACGCACAATAAATGCACAATATTATTGCGATGTTTTAGAGGCCGCAAAACAGTCTTTTCGTAGGAAAAGGAAATCTAAACCGGCGAGAAACGTCATTCTTCTTCACGATAATGCCCGACCACATTCGGCGAACGCTACGAGGCTTAAACTCGATCAAATTGGATGGGAACCAATGGAACATCCCCCATACAGTCCAGACTTATCACCCTGCGACTATCACCTGTTTGGGCCACTCAAAGAGGCGCTTGGAGGCCAGCGTTTCGAAGACGATTCTGTGGTGGAGATCTTCGTGCTCCAATGGCTCAATGAACGCCCGAGAACTTTTTACGAAGATGGAATTAAAAAACTTCCAATCCGGTGGGAAAAATGTGTTACTCGTGCGGGAGACTATGTAGAAAAATAAGTTGTATCAAGAATAATTTGTAAGTAAGCAATAAATTTTTTAAAAAATCAGTCTCGTTTATATTTGATCAACCCTCGTAATACACATTACGTAGTACTTAATGATACTTCAGCTTGAGCTACATTGTGACCAAAAAGTCAAAAATTATATCGTTGATATTATGGCTAATGGATAAAATGCAATCATTTGCTATTTATAATACTGTCATGTAAGAGTACTGTTAGCTCCTTAATTGGTAACACACATGTTAAATCAACTTGGTGAAGATAAAAACCAAGCCTTCCTCAGCACTACTGAGTTATTGAAAAATATAGTTAGTACTCAACATAGATACTGTCTTGGATTTCCTATGCAAACTCATTTCACTTTTAGACAAAAACCAATTTCACATTCACAAATATTCATCCAACACCACTGGACTTCTAGCTCCTGTTCCTGAAGACTTTAAGGAAACTCTGCTTAACTTATGTGTAGGAGATCAACCCCATCTCTCTAAACTGGGTTTTAAATGGCCACCTACTACCAATACATTTTCTGTGGTTATAGAATATCATTCTAAAACAAACTTAAAAAAAAATTACTTTCGTTCTCTACTTTCAATGATCTCAAGGATTTACAACCCTTGTGGCTGTATATGCAAGTAATACTTCTTGATAAAAGTTTGAAATGGTGCCTCAATATTTGGAATGCTGAAGATATTCATATACCTACAACTTACAACCTGATGGTTGATTGTTCCATGTGATACCTACTTTCATCTGCTTTATTATAATTTCTTTGTAGTGGCTGGGACAGTCTTTGCTAAGCCTTTTTGACGATGATTGGCCAACATCACCACATTTTGAACTTTGTTCGACACTTTGTTCCAATCCCCTTCATATCAGCATTATGAGGGTACATGAGTGGGATTTTTTTACCAGATTTTCAAATTGGACAGTGATGCTAAGAGTTACAGCCTATACAATACGAATCCTTCTAAATTTCTGAAGCAAAGGTCAAACAAAACTTTTAGAACCTCTTGTACCTACAGAGCTTTAAGTAGCAGAAGTTCACATTATTAGAGCAGTGTAAAACCAACATGTTTTTGAAAATATTGCTGTTTTACGACATAAAAGAAATTTCTCTATACCAGGTTACAGCAGTTACACCACTTTTTCGATCATTATCAAGTTATGCGAGATAGAGAGAGAATTAAAAACTCATTATCACAATTTTATAGTAAGCATCTTGTACTATTTACAGCCTAAGGAATGTCCCATTTAATATGTCTCATCATTAATTTTTACCATTTGATGTATTTAAACACTAGTCTGCATTAATTTCAATTAATGTTATACACAAAATACTGGATTTTATCAGCAAGAAGAGTGATATGATCTTGTACGTCAAGATGTATTACCTGCTTTAAGACAAAGCCTTCACTGAAATATCATTAATGGACAATCTACCTACTTCAAGGATCATCCCTTCTAGGCCTTCCTGAGCACTGGGTTAACTTTGCAGGACTCTTCTATGTGAAGGTTCATACTTTACACAACACTAAAATCATCAAAAGTTTAGTTGTTTTTCTTTGTCTGCTTTAGCATTAAAATTGTTAATCTAAATTTTGGCATGGATCTTTCCACTGATGCCTTCATAGATTTAATCCCTTTTCTTGATTTACTCCTTGTTGATAACTTTGGGCTGGTAAGTTACTGAAACAACAGGAATCTATTGTAATGGTGTTTACATTTGTTTCCAATTAGTGCTTTAAACTTCATTGCTTGTCTCCGGCATTTCTACAAATTGTGTAAACTAGTGCAATTAAAAGTGCTAATAATATCTAATCAGCGTCATAAATAGTCAAACCTTACCCTTGGCATGAAAATCAAAAACATTGTTACCAAAGTAAAAGCAATGCTAAATGCAGACCGTTAACACAGCTGTCAAATTACTCCTCAATTTTGTCTGCTTTAACAACTGATCATTTTCTAATTGGCCAAGCTCTTGTCGCTCTACTAGACACAAATATTTATAATTTGCCACCAGATAGGTTTTAATTTTGGCAACAGAGTCAACACAACACAGATGCTCTGTAAATGAAGGAGTCTCGACTATCTATACACTTTACAACAGTAACTGAAAGTAGTTAAACAAACCCATCAGAAAACTTACATAAACATAACTTCATTCTAACCTATGAACCAAACACACACCTATTAATTCGACTGATGAGTTTCCAATGGTTAGGTTAAATTAAGTGGGTTGTCACTGCATTCCCAGGTGAAGATGGCATAGTCAGATTTGTAACAATATGCACTAAACCGATTTACTCTTACTCTTTCAATAAAGTTTTTAAACAACTTTCTCTCCATCCAGATCCCTCTTTTACTTAAAAACATAAAATCAACATTCTGCTTCCTCCGCCCTACCTTTACTATAATTTTCTACTTTCTTGAGTCCTAAGTCTTTACGGGTGGCACCTCAATGTTTCTTCAAACTAAACTTTTCCATATCCATATATGGATCTTCTTAATAGTTTCCTTCCTACCTCTTGCAAGAGGTTTAATTTTTTTCTTGCTTTGTTCTATTTTTTTCTTCTGTTCTCTGTCTTGAGCTTATTCTTTCTTCTCATTAAAAAAATTTTTAAGGACGTTACTAACGTTTAGTGTTTACTTGCTTACCATCGGTTTCAAATAGCTGATTATTCAATTGTATGGTTGCTTTTGGTTGTACAGTTAAGATGGTGTCATTTGTTACTAAGAACAACACAAAACAGAATGATTTTTAATGAATAAGGAGTTAGATTTGTAAGGCCGCCAACTATCAACAAGTAGGAAGTTAACTTCTAATTCTGTTTTGTACTTTCATCAAGACAAAGCGTTATATTCATCTCATCTCTCAATCTGTACATAATGCTCTGTTAAACATTTACACTTGGTACAATTTGTAAACCGCTATACACTATTTGTCACTTAATTGCATTGTTTGTGTTCTCTATTGTGTCATGAACATTTAAAACCAAAAGTGAAACTACCAGGTATTCAGGTGTCTTCACGGATAACAAACAACTGGCCAGTGTAAACAGAGCACCAGAACATACTAACAAAATGTATAATATATATATATATATATATATATATATATATATATATATATATATATATATATATATATATATATATATATTATTATTATTATCTGCTGCATAGACCCTGTTGGATTACGCAAAGCACTCTGACTCATGTCTTGTTCCTTCTAATCCTCCAAACCTCCCTCATCCTGTCCCCATGGATCCTCTTCCGCTCCTCCGTCCATTTTACCCCTGCTCTCTTTGGGATTTCATTCTCTGGGACCTTCCAACCGAGCATCTTTCTCCTGTATGCATGTCTATCTTCAACATCTGTTGAGTCTATTCCTGCGTCATGTAGGTCTATTCTGACTTGTGCGATCCACGACGTTGTTGATTTGACACCTTGTATATACTTAAGGATTCTGTTGGCAAGTCTTGTTGTTGTATATATATATATATATATATATATATATATATATATATATATATAAATCGAGCCTGTTATAACATAGAGAAGTAAGGTGATGTCTGTAAATATGGACTGGAACAGTGAGAATGATGAAAACCAATACACTAAGACTAATATGTGGTTATTACTTCATGCAATTCTTCACTTCAAATCAACCTATAGAGAAATAAATAAATCAGACTGAAACATAAATTTACTTAGGTTCAAACATTTTGGTTTGACAACATGTTAGTTGGTTTGACAACCAAATGGTTCAAACATTTGCTACTTACTACCTTAAACATAGGGTGAGGCAATTAAATAAATACAATAACTTGAAGACACAAAAGAATAACATTTCTTTGATCCTGGAGTATTCAGAGAATCCACATATTTTCCGATATCCACAGAGTCAAACATTCCAGCCACTTGGATGTCCCTCGTATAGAATTAAACCCCTCTATCTTAAAGGAAACAAAGAAGACTACCATCTGTCAGTTCTTCAACATTTTAGCATGGCAACAACTGAAGAAAGATACCCTGTGAAATTAATGGATAATATTTTACACAGATAAACAATACTATGGATGAGAAGTGACCTAGAATCCTAAGGACTGACTTGGAGCTTACTGGATATTTTTTTCTGGCTATTTTCTGACAGGCAAATATATCTCTAATTTTGATGCAGAGTTGAAAGTCATTTCAAGTAGGGGTGGGCGTTTCTGCTATTTTTACAAAACGTCAACAAACTGTTTGTTGAGGGAAAAAAGGTGCTTTTTAAAAGAGTTGGAAAAAAACAGATTTATAAAACTGAAATTTGAAGTTGTATTAGTAGCTAAAACATAAAGCACATACGTTCAGTTTTCTAAGACTATTTTTTCATTCCCATTACCACCATGTCCTTAACTGGTTTTGGGTGTAAAGCATGTAGAAAAAAATAATCCTTATAAGTGTAGTAATAATTAAATTACATTCTCAAAACGTAATATATATGTAGCCATTTTATATTTACAAAATACAATGAATTTCTAATAGAAACGATTATTAATTGTTTCTCCAAAATTAACTCTGTGTATACAGAAACATGCTTTCTCTGTAAATGTCCTTTCAAATTAGTCACACTGGATTTATAAGACCCATGTCTACATATATTGTTTACATATATTGCAAAAAACCTTTTCATTCTCAGCCTTAAAAAAATAGTTCCAAATTATACTTCTTTGACGGTTAGCCATAATTTTAAAACATATGACACTAAAAGATTTGATTATGTTCAGATGTAGCCTTTATTTCGCAAAATTTTAGAAAAGGTACTAAAATAACCTAAAATTATTCAAGATATATACAAGAGTAGATATTGTGAATTTTAAAAAGTCCACACATCCAATAAATAATTAAAAACTATGCACTTAATTCTAAAAACATAAAAAAAGTAAAAGAAAACTTTCAAAATTGTCCACTAAATATTTTTAAGTTTCTAAACACAAATTAAACTAATATAAAACACAATTATGGCTGATTTTACAGTTAAAAAATGTTTGAATAACAAATTTTACATTTAAAACTTTCAAACAACTCGCAACAAAATAGAGATAAAAGCCCAAACAGATCTGTTGACAACGCCCAAACAGTTCTTACTTCACTACATGCTACAAGCAACAAGCAACTTTGAAATAAAGGAAAAAAACATAAAAGCAGGTTGAAGAAAAGCAGTTAGCAGGAAAACAGTTTTAGCGCTTGCGGCAACGTTCAAATAGAACGTGGGTGGTGGGGAAGTCCCAAAAGCTGTTCCCTGTTTAACAAATCACAAACCAGTCCAAACCAAACTGCTTGTTTCCAGTTGAAAAAACAGTTTGTTTGTCATTTATAGAAAAGCAGTTTTTTTAACAGTTTGGTGTTTCCTGCCCCACCACTAATTTCAAGAGCCCTTCTGATTATTACGAACTAACCTCATTTCTATATGAATATAGTGATATTGTTGAATTCCAGGTCCTTTATACAGATTATAGCATCTTTCTATACAATAAACATCAACAAAAACATCAATGTTATACTTATAATGGTAAAAACAGTACACAAACTGGATAAGTATATTGTTTTTCAATAGATTTCTTCATATGTTGGAGTACCAGGGAATGAGACAACAGACCGATTGGCAAAGAAGAACACTTTTCTCTGCAAACCATACAAACTTCCTAACTTGAAAAAGGTAAAAAATATAATCTGAAGAATCATTAATAATCAAATAATTAATGGATCTAGTAGTAGATGTGGGAAAACATAAATCTGGAGTGGAAGAAAAGCAGGACTAATACATAGTTGATGAAGAATTTAGGTCAGGAAACATTGTACAGTTGTAATGGGATGCCAGATAGAAGAAAAAGTTGGATATGGGCTAGCCATAGGCAATAACAAGACTGTTAATCTAAAACTGGATCCAGAAGTATGTAATGTTGTTGAATAATCATTACTGTTGATTCCTGAATTTCACATTGATTGAATCAAAGATAACAATCTATTATATTGATCACACATACTACTAAATGTAAAACTAAAATAGTGCATATTAAAATATAAATTGTTATTCTCAAGCCCTACTTTAAACTGATTTTTTAAATTAGAATATTTATTGTAAAAAAATAATATTATTTAAATATTTTAAGTAGACTATATTTGATTGATTTTGACAAATTTAGGTTTTTATATTTTATGGTTCAAAGAACAATTGAATGTATTTTTAATAATGTAAAAATGATTTAAAACTCCTTACTTATAATATGAAAAAATCATTATCTCATAAAAGTTATATTGAACAAGTTCAGTGTATTAAATATAGTAATTCAGTATATTATTTTCTTTCTCTTTCTAGATGAGCTAGTTAAAGCAGAGCCATCAATAACTGATGGCACCAAAATTGAATTTGAAGGATCATTAAAGGTATTAAAAACATGTTTAAACAATTTTCTATTACAAATAAGTAGTTTTGGATGGTAAAATATTCTATATAATTGATTCTAGAGTATACATACTTTTAAAGTAAAGTATACGAGGTGTGTTCAGAAAGTAACAAGAATTTAAATTTTTTGAACAAAATATTTATTTATTCTTCTACATTGATGTTGTCGCCTTCAAGATAGTCCCCATTGGAGATTATGCACTTGTGCCAGCTCTTCTTCCAATCCTCGAAACACTTCTCAAACTCAATCTTTGACATAGCCTTTAGTTTTTTCAGTGATGCGCTTTTAATGTCATCGATGGCTGTAAAACGACGACCCTTTAAGGTTCTCTTTATTTTTGGAAATAGGAAAAGTCACACGGAGCCATGTCTGGAGAATATGGAGGCTGGGGCATCGTTACAGTACTGTTTTTGGCCAAAAATTCATGAACAAGCAATGAAGTGTGAGCTGATGCATTATTGTGGTGCAAAAGCCATGAATTGTTTTTCCACAGATCTGGGTGTTTTTTTTCGGATTGCTTCACTCAAACGGTGTTGAATTTGTAGGTAGTACTCCTTATTGACCGTTTCACCTGGTGGCACGAATTCATGATGCACTATACCATTAATATCGAAGAACACAGTGAGCATAACCTTCATGTTCGACCTCACTTGTTGAGCCTTTTTGGGTCTTGGCGAGCCAGAATGCCTCCACTGGAATGATTGAGCCTTAGTTTCGACGTCATATCCATAAACCCATGTTTCGTCCACCTGTTATAATACGTTTCAGTAATTCTGCATTGTCGTTGACTTCACTTAGTGAATCCTGAGCTACTTCTATTCGCCGCTGTTTTTGTTTAAATTCAACAATTTTGGAACAAATTTTGTTGCCACACGTTTCATACACAAAACATTGGAAACAGTGTCCTGACATGATCCACTCGATATGCCAACATCATCAACGACTTCTCTCATTGTGATTTGGTGATTGTTCATAACCATTTCTTTCACTTTTTCCACGTTTTCATCAGTTGTTGATGTGCTGGGGCATCCAGGGCGTTTGTCATCTTCAACGTCTTCACGGCCTTCTTGGAAACACTTATACCACTCGTAAACTCTTGCTTTACTCATAGCAGACTCACCGTAGGCCTTTGTTAACATTTCACACACTTTGTTACACTTTATTCCATTTTTTATGCAAAATGTGATACAAATTCTTTGATCCATTTCGTTTAACAAACGAAAATCGCTGAGCTCATAAAAACACGTCTAACCTTAGTGGCTGTCACAGACAGTCAACAATGAAAACAGCTGAAAGTTTTATCATACTTCAAGGGCATGTATACCAACATAATAAAAACACTGGCAGTTGATCAACAAACTTGTTTTTCTTGGTTCTAAATGAGGCGAGATAATGTAAGGTAATCCCAACAGTGTTTGACAACAGATATCTACAGTGTCTAGAAGATATACTACTAGATAATGTAGTATATATATATATATATATATATATATATATATATATAAAACTTGTCTGAAAAGGAACATGATCGGTCTAGTTTTTTTTCTGTTTTGGGAGGTTTCCGTTGTATAGACGTTCTGAATTTCAAAAAAATTTCATATAGCCTAGCTTAATGTATTTCTTTTGTCACAAGAAGAAGGAAATATGTAGGTAGTTAAAATTAACTTTTACTGTATGCAGTTTTATATATATTAGGGGTCTGCGGGCCGAATTATTTAGAGTTTGGGTTGGGTTATTTTTTTGGCGCTCGGGCTTTTCAGGTCGGGTCAGGCCAAACGGTTAAATGGGGAACCCATCACATTTTAGCTAGGCCTGTCAAAAAAAAATTAATAGATTTAAAATTTTCTTTTTTTCTTATATAATCCTCTGACTGCCACGGACTGATTACAACGGTGCGCAAAAAATGTGTGAATACTGCCATGGACTGATTACATCGGCGCGCAAAAGTTGTGTGAATACCATCACGGACTGATTACAACGGCGTGCAAAAAATGTGTGAATACTGCCATGTGCCAATTATTTCGGCATGCAAAAGTTGTGTGAATACCGCAACGAACCGATGTAATACGGGCTCATTGTGTTCAATATTTTCATTTGATTTTTGTCTGAAAAAATTACATCTTTTAATTTAATGATATAATCATGAAACGATATACATACGGAAAAAGGATATCTGCAGATTCTCTGAACTGATTGTGTGCATTTGTCAATCTTAGACATATTTATTTGATAAAGCAGTGTGTTGACCCGCCCTGACGAGGAAACTATATTAAACATGCAGAGTTCACTTGGTCCAGCATCACAATAAATAAATACTCACCGATAATACTGCACTCACTGACAGGTCAAGAATTTGTCAAGTAAAACAAATAGAATTCTCGTAAAACAAGTAGAATAGAAAATTCTCGTTACTTTCTGAACACACCTCATATAGTTTCATACAGGACGATTATAGATGATGTTTAGTTTTGTTACAGTTAATAATACCTTTCACACAACTAATCTCCAACTAATTAAACAATAATCTACGCAGAAAATATTTAAAAATTCTTAATAAAATATTGAGTTTTGGCCAATTTAGTGTTATTTTAACTGAAATACTATAGCTGACACTAACATATTTGCACAAAAATATATTCTTATTGAAAAGCATGGCTTAACTAAGTAACAAATTACAAATTGATTATTTGACTGTACAGGATTCACCTTTGAAAATTCTGTATGCTCGCTCATCATTACTAGAGGGTCTTGAAGAAGCCAAGAAAGAAGCTGCAGCTACAACAGAAACAATTATGGAACTAAAGAATAAAATACTTACATACCAACAGGTAAAAATTTGGAACGTTTTTCAAGCTTACAGTATGTAACTCAAATTGAAGTTTAGAAGTATGGGTATCCACTCAATAGGGTGGATGATGTGCATCATAACAAATTTTTTTAGGGTTATAATTTTTTAAGATGATTTAAAAGAATTTTGTTTTTAGCAAAAACACTTTTTTATTAGACATATTATAAACTATTCACCTCATAACTCCTGACAGACTAAACCCTGTATTACACATAAATTTATTTTAGGAACCAGAAAACTATTCACTTAGTTCCACAGGATATCTTAATATTCCTCAATTGTTAATCACTGATAATATAAATAAATGGATAAATATGAATATTATATTAGGCTATAATATTATATAGGCTATATAAGAAATAAAACACTAATAGGCTTATTGAATTACAACTCAAGTCTGTTTGAAATTAAAATCAGTAAGTTACAGTTAACAAAAAACAACATTCAGTCTGATTAGGCTTATTAAATGGTACTTAAACACCATGTAAATACACACACACACACACACACACACACACACACACACACACACACACCATATATATATATATATATATATATATATATATATATATATATATATATATATATATTAGGACTATCAAATTTTTTTAGTTTACTATATAGATGTAAGTTTTATTACATATTTACTTTTTATGTTTGATTTATTTATTTTGTTACTAGCGTTACCTATGACAACTTTTCCAATGAAACTTAAATGGTTTAAGTAATGTAATAAACATAAAAATGTAATGTTTATAAACATAAAAAAGGTATATTAATAACAGCATGACCATCTAATTCACCAAACTTGTAATTATTTTTTACTTAAGTAATTAAATACTAGTTACTTCATGTATAGTTTGATTTTATTTAATATGTTTTTAGAAAGAAAATTTGACTGAAGAAGATCTTGAAGAAATGCAAGCTATACATGCTGAACTCATGGCAAATCTTTCCAAATATGGAGATACAAGTAGTTATCTAGCTCAACTTACAGGGATGACACAAGTTCCATCATCACAACTTGATATGTCTATGCCACCAATGTCTATGGCACGTACACAAGCATTGCCAACTAATGATAAGATTAATTTAGCTACTGTCCAACAAATAGTTGGTTTAAAAGTGAGTACAGTACATGTAATGCCATGTAGTACATGTCTATGCCACATCAATACACAGCTATACTCAGTTATACACAGTCCAAATTTGCTTCTTGAAGCCAACTACACACTGATCATTTTTTTCCTTGGAGGTACTAACAGAGGCTCTGTGGCCCCCAACACAGACACAGCTATAAGCTTTTTGTATTCCCCTTCTACAAGGTGAACTTAACCTGAATCCAGTGCCCTTGATAACCTTCAGATTCTTGTACAAGGAATCTTTATGAAACTCCTGATTTGGTTGCTAAGGTCTAAAGAGTCTCCTTCTTTTGACCTCCAAAACCTCACATTCAAGGAGTATATGTGCTGCAATTCAACTCCCTGTCCACACAGATAACACTCAAGCAAGATTTGTAAAAATCCCACCTTTTGTGTATGACTCTGGATGTGGCTGTTTCTGGTGATTATGGGTATGATCTACCTGAATGACCTATTGAGTTGAGTAAGTGTCCTTGTCAGTACAGAGTCTGGTCCCAAGAGAAGGTGTTTCCCTAATTATTGCCTAGGGAATTGTTCCCATAGCTTGATCTGCTCTTCCCTAGCCTATTTCCTTAATGCACCTTTCGCAGTTGTGCGACTAATCCCGCATGCAGGCTATGGTCTCACAAGTCGATCAGCAGCTCCTCTTTTGGCCCTCAGGTCTGCTCTCTCATTTCTCTCTTGGCCCTCAGGTCTGCCCTCTCATTTCTCTCAATCCTGAAATGCCCAAGTATCCATCCCAGTTGCACCATATTAGCATTTGACAGTTCACAGAAGGAGCAAAGGGAATACCATAACAATTTGGATAATATTTGTACAGAGCTGAGAGCCTTTATGCTGCATGGCTGTCTGTAAGTATTAGAATGTCCTTACCTGTAAGTTCTTCCTTTAATATTCTATGAAAACATTCCGAGATTGCATAGATCTCAGCTTGGAATATTGTGCAAAATCTTCCTAGGCTAGTGTTAAATGCTTGCCCAGTTGTTTTACAGTATCCTCCATCTCCACACTGTCAATCATGCAATGATCTGTCTGCATACGAGACAAGCTGACTGAAAGCATACCAGTCACTTGCTGCTTTTTCAATCCTCTTGTGAATAGAGATTAACTGTAAAAGATCGAGTAAAGACAAACTGAGTATGCATGCTATAAGACAGCATGTTTAACACTGAGTCTTTTAGAACTTTTTTGATAATTTCAGTGTCCCACCTCAAGGATGTTCCCCCTCCATTCACCATGGTTGTGAAGCCTTCGAAATTATAAATAAATGCAGAGACACAAATTTAACAAAACCTCTAGAGTAAATATAGGAGTGTTTCTAAAGGCACCAGTGACCAACATGCTTCCAAGCCACCGCAAGCTTGCCAATTTGCTGCCTTCTGTAGCCAGTGTTACTTTTGGCCGCCATCAATAGGGGCGAATTTGCCTTTAAACTAGTATGGTCCAGATGGGTATTCCACGTCATCTTCCTATCTATTATCACACCCAGACATTTCACCATTTTTAAAATGCTCAATCTGGTCCCCTCTAGCCATAAATCCTCCTTGATCACATCTATGTTATTACTAAATGGAACCACAACTGTTTAGGAGAGATTGAACCAAAGGCCCCCTTTGGCACCAGTTACTGATACATTCCAAATAGAAATTGAGTAGTCCCCAAAGTGAGTTAGGAAACTTCCCTTGAACCATGATGACAATGTCATCTGTATATCCTTGTACATATGCAGCTCCATTGAGATCCTCTAGGAGACTGTCCACCACCTCAGCCTACAGAAGAGGCAGAAGAAACCTTTTGTGGATAACCTTGGTTCACATTGACCCCCTGAGTCTCCTGGCCTTGGCAGGATTGCACTTGTCTTCATTGTAACATGCTGTCAATCTGTCTGCATACAATGGGCTCAACCCCATGACTTTGCACTGCATTATTTAATGCATTGTGAGAGACCCCTCCCTTATTAATGCATTATTATTGGTCTCTCCACGCACGCAGTATATAATCATAAGCCATGCTAACCTTGAAGACATCACACAGTAGGACAAAAACAGAATCGGGTCCTCTCTGCAACAAGACAGGGAAGATACCATCCATTTTTAGAAGATTTAAATTAGTTGTATCACTGCACAGCCCAGATACTATCATAATGTGTCTAGCCAACTAAAGTCGCCCTTTGCCAAGATCTGTTCTCCAGTAGCTGATATTCACCATTAGCATTGTTCCTCATTATACTGTTGGGAAAGTGAGTCTCCAAAAGAAGACCCAGCATTTCTTTTACCATTTAATATATTGTCCTGAGGGTGTAATTGAAGTACCCACACTGGACGGGTGGCCAAAATTTGTTGCAGTCTTGTTGTATTTCCCAGATTATCCATCTCTTAGATGAACGCTTTCCAGGAAGCCTGTCTGGCCTTCCTAATAGCTTTCCTGTAATTGGTGACAGCTAAGTGATATGCCTTCCACTTACAGCTATGTTTTGCTACATTAAAATTATGTTGAATCTGCCATATCATGTGCTCAAGATCTTTATTCCATCATTTTGCCCTACCTTTTACTTCCTTGGTGCTAATTGGTCAGTTATCCTGATATCAATCTATTATAGTGTCTCCAGTCTATGACACCACAATTTCCAGATCTGCAGAAGTTTTTACCTTGTTCAGTGACTTTATCCAGTTAGCAAGGTCGTTGCAATGATGAGTACAATCAGCCCCACATGGATTCCTAAAGGACTCTACAATTAGGTCTGCATTTAATTGAAATTGATGATACCTGTGATCTGATAGGGAGGATTCCTCTGAGACACTGATCGTCAACAGATCCCTTCCCCTCTCTAAATTCTGCATTCACAGTTCTACAAAACCTTCATACCATTTACAATTAAAACAGAATTTTATTGAAATTGTGGTTATACTGTGGTTTAACCCACCAGTAGTATAAATATAACCTCAGCATTGCTGGCTGTTTTTTTTCTTTAATGTTAGTAAACTGGTGATGCCAATGGTGCACACACACACACACACACACACACACACACACACACACACACACACACACAAATTTAAAAACATCTTATAAAATGATGTAGAGGCTAGATCTTATTGGCTGATCCATTCTTTAAAATCAGGCTATTCCAACTGCCGATTTTTAAAGAAAATTTGCTAAGTACATTTTTATTTAATTTTTAATTCTTATCTTAGAACATTTCATACTGAGAGAAAATTTGTTGTTTGATGGGTGCAGCTTATTTTTGTAAAAGTAATAATATTACCTAGGAACATTATTAGTAAAGATAAAGTAAAATATAAAAACAAAATAATCAACATCGAATTCTGTCCACTTAGTTTGATGATAACTTAGTTAAAAATGATTATCAAATCAAAATCAGCAGAAAATTTAAAAATATCAGTTTTATTAAAGTCTGACAAAATATCACAATTTTAATTTCCAGTTTAAATCTTAAAATATTTTTTCATAACAATTATTAATTCCAGGAAAAAGCCATAATTAATCCACCAATTCCTGGTGTAAAAGAAGTTGATGATATATATTTAGAAAGGTACTCAGAGGAGAAATTACCTAGAATTATTGTTTGTGGGACAAACTCTCTTGATCTAGTTCCACGCATTATTAATTGTGAACTAATGACAACAATAGACAAAGAACCATTTCAAAGATCTCAAAGACCACGTGGAATTACAACTGAGAGGTCATCACCGACAACAAATCATAAAAACAAGCAAATACCTACTGAAACTTCACCTCCTATAAGGTAAATGATATTATTTTCTAGTAAGCAAAATTTAGGCCTTTCATTAGGAAAGAAAAAACTTGAATTACCAATTTTGATTGGTACTTTGGTAAATTGACTGCTAATTTTATTAGTAACATTGATGTATTACCATTTCAGTAAAAATCTGATTTTGATTCATTAAGGACAGTATCATCACATTTTTGAAATTTTTGACATAGGAACACCAATTTTGAATAATAAATACTTTCAAAAAGTTGAATAATAAAGTATTTAAAAAATTTTATTCCATTAGCTGTTTTTTTGAAAATTGAAATTTTTACAAATATATATATATATATATATATATATATATAAATTCTCCAAAACTTCAATGAAATTGGTAGAGAAATAAGTAAGTGATAGAAAATAAAAAACGTAAACCTCTTCATATGATAAACTAGTGGTCACTTATATTAGATTGAAGGAAGAAAATAGACAGCAATTATTTTTTTATTTTTTTTTACTGCACTAACAATATTTATTCTTTCTAAGTATTAGTAACTAAAATCTTTCATTAAAAAAATTATTAAAATCAGTCTAGTAGTATCATGTCATAACCTGTTGAAAGAATATGTAAATAATAAGTTTGTTACCGAACCAAAAGTATAAATCATGTATCACGTTTTTCTCGATACCTCATTTTTGTTATTAATCAGTTGATGTTTGTCTTCATTCATAACTGTTTTATTAATTGTAACATTTTAATTGTTAATTTATTTTTTCATTTTAATTTATTTTCTAATTAAAATAACAAGTCTTTCTTGTTAATTTTTCGTAAACTTTGTTCTTCATTTAAAACATATTTTTTTAAATAATTTTATTGTCCATTTTATTAAGAAATTCAATTTTTAACATAACCTCAATTGAAAGGCTACTAAAGCAACAGTTGTTTAATTATTTATGCGAAATCAGTTGTTTAGAAGTAGTCACAATTACATTTTTATATATACAATAGCACAGTATACAACATGCTTCATATACTATTAAATACAATATGAACATTACACAAAATTCAAAGACCCAGGTTCGATTTCGGGCCAGGCTTGGCATTTTCATATGCTATAATAAATCATCCCATTGTCTGCTGCATTAGCCCAAGTGTGCACAATAGTTGGACGTTAAAAAAAAAATCAATATCACAGTCAGCTCTAAAACATGATGCTTGTTAAATGTTTGTTTATTTAAGTTTTTTTAAATGTTCTTTAAACAAGTATCCTTTTCTTGTAAACAGTAAAATTTTTAAGCAGTATTATTGTGGCATGTAAGGACTAAAATATGTTATAAAATTAACAATCATTGAAATCAACTGAGTAGTTTTGTTGGCAGGATTAATAAAGAAAACATATTGCCTTTCAATCTATGTTATAAATTAATGGTTCAATTTTTTAACCAAGTGTAATGTCATAACTAAGCCTAAATGAAATTATATTTATATTTTGTATTTAAGTAAGCAAATATGCAGACTAAATGAATTTTTAAAAAATGTATATACATTTTTATATTTGACATAAAATTACTTTTTTAATACAAATTTCAGAAATTCACATTATGAACAACAGCAAATAGCTAGAAAACAGCAAGCAAATGAAGAATTGCTTGTACTCATCAAATCTTTAAACCGTAAAGTAAGTAAGTTAAATGCAGAAGTCTTTAATTTAAGACAGCAAATAACAACAAACCCAGCACCTCTACAACTGAAGATCTGTAAACGAGAACTATATCAAAAAGTCAGGAATACTCTGCCATCCTTTGAAAAAATAAATACTTCGAATAATGGTGATAACGAAGAAGTAAAAAACTGCAAATGCAAAAAGTAGTTAACAAAAATTTCAAGACAATATAAATTGAATAAATGTTTGTCATTTATTAAATGTAATTCAATTTTCATGTTACATTTGTTTTATTTTGAAAAATTAAATATAATCAGTGGTCACTCAGTTGTAGCACGCACTTGCCAACAAACACACACAGTAGTAAATACTAGGATAACTATAAGATATGTAGCATTATTTTATTTCAGTCCAAGAGGGTGGACTCATATATCACATTAGTTATCAGAAAAAGGCTGTTTATATATAAGATATCTACTTATGTGCCAAAATTTTGTTATATTAAAATGTCTTATGCAACAATATTACATTTCTAATAATATTTATAGAGCTTTACTACAAATTATAGTAAAATATAGCAAAGAATCTGTTACCTGCAGCATGAATCATTTATCATTTATATTACCTATGTATGGTTCATATCAGAAACATGAAAATTCTGATTTGATCAGGATATGATCAAACTTTACTGCAATATATTCTGTTATTAAGGAAGGTTTGGTATGCACCAAGGATGACAATCACACTTTTGCTAGACACAGGTAAAAGTAAGGGAAGTTAACATTTACTTTTGGTTTTCTAACTCATCAAAACAACACTTAAAACAATTTGTAAAATGAGAGACAATTAAGTGCTTAAGCAAAATTCCAAGTAATGGACAGGTAAGATATTGGAAAATAGGAAATTGGAAGAAAATGAGTGCTCAAAACATTTGTGAAAAAAAAATGTATGTGGTTGTGGCTGCCAATTGAGCTACTTGGTCCTTAATATTTAATAAAATACATGCTTCAAGGGCAAACAGATTACAAACTGAAATTAAGTAGTAAAATGAGGTTGATACAGGAGCAAGAGCCTGTACTGTGTGTATTAGCCACACAGGAACAATCTATGATCAATCATGTAAACCATGGTTTTAATAACACAATACATCATTTATATGAGACTTCATTGATTTTATTTATCAAAACTTTTTTATATAAATTTCTCTATATATTTTGTTATATATATATATATATATATATATATATATATATATATATATATATTAGGGGTCTGCGGGGCCCTGAATTTCATGGGTTGGGTCGGGTCAATTGAAAAGCCCGACTTCAGTTTGGGCCAAGTACACAATTCGGGTCAAAGACGAGTCAGGCCAAGTAAATATTAACTTTTATTTTTAGGCAATAATGTATGCAATACGCATATATTTTCACTACCAAAATTCGTAATATACAAATAATATAAACAAAGAACTAATGAATTAATCATTGAAGGTCAAGTGTCTAACCACTTATAATCATTCTATTTGTTTTACTTGACAAATTCTTGACCTGTCAGTGAGTGCAGTATTATCGGTGAGTATTTATTTATTGTGATGCTGGACCAAGTGAACTCTGCATGTTTAATATAGTTTCCTCGTCAGGGCGGGTCAACACACTGCTTTATCAAATAAATATGTCTAAGATTGACAAATGCACACAATCAGTTCAGAGAATCTGCAGATATCCTTTTTCCGTATGTATATCGTTTCATGATTATATCATTAAATTAAAAGATGTAATTTTTTCAGACAAAAATCAAATGAAAATATTGAACACAATGAGCCCGTATTACATCGGTTCGTTGCGGTATTCACACAACTTTTGCATGCCGAAATAATTGGCACATGGCAGTATTCACACATTTTTTGCACGCCGTTGTAATCAGTCCGTGATGGTATTCACACAACTTTTGCGCGCCGATGTAATCAGTCCGTGGCAGTATTCACACATTTTTTGCGCACCGTTGTAATCAGTCCTTGGCAGTCAGAGGATTATATAAGAAAAAAAGAAAATTTTAATTCTATTAATTTTTTTTGACAGGCCTAGCTAAAATGTGATGGGTTCCCCATTTAACCGTTTGGCCTGACCCGACCCGAAAAGCCCGAGAGCCAAAAAAATAACCCAACCCAAACTCTAAATAATTCGGCCCGCAGACCCCTAATATATATAAAACTGCATACAGTAAAAGTTAATTTTAACTACCTACATATTTCCTTCTTCTTGTGACAAAAGAAATACATTAAGCTAGGCTATATGAAATTTTTTTGAAATTCAGAACGTCTATACAACGGAAACCTCCCAAAACAGAAAAAAAACTAGACCGATCATGTTCCTTTTCAGACAAGTTTTTATATATATATATATATATATATATATATATATATATATATATATATATACTACATTATCTAGTAGTATATCTTCTAGACACTGTAGATATCTGTTGTCAAACACTGTTGGGATTACCTTACATTATCTCGCCTCATTTAGAACCAAGAAAAACAAGTTTGTTGATGGAAAGAATATTTGATCTTTTAACACTTCCACGACAATGTGCATCACTAGTGACGCACACTGCAACTGCCAGTGTTTTTATTATGTTGGTATACATGCCCTTGAAGTATGATAAAACTTTCAGCTGTTTTCATTGTTGACTGTCTGTGACAGCCACTAAGGTTAGACATGTTTTTATGAGCTCAGCGATTTTCGTTTGTTAAACGAAATGGATCAAAGAATTTGTATCACATTTTGCATAAAAAATGGAATAAAGTGTAACAAAGTGTGTGAAATGTTAACAAAGGCCTACGGTGAGTCTGCTATGAGTAAAGCAAGAGTTTACGAGTGGTATAAGTGTTTCCAAGAAGGCCGTGAAGACGTTGAAGATGACAAACGCCCTGGATGCCCCAGCACATCAACAACTGATGAAAACGTGGAAAAAGTGAAAGAAATGGTTATGAACAATCACCAAATCACAATGATAGAAGTCGTTGATGATGTTGGCATATCGAGTGGATCATGTCAGGACACTGTTTCCAATGTTTTGTGTATGAAACGTGTGGCAATAAAATTTGTTCCAAAATTGTTGAATTTAAACAAAAACAGCGGCGAATGGAAGTAGCTCAGGATTCACTAAGTGAAGTCAACGACAATGCAGAATTACTGAAACGTATTATAACAGGTGGACGAAACATGGGTTTATGGATATGACGTCGAAACTAAGGCTCAATCATTCCAGTGGAGGCATTCTGGCTCGCCAAGACCCAAAAAGGCTCAACAAGTGAGGTCGAACATGAAGGTTATGCTCACTGTGTTCTTCGATATTAATGGTATAGTGCATCATGAATTCGTGCCACCAGGTGAAAGCGGTCAATAAGGAGTACTACCTACAAATTCAACACCGTTTGAGTGAAGCAATCCGAAAAAAAACACCCAGATCTGTGGAAAAACAATTCATGGCTTTTGCACCACAATAATGCATCAGCTCACACTTCATTGCTTGTTCATGAATTTTTGGCCAAAAACAGTACTGTAACGATGCCCCAGCCTCCATATTCTCCAGACACTTCCGTGTGACTTTTCCTATTTCCAAAAATAAAGAGAACCTTAAAGGGTCGTTGCTTTTTACAGACATCGATGACATTAAAAGCGCATCACTGAAAAACTAAAGGCTATGTCAAAGATTGAGTTTGAGAAGTGTTTGAGGATTGGAAGAAGAGCTGGCACAAGTGCATAACCTCCAATGGGGACTATCTTGAAGGCGACAACATCAATGTAGAAGAATAAATAAATATTTTGTTCAAAAAATTTAAATTCTTGTTACTTTCTGAACACACCTCGTATACTTTACTTTAAAAGTATGTATACTCTAGAATCAATTATATAGAATATTTTACCATCCAAAACTACTTATTTGTAATAGAAAATTGTTTAAACATGTTTTTAATACCTTTAATGATCCTTCAAATTCAATTTTGGTGCCATCAGTTATTGATGGCTCTGCTTTAACTAGCTCATCTAGAAAGAGAAAGAAAATAATATACTGAATTATTTTTTAATACACTGAACTTGTTCAATATAACTTTATGAGATAATGATTTTTTCATATTATAAGTAAGGAGTTTTAAATCATTTTTACATTATTAAAAATACATTCAATTGTTCTTTGAACCATAAAAATAAAACCTAAATTTGTCAAAATCAATCAAATATAGTCTACTTAAAATATTTAAATAATATTATTTTTTACAATAAATATTCTAATTTAAAAAATCAGTTTAAAGTAGGGCTTGAGAATAACAATTTATATTTTAATATGCACTATTTTAGTTTTACATTTAGTAGTATGTGTGATCAATATAATAGATTGTTATCTTTGATTCAATCAATGTGAAATTCAGGAATCAACAGTAATGATTATTCAACAACATTACATACTTCTGGATCCAGTTTTAGATTAACAGTCTTGTTATTGCCTATGGCTAGCCCATATCCAACTTTTTCTTCTATCTGGCATCCCATTACAACTGTACAATGTTTCCTGACCTAAATTCTTCATCAACTATGTATTAGTCCTGCTTTTCTTCCACTCCAGATTTATGTTTTCCCACATCTACTACTAGATCCATTAATTATTTGATTATTAATGATTCTTCAGATTATATTTTTACCCTTTTCAAGTTAGGAAGTTTGTATGGTTTGCAGAGAAAAGTGTTCTTCTTTGCCAATCGGTCTGTTGTCTCATTCCCTGGTACTCCAACATATGAAGAAATCTATTGAAAAACAATATACTTATCCAGTTTGTGTACTGTTTTTACCATTATAAGTATAACATTGATGTTTTTGTTGATGTTTATTGTATAGAAAGATGCTATAATCTGTATAAAGGACCTGGAATTCAACAATATCACTATATTCATATAGAAATGAGGTTAGTTCGTAATAATCAGAAGGGCTCTTAAAAAAAAACTGCTATTCAGGAAAAACAAACAAACTGTTAAAAAAACTGCTTTTTGAAATGACAAACACACTGTTTTTCAACTGGAAACAAGCAGTTTGGTTTGGACTGGTTTGTGATTTGTTAAACAGGGAACATATAGATTTGGGACTATATAACCACCCACTTCTATTTGACCCACGTTCTATTCGAGCGCTAAAACTGTTTTCCTGCTAAAACTTTTTTCTGTTTTTCAACCTGCTTTTATGCTTTTTCCTTTATTTCAAAGTTGCTTGTTGCTTGTAGCATGTAGTGAAGTAAGAACTGTTTTTGAACAGATCTGTCAATGCTTTTATCTCTATTTTGTTATGAGTTGTTTGAAAGTTTTAAATGTAAAATTTGTTGTTCAAACATTTTTAACTGTAAAATCAGCCATAAGTGTTTTATATTAGTTTTTCTCTAGTTTACTTTGTGTTTAGAAATTTAAAAATATTTAGTGGACAATTTTGAAAGTTTTCTTTTACTTTTTTATGTTTTCAGAATTAAGTGCATAGTTTTTAATTATGTATTGGATGTGTGGACTTTTTAAAATTCACATTTTCTATCTCTTGAATAATTTTAGGTTATTTTAGTACTTTTTTTAAAATTTTGTGAAATATAGGCTACATCTGAACATAATCAAATCTTTTAGTGCCATATGTTTTAAAATTATGGCTAACCGTCAAAGAAGTATAATTTGGAACTATTTTTTTAAGGCTGAGAATGAAAAGGTTTTTTGCAATATATGTAAACAAGCCTTATCTTATAAATCCAGTGAGACTAATTTGAAAGGACATCTATAATAACCTATAATTTTGTAACTATATAGAGCTAATTTTATTTAAACATATTTGGCCTATGTTCTTATTATTATAATGTACTTATTAAGGTTACTTTTTTCAGTGTTTAAAAGTGAAAACCTACTTTCTCCAAAATAAAAATATGACAGTAACATCTCACATTTTGTAAATACATAACCTAATTTTATTTAAACGTATTTTTTATATTTATTATCAATCATCAATATTTTTTAATCAACTAAAAATATTCTAAATTGTTTGCATTTCAGTAAATATGCAAAGGCTATTTAATTTTTAAGTAAAAAAAAGAATGCTTCTATTAGAAATCCATTGCATTTCGTAAATATAAAATGGCATATATATATTTCATTTTGAGAATGTAATTTAATTATTACTACACTTATAAGGATTAGCTTTTTTCTAAATGCTTTACACCCAAAAACAGTTAAGGACATGGTGGTAATGGAAATGAAAAAATAGTCTTAGAAAACCGAACGTTTGTGCTTATGTTTTAGCTGCTAATACAACTTCGAGTTTCAGTTTTCTAAACCTGTTTTTTCCAACTGTTTTACCAAACAGTTATTTTTTTCCAACAAACTGTTCGTTGATATTTTGTAAAAATAGTAGAAAGGCCCATCCCTATTAATTACCATAACACAAAATGTTATGACATGTAAAAACGGCTGTCATCCTGAACGTCTTAAAGAGCCATGCACCAATTTAGTTTACTTATAGTTTTATTATAATAAAGGACTTGAAGGAAATTTTAAGCTTTCATTGCAAATGTACGAAGTACTGCAAGTCAAATCTATTTTGTGGCAATTTATGGAGATGTTCAGTTAATAGCTAAGACTAAGTAACAATATACTACAGGTTAAAATGCAATACAAAATTTCAAACAAGAAATGAGTAAGATAAATAGCGCAAATATAATATACTTTATTCAGTCGATTCATTATATCGTTAAAATACACTAAAGTACAATAATTATACAAAAAATTATCTACTATATATATAAAAAATAAGTCTGTACAATTATAAACTGTAGTCAAACACTATTTTGGTCTTTTTGTAGAAAATAAATAATTTCATAATATCAGAAGGTAATAAACAACATTATTGAAAAGAAATAAACAATACAAATTTTGAATAATTCAAATTTTTAACACTTTAAAATCAGAATTTGTCTTGGAGTACAGCTATCTAGCAGCAATTAATTGATTACACTAAAAAATAATAAGGCTGGGTGGGTGACTACCAATGAGCGACCATTCCACACCAAGTGCGGCTGCTGAAAGTGTAACTTATACCCCTTGATTCTGCTCAGCTCTGTATGCTTTCAATGGCTGCAATTAAGTCAGGTTTTGAATGTAGTCTGCTCAAACTGGTCTATGCTTAACTTTAAAATAATAAACTGATGGAGAGTACAAACATGTAGTCAATACAAAATAGGTAGTGAATGATGTGCTCATGCACTGCTCATACAATGATTTCTGAATTACCTTGTCACTTATATCTTGTGATGCATCTGTTTCACATGAAACACTGAACATCATTGTGATCTGGTATCCTTGTACAATATTTAGCTCTTTAGTATCTGGAATTTCAGTGCAGTGGACAAACAGTACAGAAACCAATATGATTATAATGGGATAACCCAAACTGATAACAATAATCAAATGATAACAGCAAAAAAATATAATTTCTTTATAAAAACATAATTAAGAGAAAAATAATTCTTTAACAATTATTGTTCTCAACTAATTTTATATTCTACAATTTTAATGTAAACTGTTACATTTCTTTTGCAAATCGACCATATAACTGTAATTAATAATTTTTAAATGCACTTAAAAAATTAAGCAAAATATTTTATACAGTTCACTATAAAATAGATACTTAATCTTAAAAACAGGTCAGTAAAATACAACAATTTTCAGTCAAACTGAAATTTCACTAACAATCTTAAATTTGTTAAAATAAAATTTCAAAACAATAATCTTTATGCAACTGAATATATGGTGACAATTGACATGACAGAGTAAACGCATTTGTAGTACATTTAAAACAAAAAATATTCATTGTTTGCAGTTTACTCACAACAATATATGCAAATTTCTAAAATGTAACAATACAAGAGCAAGTTTTGTGTTACATGTTTTTGAAAATTCAATCTCACTATGACAAACAGCATTAAAAACTGAGCAAATAAACATTTTAAATGATTTTATCATTTATTAAAATTACGAAATCAGATTTTCAAGAAAGTGGCAATTTTTTTTTAAGATTAGTGATCATGCAGTTATTGTATGTAAAAACTCAAGTGTTTTGTTTTGACAAAACAATATTTTATATAAACTAATTTCTTCATTAAGGGTACTGTTTATGCTAATATATTATATATTGCTTTAAGAGACCGTTATGCTTTTAGTTACTTAATGAATATAATTTTAATCATTTATAAATATGTATGAATAATTATACTAATTCTTTCACTTGACATAAATCTATGATTCGTTCCACAAATTTCTAAATACTGATCAATAATTAGTCCGAGACGAAATATAATTAATCTGGTTTGGTTTAATCGTCCTGGATTTGCATTAATTTTAACTGCTAGTCTAGGCATTGTTCATGAATGATTAAAGTCCATTGGCAACATCTGTAATAAACTGCTAATTACTAAATTTTGCATTAACAAATTCAACGCTAATTATTAATGTGTACATTATAGTTAGTAGTGTAGTCACAATTAAGTACTTTTTAACATTTCTTGAAAATGTCCTGTGTTCTTAAGAAAAGTTTTTTTTAATATTAAAGAAAAGATAATTTTAAAAAATTCAGTGTACTAAATTTTAAATTAGTGCTACAAAGAGAAGCAGCTGCCAAATTGGACACTCTTTAGTTTACCTGAGCACATTGCTTAAAATTAGGGGAAAACTGTAAATTTAATTCAACTTCTTACAACCGAAAAAGGAAGACAGTCATGAATAATTGAGATGTCTGTAAATGTTATGTATAATGACATAAATTTGTAACATTCTTGTTAGGCCAGCTTCTATGTTCTGTATTTTTTATGAAAAATGTGTATACACAATTGTACTGTTTTTAGTTATAACTACAGTAATACAGAATGTAAAAAAATTTCCCATTGCATATATATATATATATATATATATATATATACAGGCACGCATACAGGAGAAAGATGCTCGGTTTGAAGGTCCCAGAGAATGAAATCCCAAAGAGCAGGGGTAAAATGGACGGAGGAGCGGAAGAGGATCCATGGGGACAGGATGAGGGAGGTGTGGAGGATTAGAAGGAACAAGACACGAGTCGGAGTGCTTTGCATGATCCAACAGGGTCTATGCGCAAATAATAATAATAATAATAATATATATATACATTAAACATATCTATAAAATTTTATAAATAAAGCATATGAGCATATTTATGTTTAGTAGAATGTGACACTAGCTCACAATAAGGACACCAGCATGCTTCGTACTTCCCAATTTGCTGCTTAAAACAATTGCCATAGGTGTGGACAGCAGTTCTCACATGGATGCCAAGGACAAAAATCATGCCTTTTAATTAAAATATTTCCTTATGCTAATGTAAACTTTTTAACACATATTTGTACAAAATAAATAATTGTATAATGTTCTAAGAAGTTAATAATTATATAATAAACAACATTATTGATACCTTAATTTCATAATTAATTTTAAACCTTAAAATCAACATTTTTTAGATAATGTAATGAAGTATTTATTCATAAAAATATTCAGGATTAGAGCATTTAAGTCACAATTAATACACCCAACATAATAAAATTTAAATGATTAAACTGAATTAAAATAACCAAATAAAAATTCAAGATATTTCACTATAATACCATTCACAGTTTGAAAGGTAACATTTATTTTTTTTTTTTTAATTCTTTAATTACACTATCAAAATCAGCAAATACAGTCAGCTCTTTTGACTGTTCTGTAAATGGAACCAGAAGATATTTCTAATGGTGTTGCAACACTGCTGACTCCAGTTCTGATTTTACAATATTAAGCTTAGAAAAGCTTCTCTCGCAAGTTGAGCTGAAAAGTTGATACTCTGTTATGCTTGAAAAGTCATTCCAATCAATCAAGAGCATCTGAAGGGAGAAATTTATCACTTCTTTTGTTTTTAAAAGTTTTACTTTTGCCTTAACTCTGTAACTAATTGCAGAGAGACGTTTGAAATCGCCTGCATGCAGCTGGAAATCACATAAACCTAGTGCCCTAACTTTGCCTGTAGCATAAATAATTTTATTTGTTTCTTGGCTAAACTGATAATTTAATAACTGAAACATCATGTCCACAACAGAGTAGAATATTCTTTCAAGTCAATTACAAGAATCATCTAATATGATTCTAACACTAAGATACGTCAATTAAACTTTAGTACCAGAAGAATCAACAACAACAGCTTTACTCTCCTTATTTTTTCCCTTTTATAACTTTTACTTGTCAAAACAACCATATAGTTTATGGTAGTGTTGGGTATTGCTATGCAACAGAGTCCTGACATCCGAGGCAGCGTCTCATGCAAATAACCTTGGGGGTATTCAATGTGACTTTTCAGATAGGGCATGGTGGTCAAAGGAAAGCTAAAACCAATTAAATTATAAAAGTCAATTAATTTTTACTCTTTTTCAAACTCTATACAGCAAATTATTTTTTTCTACTTATCTCAATGTTTTTGCTCATTATTATTAAATAAAAACTTATTAAGAATTTAAGTTTTTTAGTGCTTTAATTATTTTTATTGTTAAAAAAAGTAAAAAGTTGATTGAGTTTCACCAATTTATTATATGGGTATTTCCAAATTCACTAAAAAAGTAATAATTTGTTTGGTACACAAAAAATAATTATAAAATTTCTGTTTCATATTTCATGGTAATGAGGAAAAATTCATAAACTGACTTTTTACATTACCAAATTTTTTATTTGTTTTTTATAATTTCATTGGTTTGATTTCTAGCACAAAAATCTATCTTTTTTACATATTAACATTTATGTCCAAATATTTATGAACAAAAAGTCTGCTTGTACTATAAAAATCTCATCTTAAATTTCTCTGTTTTATATAAATTTCTAAGTTTTATATAACATATAAATAATTAACTAGCTTAATGCTAATATTTACACTGATTTTTCAGCAAACAACTAAAACTGACCAGCATCAGCCTGCAATGTGTTAATATATCATAGTGTTTCTTGCCACTTTATCTAAACTGAAAAAGTAAATATCATTTTCAGTAACAAAATGATGTGCAAGTGAACAGCTTTTAATTTTTAATATGCTATAAAAAGGAGTTATGCTATAGTAAAAAATGTATTTTTCAACAAAATAATGTTTATTTAGGCAAGGCGAGTTGAAGCTTTCACGATATGTCTGTGGAAGTCAGAGGTAATTTACCTATAACATAAAAAATATACAAAATTATTTTATTATTTATAATATACAGCCTAATTATATAATGTTATTTTTTTATGTAATTGCAGTTTATTTTTCTCATTACAGAAGTTATTAAGACATTTTGCAAAATGTAAAAAAGTACTATAAACTAGCATTATTTGAATAAACTCTTTTTTATAGTAAATATGCACCTTTAGCGTTACTGGCCATCCAAAATGGATTTTAAATCCCTGAATACCAGTTATTAAGTTTCCAAATCTTAAACATATTCAGATACAAGGTAATTGTTCACTATCGGCAGTCATGAGCGATGTTTTTTGTAATGAAATATATATATTGTTTATTTTTGTTTCCTAACAACAGGCTTACATGTTGCAAAAGACTTACTAACCTAACTAAAATGGTATGCGAGGATTAATATAATACTGTCACTTTTTCTTGTGTCAGCCAAGTGACCTATGAAATAATGTTCTCAGTTAACAAAGGGGAGCACCATAACATCCATACAATAGTGTGAGATAAGATTCCTCTCCTTATAAACTTTTTGTTTCCTTATATTGTTGACTTGACTCTTTAAACATGTCAATATATTATTTGAAAGAAAACATAAACAACATATCTTAATATCTCTAAACAACAAACAAATATCTCTTAATACAAGCAAAACACCATGATGGTATAAGAAATTTTATAACAGTTGTTTGCTTTAAGAAAGAAATATAAACACCTTTTGTTCCCTGTTGTTAAAAAGCAATATAAACAATATTTGCAATACAAACGAAGTTGCTTGTGACTGCCAAATATAAAACTGTACTTGTTCAGTAAAGACCAGGAAAAATCTGCTCATAGGTTTTCTTAAACAAATGCAAAAATTAATAAAAAACTGTGATGTGTTTGTGGCGTTGTAAGACACTAAAGACCAATGCATTGAGTGATGTTGCTGTTTACAACAAACAGAAACTAACCTATTGGACAGGTTGGTCTTTAAAGTTATAAATTGTAATCTGTTTTGTTTAAAAATATAAAAATTATAAATCTGTAGATTACAATTACGTTTCAGATATGTTAAAGTATTTTAAGATATAATGTAAGATGCTTAAAACAAATACTGTACGTAATAGCATCGCTGGGATAGGATTAGCTTGAAATTTAGGCAAAGTGGAAGTAAGAAATTCAATCATGAGCACTGTTAACAATTAAAATTCTGAACATCATGAATTTATGATGTTTACACAGTAAAAATGCCACTGGTAATACTGATTAAATATAACACTTATAAAAATAGACAAACTTAGTGAAGTTAGGAACTTGTTTATAACATTTAATAAAATGATATTTATTAGGGTTAGTGTTGAACACTAACAGGTTAGTGTGGTTACGTGAGTTCTTTTGTAATCTCACCACGATCCGACCCCACCGGTGATGGATGAAGGATTCTAGTATTTGTAAAATGTCCTTTATATTGCAAGCACTGAGAACTAATACAGTCAACACGTGCACAGACTTAATTTAAAATTACTTTTAAGTACATAAATAAAATTAACTTACTAAATTCAATTATTCTTAGGACCATAGCAGCTTTGGATGACTTCGACGTATTTGCAATTTTTTAACATGGCCATAAACTTTAAGTGCAGGTCCTAGTTTCAGGCTAAAACCTTTTAAAACATCATTTCGCTTCATTAATAATAAAGACTGTCCATCTATATCCTGTAAAGAAATCAAACATTGTATTTGTATCTTTCTCCAAAACTTGGTTTTTTGAACTGCAATGCCTAACCTCGGCAGTGAACTCAATTCACTGTAAGCATGTGACAACTACCAAAACAAATTAATTGATTTTCTTAAATTTATAACTCACACTAACTCTTTGTCATCACTTTCATTAAAACTATTCTATAATAACTTATCTATTTCAGAACTTCATAAATTTCACTTCATATTGCACCTGACACAATCAACATTGATATGTCATTTGCATAAGAACTCACTGTGCAATTCATGTTTGACAAAATGTATTTACAGTCAGGGTATAATTTGTGTCTTTGACAACTGTTTTGGTTCCCTTTATTTGTTGGAGAAGCTCAGTGTTGAAAAGACATTAGTCTGTAGATGAGAAGAAAGAAAAGGAATGTCCGAACATCAGATGGCTGATGGTGAATTACATTGAGGAAACTTAGACTATAGAATATCCGAGCAAAGCATTTCTGTTTTCAAGTAGAAGGACAGTAAAAGTACATCTTAACTTCAAATGGAATGACCAATAATAAAAAAAATTATAAAGGATGGGACGAGAACTGAAATTCCATATCCTGTCATGGATTCTGAATACAACAGAGGAATGGATGGAGTGGACATGACAGATTTATATTGAGTATTGTACTTGTATAGGTAAAAAAGCTAGTAAATGATGGTACAGACTTTCCTTTGATTTATTAGACATAGCAATAATTTATCAATGCCTATGTTATTTATTACAAACATTTTAAAAAGGCCACAGTTACATACAGAGTTTAGTGAAAGTGTTGCATACTTAGCATACATTAGCTGAAATTTTGTGGAACAGGAAAACAATGCAAAGTGCACAACAAAACGATTGAATCTCGTTGTAATGACAAGAAAAACCGTTTCTATTTCTTTCAACGTGATGCGTAACACCACAAGTTTTGTATATTACACTCACGTTTAGTCAAATATTTCACTGTTTAGTTTTACTTGTTTTTATATTATTAAATATTTATTCAAAATGGAAAAAAATATTCCCAATCAAAATTATTGTAAGAAAACAAAAATTGTAAATTTCAGATTTTGTAAATAAAAATATACAAGTGCCTATTATTGTAATATGGTTATGCTTAAGCTGTATTGTAATTTTTTGTAAAAAAACATTGAGAACATCTAGCACAATGATAAGACAATGAAATATTTTCTTGTTTTAATAATATATTATAATTAATTATTCATTGGCATATAATTAAACAACTTAAAGGATAAATAATTCTATAAAACAAAATTTCTGGAAAAATCATAAGAAATTCATTAAATCAACGGACAGCCAATTTTAAAATTAAAAGAAAACATGAACATGTAGTTAAAGATAAACAGTTCAATTAACAAAGAGAAAGTATGTAATACAAAAGGTTTGGATTTTAACAAAGCATTATCATAAATATTTACTTCTGCATATATTAAAATGTGTACCATATCTCTTAGAAGTGTAATTGCCAAAGCTTATCATTATTTAAGAAATAAGCCTGATTACTCCTATGCTAACAGCAAAGTACAAATAATTTCTCCAGTTATCATGCAGCATGTTCTCCTTATTATGAAAACTACATTTATTGACTTTGCAAACTTACTGCTTTTGACATTTATGAAATGAGTTTGTACTATGGAATTAGATAAAAAAAACAAATGTTTAAAAGGACTTTCAAGTCCCAACATTGGAAAAGCTATTTTCTTTGAGGAAAAACTTGTTGAACTGAATAACATTTTACTTTTATTTAGGACTTTACCAAAGCCAGGAAAGGGTTAACAGTCACTCCTGTACAGACTCTGCCTGATAACATTATAGAACTGACTACTCAAAGGACAAATAATATCATATTATATTATACGGCATTTTTATCAGACATACCTGTTCTTTAAATATTTTAGCTAGATCAGGTTGAAGATGATTTGAAAAGTATTCATAAACTTGAGAAGTTGTCCATTCAGATGCATCAGGAATTGTTTCGTCTAAAGGATAACCTTCATAAGGATCTTGCAGACACTGTACTGAAACCTCTTCTAGAATTGGGGAATTACCATTTTGTTCTGAACTACGTGACACGGGTTTAGTAACCTCTTCCTTTTTTATGTCAGTTTCTAAGATTTCTGTTGTTGCAGTTAATTCCTCTGAAGAATAACACATTGATTTATGTTATATTATATGAATATATAGTACATGCATATTAGAAAGAGTAATAGGTGTGCTATTGCACATAGGATCGTGTGTCCTCAGCTATGACATCATTCACAATATACACGTTGGCAACTTCACACAGCCATATTTCACAGTGCATTGTATTATACTGTTTAACCTTTTACCCAATTTTTTTGTTCTGAAATGCTGACCTGTATAGTGTATGACTGTTGCCAACTGTAACTGCAAAACAAAAAGTACAACTGCTAAATAATATGTTTCCAAAAGACATTGCATTACAAGATAAGGGGTTAGCAGCCTGTAAACAAGTAGACCATACTAATGTGAAGCACACTATTGTTTGTTTGGACTATTTTAATGAAATTTGCTTTTATTTACTGATTACTAAATTATGGATATTATAAACACGAATGATGATAATAGTCCTACTTAAGATACTTAAACAAAAGAATGTGAATCTAAGAAACTGAAGAAAATGAAAGTAAAAATCAACGGACAGCCAATTTTAAAATTAAAAGAAAACATGAACATGTAGTTAAAGATAAACAGTTCAATTAACAAAGAGAAAGTATGTAATACAAAAGGTTTGGATTTTAACAAAGCATTATCATAAATATTTACTTCTGCATATATTAAAATGTGTACCATATCTCTTAGAAGTGTAATTGCCAAAGCTTATCATTATTTAAGAAATAAGCCTGATTACTCCTATGCTAACAGCAAAGTACAAATAATTTCTCCAGTTATCATGCAGCATGTTCTCCTTATTATGAAAACTACATTTATTGACTTTGCAAACTTACTGCTTTTGACATTTATGAAATGAGTTTGTACTATGGAATTAGATAAAAAAAACAAACATTACATTGTACTCAAGAGTCCATTTCATATTTAACCCTACAATGGTCGGTTGAAAAACAGTTTGAAGAATGGTCAGGCTGGGTCTGTGGGACCCAATAAATAAAATACTTATAGCAAGTAAAAAAGTACATTTCAATCAAATGACCAATTTTTATTTTGTTCTATTATTACTAAATGCTACAGTGACATTATTTTATCTGTTTGAATTATACAATAATTGTAAAAAAAACTGAAAACACTTTTTTGTAGTACTACATGTAAGTAAACTGGAAATATAAGTAAATTTGATTGAAATACAAATATAAATGAGAATAAATTGTAGCACTAAGAAGTAAAAATGTTTAATTTTAATTCTATAAATGGATGTTATGAATAGTTTGTGAGATATCGTCCTCTAAAATCACCACTTTTCTAAACAGTAACCACAAACCATTTCTGCATTCACCAAGCATAACCACACATTGCAAACTTTGCAATAGTATTTAGTTTTGTTGTCCTTGTATTTGTAGCGTCTTCCCCTTATCCCTGATTGTAGATCTTCAACTATCTTTTTTCTTGGGTGCCGGAGAGTTTAGAGGCAAGGTAAAATTTCGCACAGGAGGTTTAGCTGGGTTGCGCAAATTGTCAAATATGGTGTTATAAAATTATGTCACAGTTTCACTGTTTTGAAACATTTTCTCTTGTCTTTTTTATATTGTAAACTAATCACAATGATAATTCAGTATTAGGATATCACAAATAGTTTGGATATAGTAACTCAATGATACACCAAAATAAAAAGGGAATCACACTAGCAGAAATTAGTAACATAAAGGGTTGGACTGGGTCTGACAGACCCATGCGCTTTTAGGAAGAATGTCAAAGACTAAACAAAATAAAACCTCATTCAAGATGCCAAAGCTTTCTCTCTGATGTTTCAGGAAGCTACTAGAGTGCTGGAGTCAAATCAGCAACTATAACAATATAAATTCTTTGAAACAAAAACTAGTGGGTCTCACAGGACTGTTCTAGGGTTACATAAGCCTATCTGTGAGTGATAAACAATCATAGTGAGGGTGCAGAGTTGTGATGGCTTAGACTTGTAGCTTGTCTGCTGAAGACTATCTGTAGGATTTGTTTATGAAAGGACAGTTATCTGTCATCAAATTTTGATAACAACTGCAATTAGTCAAGGGTATTTATAATACAAATATGGATCTACAGTGATTACTTACACTATCAAGTTCAATACATAAAACTGTGGAAGTAATTTATTTATGAAAGAAGTCTAATTTTATTATTTAGGTAGTAAAGTTATTAAACCATATTACAATTTAATGTACAGTTATTAAAAAACTTTGAAACAAAACATGCAGAGAATGTGTGAGAATAGGTATGCAACACTGAAATCTGCTAGCCTGCATTTCCTGGTAATGTTAACACATAGGGAATGTTATGTTCACAATGAATATTAAATCCACTTAACAAGTCATTTTTTTATTGGATGACTTAGTTTGCTGATCAAATGTAAATCTTAGTTCTTATCCTGGTTTGACCACTTAGTAATCTACCCTGACCACTTAGTAATCTTCTCAGTTTTTAAGTATTTTAACATTTAACATAGGCCTACATTGCAGTTTCTAGATGAAGGTTTTAAGTTAGTCTCTTGAGAAGGAAGACTGGATTCATGTTACTCATGTCATTTTTATAGTCACTGTACTTTACTGAATTTCTAAAAGATATATTCTTTGAACTAAAATTCACTTAGGTTATTGACCCTAAAATATATTTAGAGTGTTATGAATTAAAATGTGGTTATAATAACTACTACTGTATTTATATCGCAACAGACCCACTACAGAATGTTAATCCAGAATTTTTTTTTTTTTTTTTTTTTTTTTTTTTTGTGAAAAACATGCAGGCTATCATCGCCCTTCCAGAAAACATCTATTACATAAAGTGGAAACTAAAACTAAACACTAAACACAAAAACTAAATAACAAAGTTAAAATATATAAACTTTAACAAACAAAAATTAACAAGAATAAATATGTATAAACAATAAATATTAAATATATTGTAAATGTGATATATTAAGAGCATTAAGATGTGATATATTACCTTTAATTCCTTCTAAACTTATATGATTCTGTTGGCATTTATAACAAAACCATTTAGTTTGGCCCGCTCTTGCTTTCTCAGGTACTGTTGGACTATGACATTGGTAATGGTAGGCCTCAGAACAACTATTGCAAACTGCCAGACTTCCCTATGATAAATTTAAAAAACCACATTATAGCAACAATATTATGTTTATATTAAGATAATTCACATGCTAAATATAATCCTATCTCTATTCTATAATTAACTCATTTTATAATGAATCTAACACAGTGAACACTCCTTTAACAGATATATTCAGTAAGCAGACATTTTTTGGAGACAGAAAATATTGCTATTTATTTATGAGATATGGTCAGAAAAACTATTTATAGAAAAAACAACTACAAACCTAAAACTATTTTTCTACATAGCTCCCATCATTTTTTAAGCACTTGTCATAGTGCAGCACAAGCAAGCACTTTATGCTTTCTTCATAAACATTGTCACCTGTGTTGTCAACTATATGGTAACATGTTCTTCGAACTCGACATTGTTGTTAAAGTTTTGCAAGCACACACACACACACACACACACACACTGTTTAATTTTCTGTTAGTGTTGTAAGGCCTTTTTACAACCTTACAATAAAAGGTATACATTTTTTTTTTTTTTTTTTTTAGATATGTATTGTTGTTAAGTACTTTTATTGTAAGTTTTGTTTTGTTATGTTAGGCGTTTCTATTTATGCCATAAATTATTATTGTTTGTACACTTCATTTTTGTTATGGTAAACTCCAGACACAGGAATGATAATCATAAAAGTTTTTTACCAGAAAATAAAACAAAACAAATCAAATTTGGCACAAAAATTGACATTAGCTTGAAGAAGTTCATTAACCAGCAAAATTCATGCAACAGTTTCAAAATGGCAAGTATTTCAAATCTTTAAAAATATATAACTTTTTGTCTCAATTTTTTTGAAAATTCAATTCTATAATCGTAATTACTGTTGAAAACTTTTTAAATTAGCATTTTGAATTTTCAAAATCTATTAAAATTTTTAAAATATTGACAGAGGTCAAGGTTTATTTTTGTATTTTTAATGTAATATAAAAAAATTTAAAAGGCTAATAATATACAGATTTTAATGGTGATTATGATTGTGAAATCAGAATTTCGAAAAGGGTAATGTAAAGAAAAATACTTTTGAAAATTTGCTTCTTTCACATCAGCGAGTCAGCTGCTTGCCATGATTATTTTTAGAGAATAAAAATCTTTTTTACTGAACAAAGAAGAACTGCATATTGCAAATTTTCTTAAAAGTTGTGCCATAAAAATGAACACTTAAACAGGCCCTAATTAATAGATTAAAAAAATACTCACAACTTCAGCAGTTTCATCACAAACTTGACAAGTTTTACAATGAACACATTGCCATGTTCCATTTTTGTTTTTTACAGCGCCTTCTTTTCCATTTTCTAAACAACTGGGGTGAGCTATAAATAAAGAAAATATTTATAATTATGAGTCTGTGGACCCTGATGGCCACCCATTTAATCTATTCTCTATAACACTGATGTTAATTAATGATAAAAGATTACTTTACTACTTGTTAAGATAATATTTTATTTTAAAGGTCCTGTATATGAAATGATGAAAGGTCCATATATATATGATGTTTTTAAAGATATAGCAAAAGATCATTAAAAAAAAAGAAATATAGCAAAAGCAGAAAACATTCCTACACACAAAAGTCCTTCAAAATAGGATATCAAACATAATTTTATCTTAACAAATAGCTGAATAATTTGTAACATTAATTAACATTAGTAGTACATGGGATAAATTCAATATCCCATCACTATTGAAGTTAAGGACAAAGTATCAGATCCTTAACTGGTTATTGTATCATTTTTCTGATATACGACCAATAATAAAACTGTTTAGAATTCATAATATTAAAAAAGTTCAATATTTTAACTTCAAAGCTCTAAATTAACAGAACTAAAAGATTAAAAGTTTGGTGGATTTATTTCAATAGATGTTACAGTACATAATAATGTAGTTTACTAACTATAGAACTTTAATAACCTAATATGGTATTTATATAAGTATGAGTAACTACTGGAAATACTCCTCTAATATCTATACTAATATATTTTTTCAGTACTTAAGATTTAAAGTTGTAATGCACAAAAAATAACAGTTCTTCATTTTATAGCTAGTGCCCCATACCGGTAGTATTAGAAACACTATATTTTTTTCTACTGACACTTTGAAACAATAGAATTTCAAATTGTCATTTATTTATTTCACTGTGTAATTTAAATTTTATAGAACAATTACACTTAATTTTGTTAATGAAATATGTTTACTTTACAAAAACATAAGTTTATAACATTTTCAATTTATATTCACTCCAGAACCTCAAATTGTTAAATAATATTATACAAAAATAGTTTTAAAAACAAGTATAGTGATACTTCCCATAACAGACACTCCTAAATAGCAGCCTCTCCTATATAACACATACGTTTTTTATTCCCTAACCTAGACCAAGATAAGGTGTCCTAGGCTTAGAAGAACTTCTACCAGATTTTCCTTGGAAACTGTTGATGTATGGAAGCAAACAAAAACTGTACACTGTTCATTTTTGACAGTATCAAAAAAAAAACAAATTAAATTTTTTTCGCTTTATCCTAAGTATTAGTGCTTTAACAACTATATAAGACTTGGTTTCAATATAGTTTCTGTACAATTTACTTAAAGGTTACAGCAGGGGAGGAATAAGTGCACTTTCTTGTCCCTTGTAGGATGACAACTTAATATAGGACCAATCATGTGAGTACAATTTGGTTCGATTGTGTAACAATTCACAATTGTTACAGGGAGCAAAGAGCTGATGACCTCCCAGAGTGCTGATGACAATGCATATAGCCTAAAGAAAATACATTTATTTAAATAATCATTTAAACAGCGTGGATTAGTAAAAGTACTTAAGAAATAAATATTTCATTAACAAAATCAGTGTAGATGTATGCATGGAGTACCAATGAAAAGAATAGTGCAAGGATATGTTAAACTGAACACATAAAGTAAGCCATCTTCGATGACAATATAAAACATAGATGACCAGAGGCTATATGCTTCAACGCTGCATAAACAACAAATTTGGTAAAATACCATAACAACTGTTAAGAGCAATGCGATTATATCAGTCTGAGAAATTTGGTAAGCACTGAAAACTCTAAACTGATGGGAAAGAATACATCATTTTGAGAAGACATTAAATAAAAAAAGTAGCTTGCAGGTCACAGGTAAGTACACACGTATATTTGACTACTACATAGAAAATTTCTAAGTTTTTGTATGAATATCAAGTGAAAGTGAATACTACTAAATAAAGTATAATCACACTAATCATGATCAAGATACTAGTGATCCGCCATTAATTTCAATGAATAAATGGATAATTGTGGTGAAATCCAACCAATTATTAGAGTGAACTTTGAAAATTTTAAATATTGGAATTTCTAATAAAACTATAACAAAATGTTATTCAATTTAGTCAAAATAAAAGAATAATTACTAAATATTAAATTCATCAAGCATTTGCATTAAATTTAGACAATTTCAGAAAATCAAAACAAATAAATAATTAAATTAAATTTAAAAAATATTTTTAGTGACTTTCAAAGAACATTAAATTACATTATTCTAAGAATCAAATTGAATTTCATATTTTTAAATTAAGCTTAAATGAGGTCTGCTCAGAAAGCCCCTTTCCTTGACAACTGAGAATAAACTATAGAATGTTGGTGCATAATTTATGATTACCATGTGATGTTTATGAACTTTTCAATAGTAATAAGACTGTAAATAACTGATTACAAAAACCATACATATCCTATTCATTGTTAGAGTAAGAGTAACGAATTGGTGTTGTTCAGTTATTAAAATTTGTTTAAGAATATTAGGATCTAATAGCTGAAGGAATAAATTCATAATTTCAATTGAAAATGCAATTCAGTTATAGGTTGATCAACGATAATAAATAATCAAATCATTTTTAATTTCGGGGTAAAGATATTTTGTAGTAGTTGTGAAAAATTATCAAATATTTGAAACAGATGTCAATTTCAATGCGACCTGATTTCACAATAATCATTTGAATTGTATACGTTTTGCTCTATAAATTTAATTATGTTTTCAGATTATTACTGACTGTTATATATGAAATATATCTGAATTAATTATAATAATAAACACAATTTTGTTTTGTTTCAACCTTTGTCATATTGTGTATTATTTTATTGTTGACTGTCTTATTATAGTTATTAGTTAGTTAGTATATATATTTTCATATTTTTTTATATTCCAATTGTTAGCTGTCAAAAGGTCTACAACAGGGTCAATTTATCTACACTCTTTAAAGTCCAGAACTTGACAGACGCACAGTACCAAATAGTCAGACACAGACTGTTATGTTGAGCTTGATTATGAGTGGTTCTACTGTATTGTAATTTCAACATTTGTTTATTCATTAATATAATCTGTATGAGGTTTTATTAAATTCAAAATGCATTTATCTTAAAAATAAGTGTTTTTGAATGTTGCCATGAACGTTTTCTTAGATGACTGTGAAGAGAAAGTTTCCAAAAAAAATCCAGAAGTTAATCAGGTTAACTCATACAAAAGAAACTCCATTAATCATGTCAAAAACTAGAAATGTTGTTTACAAGGAGATCCTGAACATTTAATAATTTAAAACTTTGTAGGTACACAAAAAATGTCTTAAAATACATTTGTAATATTATCACAAGATGTCCATTAAATAGTTTGTCATTTAATGGAAACTGTTTTACATTTAATAGTTTTACATTTAATAGTACGAGGGTTGATCAAATATAAACGAGACTGATTTTTTTAAAAAAATTATTGCTTACTTACAAATTATTCTTGATACAACTTATTTTTCTACATAGTCTCCCGCACGAGTAACACATTTTTCCCACCGGATTGGAAGTTTTTTAATTCCATCTTCGTAAAAAGTTCTCGGACGTTCATTGAGCCATTGGAGCACGAAGGTCTCCACCGCAGAATCGTCTTCGAAACGCTGGCCTCCAAGCGCCTCTTTAAGTGGCCCAAACAGGTGATAGTCGCAGGGTGATAAGTCTGAACTGTAAGGGGATGTTCCATTGGTTCCCAGCCAATTTGATCGAGTTTAAGCCTCGTAGCGTTCGCCGAATGTGGTCGGGCATTATCGTGAAGAAGAATGGCGTTTTCGCCGGTTTAGATTTCCTTTTCCTACGAAAAGACTGTTTTGCGGCCTCTAAAACATCGCAATAATATTATGCATTTATTGTGCGTCGTTGATGGAGGAAATCGACGTGAAAGGCGCCTTGATTGTCGAAAAATACAGTGGCCATTACCTTCCCGGCCGACGATCGTGATTAAGCCTTCAGGTTTTCTACTGCTTCCCATCCTTCGGCGAATTCCTTGTGCCAAGCAAAAACGCGAGCTCTTGACAGGATCCTGTCCCCGTATTGAGCCATCAATCTACGAAAGATTTCAGTCGGATTGACCCCCTCCTTGGCCAAAAACTTAATAATAATTCTCTGCTCCACGGAAACGTGCACTTCACTCTAACTCATTGTATAGTTTTATACTGAAAGGTCCGAACGGAAATGTTGCCCGTCTACGCCCGTCCCAAACCTCCCAGGCTACCTGAAACCCCACCCTTTAGAGTTCAATGTCCAACGGAAAAGTTTTTAGAAAGTCAGTCTCGTTTATATTTGATCAACCCTCGTAGTTTAAGTAAATAACTAGCTACATATAACAGGCTTGAGCTGACAGTAGCATTTTGTAAGGCCCTAAATTTCTCCCAACAGCAACACTTCTCAACAACAAACCCTGAGAACCTCTAGCCAAAAATTAAGCTAAGCACTCCCTTAGACAAACAGCCTTTATCATATACTGTTCCACCTTGGCTTGGTATGAAGGGGTATAACCCAAAATCTGGTGAGATGCCAGTGAATCATATCCAATACCATGAACCTATATTCTAAGTTCAAAGGTAATAAGTACATTCTAATAATACTGAATACTTTTAAATTTTTAGTGACTGATGATTTAATATACAGTGATTACTTTTTTCTATTTTTTTTTCATAAGCCGATGACTAAGAATACCAATAACTCAGTTCCTTCGTAAGCCTAAAAAAGCAACTTTGAATAGTGCTACGTAGCCTAGGACAAAATATTCCCACCACAAGCTTCTTATCTGTGTTAACATCCAATTTTATGCAATAAATATGGAATTAACAGTAAAACAGAACAATATTGCTTATACTAAGAGTTTGTGCATTACATCATACATACAATAAATAAAAAATTTTTTAGACAGCAAGTTTGGTTGATAAGTCGAAAACTTAGTTGAAGAATTTACTAAATCCAGATGATGCAGTATTTAGCAAGCTAAAATAATGACTGAGATTATAATAAACTAATATAGTGTGGTCACTAGAGTTAGGTAGTTGTTTCTTTGAGCATATTGTTAGTGGGAAGCAGGTACCTTTGAGGGATCTAACATTTTTGCTCCTGGGTTAACATATCTGCTCTTGGGTTAAATCCCCTATTGCCTACCTAAAATTGCACAAATGTTTGTAGATGTAAAAGAGAGAAAAGAGGATGTGGCTTCTAATTAAACCAACAAGTAAAGAACCTCCCATTGGTTGTGGAAAACACTTAAGCTTATACAGCTGCTATGACAGGGCTAATACTTCATGAATGGAGAGTTGTCAAGACAGGAACATAAAGATCCTGGGCAAAGAATAACTCAAGAAAACCATAGGATTCGTTACAAGGCACATGAATGGATAGGAATGTACTATGGAGAATCCATGTGTATAGTATGCAGGAAGGAAGAGAAAACTGCAGGCACAATCTATGACTGTGAGACTCTTGCCAGTAAAATGTTTAATTGTCGGGACCCTGAGGACCTCCAGCAGAATGAGCTAGTCAGTGGACTGTTAAAACTCAATGAGGGCACCAGTCTACTGAACTAGAATCTTAAAAGATTAGTTGCACGATAGGTTCTTTGTCTGAAGTGCTAGAGGATATAAGCTCAAAAAAAAAAAAAAAAAATCTAATTTAATCTAGTAGGTAGCAGAGCCAACTTCTACCAACTTCTGAGATAGTGGTGTGACAAAATAATCAAGCTGTAAAACAAATCAGCACTATTAATTTAATTAAATTTATCGGCATTGAGACACTTGAGAACCAAACAATAAAATATACATAAATTTAATTTGTTGGTTTCTTACTACAGAAAATATGATATATTTTATTCGTCTTATTGTAATGCTTACTTAAAATACCTTAAGGGAACATAAGTAGAAGAAGAACATTTTATTCTGAACTTTACAAACCTTCACTTCTATATTTAAAAAACTGAAGTTGGATTTTAAATGGAAGACAAATTTTAAACCTTGTTGTAGTCATTTAGGCCCTATAGATAAAGATATCTATTATTTTCAGACTTATAATCAGTGGTGGTGATAAGGCCTCTGCAGTGCAGGAGGGCACCACACACAGATAAATAATATTACTGAGGTACACATTTTGGAATTAATATTTTATTGAGTAAATTACATGGCTGCTACAAAATTATTTGATATTTATTATCATTTCTGTATCTGTGGTAGCTATACAGAAAAAACTATATATTAAAAAGCTATATATTAAAAAACTAAGTCACTTCATATATATTATATATGAAAATGTCACTATATTATTATGGAAATGTCACTTCATATAGACTTCTTCATAGTATTTAAAAAGCGGAGAATTTCAGATCATTAATAAGGAATTGAATGTAAGTATCTATTACCAAAACCATTTTAAATTTCAATTGGGGCCTACTTTACACTTTGTGGTACTGGGAATCACATTAATTTTAGATATTTTAAACCAATTTCCAATTTGGTGATCCTTTATTCAAAAAACAGAAAACTAGTGAGTTGTTTTAAAAAAAAAAACAACATACAGTGGAACCTGGTTATAACAAAATTCAAGAGGCATACCAAATATGCTTGTTAAAACCAAGTGCTCTCTACTTCTGAGTTTCCAACTTGTAACCGTATATTTGTACGTTGTCATAATCTAAAAATTACAACAACAAAAACTACAAAAAAGCTTATTCACAGCACAGTGAAATACTTATGTGTTTGGATTACAGATCACACAGTAAAATTAAAATGCAATATATTTTTTTAATATTAAAAAGTTTTGCTTTCAACAAAAAAATGAACTGAATAATGAAAGAAACCTGCATGTGATTTTTTCCAAGTGTACTAGTAAGTTTTCAACATCTACATTTGATAGGTTCTTACAGTTCTTAGATAATTTTGATTTTATCACTCACTGACACAAGACTTCACTCCAGACATCTTGTATTAAAAAATGAAAAAGGTACACTGCTTTGTTACAACAGTTTTGTAGCTTGAAACACTTATGCAACAAGTCACAGGCTTTATTGTGCAGAGGTTTTTATTGCAATTGCCATGCACTATATATACTGATGCAATTTAAGAGTGGGGAGTTACGATTACTGAATTTACCTGCTGGGTGGGTTATGGAATTAGATGGATAACGGCCTGTTGGGGCAGGTTTAACACACTTTGTCATTCTTGAAATTTGCAAACAAAAATCCACATGTATCAATAACATGTACAGCCTTTGTACAACAGCTACAGGTGTTGTTACATACCTTTTGACCTTTTGTTCATGCTTCAAAAAAGAACATTTGAACAAGCCAAAGATAAAATGTACTAATTGCCTTTCATACTTTAAATATAAATTGTATGTTTCAATTTATTAAATTATTTTTTAAATTAACATATTATATATTTTGTATAATACAGAAAATGAAAGTGCTAATTATAACCAACTCTAAAAGCATTATTACCTCATTAAAGCAAGTTAATTTATCATTACAAAAGTATAAAGCTATAGAGTACGGATGTTAAAGAATAAAAAAAAAACAATCCCCACTATCAGTTTGAACCTTTCTTATTTTTCATTTCTTATTTTTTCATCTGTTTGTTTTGTTAATAACATCAAAATGTAAGTGCTGCAATAGAAAACCCTACCAAATTTGAGGTGCATGTTGTCACAAGATTTATTTGGGCACAATTTTTACTTGGATATTAGGTTTACTATATATAATTTTTTTTCATTTATTCAATACTGTTTTACAGTTAAAAATTATATTTTTTTATACAGTATTAAAAAATATATATAAATTTTTGGCAGTTTACTTCAAAAATAATTATCATTTATTTTGAATTACTAAACTGTTTTTTTTTTTTTAGTATAGAAACACTGGATAGTAACAAAGAACTTTATGTGCATGGTTTTTTTGATTATGACTTCAAGTGGTCACTATATACTAACCCAATTAGTCCTACCTCTTCTACCTTGACACTTTCTGACTCTGTTATCAGTAGTGTTGTTATCAATGATGTAAACAGTGATAATATCACTGCTGGATTCAATATTATAATAATAAACAACTGAAGAAAAAAAACAAAAAAATGATCAAGGTAATGTGTTTGTTGTAGAATATATATTATGTAAAAGAGTGAGAAATGCCAGCTCTGTCTTGAATTATAATTTTACAAAAAACAACAAATATAAATGCATAATGAAAAAATAAATTATCTTAGTTATATTCTCCACAAATGTTTGTCTTTACCTCGTGTAGTGCAGTCTGAACAAGAAATAAGTCTCTCTGGTACACCTTTTATTCTAATTCCATAGGAATGACAAATAGAACATACTCCTGGATTCGGTGGAACATTGTTTCCTAGGTCAAATGTTTTTGGTCCATTGCTTTGAGTTGTGGGTGTTAGAGGAGTCGATTTATTTGTTGTACTTGAAGGGAGAGCAGGAGATTTAGTAGCTGATGTTGTTACTTGTGTTTTATTCAGACCAGAGCCTAAGGGACGACCTGGACCTCGCTTTTTAGTTATCCGAGGTAAATTATTATCCGAGGGATCAAAGACAATTCTTGCACGCTGAAATCAATGTAATCATTGATAAATTGTTTGTGTGACATTATAGAATAGAACTATGATTAGAAATTAACATATTTATGGTACTGTAAAATAGTTATCGTCAATTAAACAAAGGGATTTAAATATATTTGTTGCAAAATTTATTGTTACAGTTCAAAAATTAATTGCTTATTATTATGAAACATATATGTTCTACTCACATATCTATAACTAATTATTTGTTTAATTTATTTTCTTCATTTTTTGTCCATATCTGTGATAAAATCCTAACAATCCTAAACCTTTGACAAAAACTGGAGATAGCCTTCACGGTAATCTTGATGAAAGCACTAGTATGTCCTTATACAGGATATTTCAACTCTCTAGAACTGCTCGTAGAACTGATCCTCAGGTTGAGACAAACATATCATAGAAACGTAGGCTAAAATTATAAGTTCCATTTGCCCACCATTTTGTTTTCCCAAAACATAAGAAAACTCCAAAACAGATAAGTTATCTAAATTTACAGAACATTTTTTACCATTATTTTTCACAAAAATTTATATATACCATTTTAAAAATGTCTATTTAAATATTTTATTTTGTTTAAACTTTTGATATTGAATATATCAAAAAAGTAAATATTAAAAAAAATGTTGATAAACTATAACATGCATTTATCTGGAAATTTATTTAATTTGTTTCAATTATGATTATGGACTTACCAAGTATTAATGTGGTAAGTACACCAACATTAAAATAACTTATAAATAAATAAACTATAAAAAAAATACAAAAAGTAACAATATAATAAATATCAGACAATTATTTAAATCAAAAGCTGCAAGCTTATACAATACGTGTTAATTTTTAATATGAGATTTAATAGAAAAAATGGACAAATTTATTTAAAATTAAATAGTTCTTTAATGCAAAAACATTTTCTTTTGTTAAATAAATTCTTATTAAATTTTGTTAAATAATATTCTAAATAATGCAAAAACAAACAAAACACTAGCTATTACTGTTTGGTTTTTAGAGGTGCCTACTAATTTGTCTACATAAACTACATTTAACTGATTACTAAATTTAAAACTGATTACTTCATTTCTAAACATCACAAGTACACATTATTTTTATGGGCTGTCAAGTAACTACAGTAGTAGCAAAGAATGTAGCTCTAACTGATTAGGTTACAAAGATTGAATAAATAACACTTTTATTAAATACTTGGGAAGTTTTCTAAGCTAACCTGGCATGCTTGTTGTGGTAAAGCCAGTCAGGCTTTAATAATGTCAACAACACTGACAGAAAATGATAAAAATATGTTTTTATTCCTTTCCTTATTTATGACATTATTTTTTTCATATGTTATTCATACATATTCTTATGTGACATAAAAATTATTTAAAATACATCAATGTGATGCAGTATCCTTATACTTCCTAATTAACAAATGCATAATTTCTTATAAATATAAACATTAATGCATTTTTGTAAGCAATTTTAAAATAAGCATTTGACTGGGAGAAGTTAAGCAAATATAGGTAGGTTAATATAGGTAATTTATTTTAAGTGTTTGCAATTTCACAACTATAATTTAAAGTGACAGGTCCCTAGTCTACTTTTTACTTTCTCACTATAATAATTTGTACACAAACAGATTGGTGATAAAGAAAACAGCGATTCTGTAGATTTTGTTGGATTTATCCCTTTGAACGTCCTTGTTGTTTTGCCCATTTCTGTATGTCTGTCTGTGCACATCAACACAGACTAAATTTAATTATTGATTCTAATGATTTTGATCAAATGAAATCCATAATTACAAAAGAAGTATTAGGGTCACTATATTCCTAAAAATCAGATTCTGTAGCTACTAAAAAAACAAATAATAGTTCTCATTTTTGAAAGTCAGTTCATCAGGTTTTGGTCACATAACAAGATTCATGATTCAAGTTAATGTAGCAAATTTGAAATGAAAGAAATTTATAAGAACAACTTTTATTTGTAAGAATTTCCCTCTGCAGACTGCTGCATTTGGGCATGCTGTTCCAAGGTCAGCTTATCTCAGTCTGCTACCTCTCATAACTTGTGCACCTCAAAGGTTATAGACTCAAGACTAAAATTACTGCTGTAAGCAACCCTCACCCTTTCTGTTAAAGCTGATCCTGAATAGTCCAATATCTCTATTAGTCTAACTGGCACAAAGATTTTCATTCAACTACATAAGATTTTCATTCAAACTTTCATAAAAATGCAGAAAATGGTTGGTGGTGCCAACACTTATTTATTTATTTAACATGTTTTAGTTTAGTAAGTAATCCAAATTTTTAAACCTTAATATTTTATAAAAATATAAAACAATTTTCCTAAACACTATAATATTTCAAGAACCAACCATAACTTAATAAGATTAATTGCTTAACTTAAAATACTAAAATATTTTAGAGCACTGTTGACATTTCCACAGCAGCTATGCTGTTTGCAATGATGGGATAAAATCTTATCCTATGCCATGATCTATTGTAAAAAAGAGCTTAAAGCTAATTTGTCCACCAGGCATAAGTTACAAAATACACTAACAAGTTTAATATCCAAATAATGGCAATAATGGCATTGCCAATAATATTTATAAATAACCAGTGATATGGAATTAATTACCTACTGCTGAAAGATCAAGATAATAACCAGTAACTATTAACTTTGTTGGTAAAATATAGGCTATTTTAATTTTCCTATTACTAATAGAGACAAAAAAAATATATGAGAAATAAAATTTGTGTATTAATTATAAACTTACTGCACTTAAGTCTCAGGTGGAATCTATGTAACCTAATATTTAATTTTAATAGGCCTTACATCTTTTGGATTATTTACGATATGAATGTCTGGCGACATTGTATCATTGCGACTAAGTTTACTAAGAAAAAATAACATAGTAATAAACTCACGGAACAGTGTAACCACTGAAACCTTTCTAGGCTAAAATACTCGTTCCTCACAACATTTTTTTAAGAACTAAGTGGTATTTTTTCTAAAAGTTAAGATATATGTATATAAATGAATAAAAATGTTTTTTTCTGATTTAAAAAATGAATCTGTTTAAGCATGTTAAAGTTTTGTATGTTTATTCAAAATGAAATAAGGTTAATACATTTTTTACTTATGCTACATCCCAACCTAAAACGGTTTGTTATGAAATCTTCAACAAATACACAGTTAAACTTGTTTGGCTTTTTTCATAATTTTTGCAGAAAAACACTTTACTACATGCCTAATATTAATAATATAAAATATAAATATGCAGAAATTACAGGAAATTCGAAAAAAATCAAAAATCAAAGTGAACCTCATAACCTTAAAAGTACTACTGTGCGAAAATAGGAAACATATTTTTCACCATAAAAATGATTAATTAAATGTGTGTTCTTCATAATGGGAACAATAGGAACTTTTTTTTGAAAAAAAATTATCATAATGACATAACACGGTTTAACTATGAAAGTACTGCATGAATTTTTTTTTTTTTTTTTTTTTGTTTAAACTAAATTAATGCATGGGGATGATTTATAAGCGTATGAAAATGCCAAGTTCGAACCCGGACGGGTGAAAGCCTAGTACGCTATCCACTAGACCATCGAGGCGGCTAACAGTACTGCATGAAACAACTAACATGCATACATAAATACAATCAAAAGATGCAAGCTCATAATTCCACAATTTGGTATTAGAAAAAAACCACTACATGGGTTATTTAGCCGAATTTCACTTTCAATTCAAGTATGGGAACTATAAGCAAAGAATTCACCATTTTTTTAAAGCAGCAGCTACTTTGTAACAACTACAAGATTAATTACAAAATAATAAAACCAAACCATGTTTGTATATAATAAAGAAATTTCATATAAAACCACGTCAGGTTATTCACTTGATCTACTTACATATAAAACCATGTTAGGTTCTTGTAGAATTTTTTTAAGTTTCTATTGTTTCTGTTATTAATAACACACATTTAACTAACCATCTTAGCAATGAAAAACATGTTACTTAGTCTCACACAGTAGTAATTTTGAATTTATATAAGCCACTTTTATTTTCGAACCTCCTGTAGTTTCTCCAGTTTTATATTTTGTATTTTTACTACTTGGCATGAAATAAAGCGTTTTGGTGAGAAAATTACAAGGAAAATATTTACAAAATCTTCTAATCAATCTATTGCAGTATGTCTTAGTGTTACAAAAAATCAATCAACTACGCCATCAATTTTTGAGCCCGTACAACATTTTTTGCCGTTTTACTTAGAAGTAGTGTTTTTGAAAAAAAAAAAAAATAAAGTAAGTTTCCATGGTCACTCTGTTTAGAATAATATTTTTTAAAAAATGGGACCTAATATTAGGTATATAATCAGTGTAATTAGGTCTATAATGGTCTAATCAGTTTCTACAAAATATACAAACAAAATAATTTTAATTTATAATAAGTTATAAAATAGCGTATGAAACAAAAATATGCATATTTAAACTGCAATTCATAAAATAACAAGAATTCAACAGATAATCATAGAAGCCCCATATGTAACACAAGAAACACCAGATTATAATACACTGGACAAAAAGTGATCTTTATTTTATTCATTTCATTAGTAAAGCATTAATAAACACCAATGCTACACCAGTACCTAAATTAGATAATTTTGGATATTATACATCCCTGTGCAAAACCAATGCAAGCAAGCTACACATACAATGTCTTGACATTTGCTAGCCACAGAAAAAATGTATTACCACCTCACTGTTTTACTTACAGAACAAATAAGTTACTTTCAGAAGAAAAAAAATCATTATTTTCATGGTCATGCTGTTGGTAACTATACACGTAACTTTACTTTGATATAGAAACAATTATTCTATCAAACAATACTAATGAGTAGTCTAATTTAACTACTGTAAATTATTTAAAATGAATTACATGGATGAATAGTCTGTAATAAAACAAGGTAGCCGAAATGTATAATTAATTCATATTAATTTACTTTTGTTTATTATTCATGTTAATTATGTTGTTATTATGTTATATTAATTATTCACTTTTGTTTACCTTATTTAATGTGCCTATATAAGTGAGAATATAAACTATTATTTTGCAGAAATTATCGGAAGACAGCAAAAAAAAGGGGAAACCTAAATTAACCTAACCAATACTACAATGACTGACCTAGTTAATGAACAACAATGTCACAGATATAAGGCAGTTGCTGCTTTGAACTGACTACACAGTATAAACTACTTAGCAGAGTAATACTTTTCGCAGATTAAATTATTCATGGTCTATGCAGTATAAACGTAATGTGATCACAATAATTTCATTACAAATTACATAAAAAATCGTAACCTAATAAATGTCCTCTGCAGATTAATTTTACTTAATATTATAAAATAATAGTTAATAGAACAAAAATATAGTATAACTGTATGATAAGGCCTAATTTTTGGCATGATATTAATTTTACAAATACCTAAAACAATACTATACCCATTTTCCATCATAATTTACTTCATAACCATATTTACCTACAACAGATTACACAGGCCCAGCAATTGCACATAGGGCGTCTGAAGTTATTCATGAAAATAATTAAGCCCTAGGTGTTTATAAGGCAAGAAAAGAATTTTCTTTGTATAAGGCCTATTCATTTATAAGCCCTACTATGAAAACTGTTTTTGTTTTCATTAAACGTTTTTAAGTCATTAGCCTACCCATCTTGTTAAAACTAGCCTATAGGTTAAAGTATACTTTCAACATTTTTTTTTTTAAAGGCTACCTATCAGACAACTCATTTACTGAAATTATTTAATCAAGTTCGGTAGAATTTATAAATAATAAATTTTTGTTTACCAAAAAGCTACTTTAATTTAACAGTTTCAAAATGTAATTTAAATTTTTAGTTCACAATTTACTATTATTATGAATAATAAGTCAAATGAAACAGATTGCAAGGAGTAAAAAGCATTCTTACAATGTTCTATCACAAAACACAACAAGATATATATAAACTACATAAAATTAGTGTTTGCTTTATTAAAATCTTAAATTATTACACAAAAATTAATGCCTTTTCTTTACCAATATCAGGTAAGTATGGGTTAATTCAATGACTATTTTTCCTTAAAATTAATTAAAAAATATAAAGAAAATAATAATGTAAAATATAATAATATATTCATGACAAAATCAATTAGGTAGTTAAAATCTGGGATAGGTTACAATTATGAAACACCCTGACAATTTTTTTTTTTAATTATTTACCTTTTGTCTACCTCCTACACGAAATCCAACATTTGCTGTCTCACTCGAAGAATTCCCCTGATCATCTGCTTTCATACTAAATTCATTTGAATTTTGCCTTGATAAAATTTTGGATTTCTTTTGCCGCGGTGACGTCTGTCTTGATCCTATGTTTGCTTTATGGGATTTCACAAGGCTGCCAACGTTCGAAAGGGAAGATCTTTCCATTGTTGGAGAAGAACTATTAGACGAATGTTCACCAAGGAAATAATTACCGTTGTCTAATTTTACCAAAGTACCAATATCTACTTCACGCTTTAATATGGATTCAAGATTTTTTTTAGAAAACCTTTTGCTATCTTTCTGAATCATGTGCGCTTCAAGTTCATAACCTGGCACGCCTATATCCAAATAATCAGGTTCAAGAACTATAAGTTCTGCTACGGCACTACTTAATAAGCTACTCGTGTCAGCTTCTTTTTTGTATCTATATGAAGGTAACATTGCCCATTTTGCAGCATTACGATAACTTGTATTACCTTTATAGTCCACTTTTATCACTGTTTCTTCTTCGATAAGTTTCTGTAAGTCCAATTTCGTTTCTATACAATTAACGGCAAAGCGACGGAACATAAAACTGCATATCCTATTTACGTCAGGTCTAGCTTTTCTTTTACGCAACTGATCAATCGCTTCTAATATGCGATCCCGATGTCGAATTTCACTCATTACCACCTTTTAATACACTTTAGATACAAGAATATATATTAAATAATACTTTACCGTATCACGCTAGCCGCAAAAGTTTTACAAAATTGACGTTAGTCTTGCTCCCCCTTCTTTTCTCAAGCGCACACTGAGTCGAGTTGGTTGGTTCACAACAAGGTTATCCCGCGCATGTGCAGTAATCTATGTCGATAGGTTTACGCATCGAACGTCCTGCCACCTATAGTATTTATTTGAACTCCATACAATTTTAATTGACATCAAATGGAATGTTTGTATCCATGTTTACAATTACTTGAAGTAATATTGTACTATATTGATTTATTTTATTAGATTTAATGACACATTTTATTCTTATTTAATGTACATGACCTACCTACGTAAATCTTTGCCAATGAAGCCTACTTTTATATTATTTTTGACGGAATTCTTATGAATACTGTATGTAACTTTGAAAATAGGTAGCAGCAGTTTAATTGTGTAGTATAGGCCTACTAAATATAGGATAGGCTCAATAATTAGAAATCTGATATTATTATAATTTTATTAGTTGATTAAAAACGTGTGAGTATAGTAAACGTAGGCTATACTGTATATGTTAAACTTACCATTTGTTGAAAAACTCCTTTATAACTGGTTACTGTAGCAACGGAAGTAAATAAATTTCAGTAAGCAAACCGATTGTTTCACATATTATTTACACGGTCCAAAATGTCTGTGTAACTACATTACCCTAATTTAGTTTTTAAAAGTGGCTATACAGATAAAATTAATGGGAGAAAAAGGTTTAGGAAGTGTACGGGTCTAATACAATCAGTTTGAAATGGAGTGTATCCCTGGTCCGAGAGTTGACGTGCCTGTGGATAATACAAAAACGTCCGATTTTTATAAAACATGCAACTTACCTCGGCGATTCGACTATCCACGTAAGTAGGTTAGGTCAACATATTTAAATTTGTATTCTAGGTCTACTAATATTGTACATAAAAAAAAATTAAAAAATAGGCTAATAATTTGTTTTATGCTATGTAAGCCTACATGTGCAGTTGTTACGATATCCTTTAAATAAATCTATAATAAAACGTTGTTGCTAAATCTATAAATGATTTGAAATTTATTCAACAACCTGCATTATTTCGTAATAAATTTTGCGTAATATAAATTACAAATCTGAATGCATTCATGTAGCTATATAGTTCTATACTATATACTCAGAAAGAGCATACAGACTATATTGAATTAAACATGTCGATGCATACCTGTTTATAAAAATTTTATTTTTTTACAAATATATTTTATTAGTCTTCTAGTATTTTTTTTATTTTTTACATTTTACATAGGCGAATTTTTATGTTTTACATTTCATTCCTACGAATTTTAATAAAAAATGTTTTTAAACGGTTACACATCACTAAGTAATAAGACAAAAGTAACAAAATTGTTAGTTATATATGCAACTTACATCCCCCCTGTCAGTTTACACCCAAACCTTCCGCCGTTTATTTTATAGTGGGCCTCGCCCTCCGCTCAAACACTGACAGATGAACTCTAAGCAAGTTACACAAAAAAATCATCGCCCGTTGCGAGATTCGAATTCGAACTCGCTCTTGTCTAACGCATTATAACTGAGGTATTCATTTGTAGGATTAACCATAGTTCTATGCCTATTTTTACAGTATTAGGAAAGCTATACGTATGAAGCGCTTATTAAATAACAACGTTATAGAACATGCATAATAACAACTGCAACACTGAGGCTTCAAAATTAAACCAGTCAGTGCATGTCTCAATGCTGGAGAAAGGCAATTGCACTCATTTTGTAATTTTAGTTTGTACTACTTTTATTGATAATCGAAATGACGTAAAAAATATAGCTAAATATATGGAGTTGTCATTAAGTGTCCTGGTAGGCCTACTTTTCACACACTACTTTTTTATTACTGTTTTTTCTTTTAAAAAACAAATCTGTTCTCGTGAGAGTGTATTTTGTCTTGGCCCTACCTAAAAGTAAATCGATTTTTTTAAAATGGTTGTTTTATTTAGTTTTTATCAGTTTTTACTGTTATTTAAAAATAACACTAAACACAAGAGTTTTTTAAATATAGATTAGGCGATATTAACTGCGAAATTGGATATTTTAATCAAATATTTTAAGTTAATCAAATGGAAACTTTTTTATTAGGGTGGGAAGTTTTAATAGGCCTAAGCAAAAAAGTTTCACGCATTGAAATTAAAAAAAAATGTGTGTGTGTGTGTGTGTGTGTGTGTGTGTGTGTGTGTGTGTGTGTGTGTGTGTGTGTGTGTGCTTAGCTATTTGGCGGTTAAAAATCGATCCCTGTCCAAACAGCCTTTCTGACCAGCGCTTGAAAAGTTATCAGTCCATCAAAAGCACATTGTTTTTAATTAGGTCCACTAATGTAATTCAATATGGTATATCGTAATAACTGAAAACTTGAAGTTGATGTATCTGAGAGATTGAGAAAAAATGATGTTGAAATAGTTATATAGTCTACAACTTACACAATGAAATAGGCCTAATTTCTTAATAAGTAAAACAAACAATCACTAAAAAAAATACTTGGCCTAATTTAATGGCTACTATTGAATTCACACCTTTTTACCGTCACATATTTTTCAAATAAATATTTGTTTACGTAATATATAGTAACAATAATAGAACTCCCGATAATTTTAATGTTTCCCACAAATCGTGTTACTAAGATAAATTTATTTATTAATCTATGAAAAAGATAATGATGATTTTTTTATGATATAAATGGTACCTAAACGAAAACGATAATGTTTATAAACTTACTTCGACATTTATTTCGGTTTCGGGTTCCTAATTATCATGACCTGAAATGTTAACTGATAATCTGCAAATGTTACAATGTGGACTCCTTAAGTTATTTACAACACGACTTTAACAAATTTCCGATGTCGCACAACTGCTCCGTAACACAGCCCAGTTACCATATATATTTTAGCAAAACATTTCCTACACGCAAGAGAAATAGAATACAAATTCTCTGTGGACTTCTCATAAAAAAATTTTAAATTTTCCCTTTCCAAAAAAATGGTGTACTCAGGTTTTTTTGGGATTATTTTTTCTGAAAACCTTTCAGGTTTTAAACAATGATTAAAATACAAGTAGTTTGCCTCTCAATTATCTATTATTATTACAATTTTGTTATAGTACCACCGTAGATGTACACAATGGTAATTTAGCAATTACCAAGTGAATTGTTGGTAAGAAGATTACAGAATATATGCCAGTTATAATATGAAAGTATATATTTAATATCATACACTCATAATGTAGTACAACTATTGCTACTATGACGTACTGCTAGTAGGATATTGTACCATGATATTGATGTTTTACATTTAAGTAGGCCCCGTACTTATATTACAGATTTTCCGGCAGATCCGAATTAGTTAGGCTACAAACTTAATTAGTTCGCATTTGAAGGGTTCATGAAATATGGAATGGAATATGTAACTTTTCCAAATCCAATTAGTCCTGGTTTGAAGGGTTCCACTGTATCATGAAACCAAAATTTAATCTATTTTTTCTCTTAATGAATATCAAAGCCTTTTGCAGTGTTTTCGCAAGGCATGCCTTAACACGGGAACACATTGCAATCCTGATTTTATACATTCAAAATGCTTGATAGAACATGATCTGAGATGTAATAGTTTACAAGAGCAGGACATTAGTTTTAATAATTCAGGTGATACTGGCTGATTTGAAGAAATCACAGTCGAACTAGTGGATACACTTGTTTTTGTCCTGATCCATAATGTTGGCTCCAACTTCATGATACGGCAGAATCCTTCAAATCAGAACTAAATGTTTTTTTTTTATATTTTTAATATATTTAACATTAAATTACAAAACTACACCAATCCTAATAAATAGGATCGACTAAAGATTTACATCTATCATAAATCACAATTTTAGGGTTAACATTAACAAATTGGTCCCTTCACATTGGTCAGTACATTATTTTTACTGAACCAAATTATGAGGTTTGGTTCTACTGAGGCGGCGAACATCGTTCATAACGTTGTCGGTCATTATCTTCATGGTTTTATTAACATGAACTTGGAGACGTTGGTTATGCTTCAAAGCTACCCTCTTTATTTCCTCATTCATGTTAAGATCACGGTGTAAATCCCTGTTACGGATGTACCACGAAACTTTATCCCTCGAAGAACTTTATTTTGAAATTTTTGAATAATCTTCACATTTGATTCTTTTGTACAGCCTCAAATTTGAATTCCATACAAGCTTAAGTACTTGATTATAAATTAACAACTTGTTTCTTCCAAGCAAACAGTAGAGCTGCCGGTACTTTATATCCAGTACTTCACATGCTCCTTCCACTTTAGCCACTTTAGCTTAGAATCGAGCGTCATCCCAAGATACTTCGCTTTATTTACATGAGATAATGTTTTGTAGTTTATTATCAACGGTATTGGCATTAATTTTTTATTAGTGAAATGCTTGCTTCGGCAATACATATACTAAAATTAAGTTTGTAGCCTAATTCAGATTTGCTGAAAAATATATAAGATGGTACTTCAATATAACATGTATTTAAATAGCATAGTACTACAAATAGTACTTCATATTAAAAATGGTAGTATTTCAGTGTGAGTTTAAAATATAATAACAAAAAAATTCATGTAGTAATTAGCATATTTTTTATATTTTCTATAACCTTGTTACTAACAGTTACTGTTTAAGTAGATAAACTAAATTACAGGAGTCAAATTAAGGAATATATCATTACTCAAATAGAGCGAATGTACGTAACCATTTTATACGTCTACGGTTGGTTCTACAATACAATTACAATAACAAAAGTTGTAAATAATCTTAAAACAAATAACTTTTATAACAACCACATTATTTTTGTTTTTGAAAGCGACAAAGTTTTAAATAAACAACGTTTTCGAGAGAAGAATTTATGGAACTCCAGTAAGAAGGGTGCAGAGAATATATATGCAAGGTTCCTTTGCTTGTATTCTATGTTTTTCTAAAAAAATTACTTTCACCTTATAATCGCAGTCTCTAACATTCGATATGTACACCCACATTGCACATGAATTCAAAGTTCGGTTAGATAACAATTTATTCTGTGCTTGGAGGTTTATTTTATCTACCGTAGTCTAAGGAGTAGTGGTCACAGTGCATATGGGGTTTTTCATCTACCGCAGTCTAAGCAGTAGTGGTCACAGTGCATATGGTTTTTTTTTATCTAACAGTCAAAGGAGTAGTGCCACAGTTCAATCGGTTTTTTCATTTACCGCAAATTAAGGAGTAGTGACGACAGTACAAACGGTTTTTTAATGTAATACAGTCTAAGGAGTAGTGTCACAGTGCATATGGGGTTTTTTAACAACTGCAGTCTAAGGAGTAGTGATCACAGTGATTCCAGTTTTTTTTATCTACCATAGTATAAGGAGGAGTGGGCTCAGTACATGCGGAGTTTTTTTATCTACCGCAGTCTAAGGAGTAGTGTCACAGTGCACACTGGTTTTTTATCTACTGTAGTCTAAGGAGTAGTAGTCACAGTACATATGGGGTTTTTCATCTACCGCAGTCTAAGGAGTAGTGATCACAGTGATTCCAGTTTTTTTTATCTACCATAGTATAAGGAGGAGTGGGCTCAGTACATGCGGAGTTTTTTTATCTACCGCAGTCTAAGGAGTAGTGTCACAGTGCACACTGGTTTTTTATCTACTGTAGTCTAAGGAGTAGTAGTCACAGTACATATGGGGGCAGTCTAAGGAGTTTCAGTGATTCCAGTTTTTTTACCGCAGTCTAAGGAGTAGTGTCACAGTGCACACTGGTTTTTTATCTACTGTAGTCTAAGGAGTAGTAGTCACAGTACATATGGGGTTTTTCATCTACCGCAGTCTAAGGAGTAGTGATCACAGTGATTCCAGTTTTTTTTATCTACCATAGTATAAGGAGGAGTGGGCTCAGTACATGCGGAGTTTTTTTATCTACCGCAGTCTAAGGAGTAGTGTCACAGTGCACACTGGTTTTTTATCTACTGTAGTCTAAGGAGTAGTAGTCACGGAATGGGGTTTTTCATCTACCGCAGTCTAAGGAGTAGTGATCACAGTGATTCCAGTTTTTTTTTATCTACCATAGTATAAGGAGGAGTGGGCTCAGTACATGCGGAGTTTTTTATCTACCGCAGTCTAAGGAGTAGTGTCACAGTGCACACTGGTTTTTTATCTACTGTAGTCTAAGGAGTAGTAGTCACAGTACATATGGGGTTTTTCATCTACCGCAGTCTAAGGAGTAGTGGTCACAGTGCATATGGTTTTTTTTTATCTAACAGTCAAAGGAGTAGTGCCACAATTCAATCGGGTTTTTTCATCTACCGCAAATTAAGTAGTAGTGATGACAGTACATACGGTTTTTTTATGTAATACAGTCCAAGGAGTAGTGTCACAGTGCATATGGGGTTTTTTAACAACTGCAGTCTAAGCAGTAGTGATCCCAGTTTTTTTATCTACCATAGTCTAAGGAGTGGGCTCAGTACATGCGGAGTTTTTTTATCTACCGCAGTCTAAGGAGTAGATTTTTTATTTATCCGCAGTCTAAGGAGCAGTCACAGTGCACACGGATATTTTATCTACTGTAGTCAAAGGAGTAGTGGTCATAGTGCATACGGTTCTTTTTTATCTACCGCAGTCTGAGGAGTAGTAGATAAAAAAGTAACTACAATGTTGCTGTTTGTTTTTTTATCTACCGCATACTAAGAAATAGTGTTACAGTGCGTTCGGATTTTCTAATCTACCGCAGTCTAAGGAGTAGTGTCACAGTGCGTTCGGGTTTTGTAATCCACCGCAGTCTAAGCAGTAGTGTTACAGTGCATACGGGTTATTTAATCTATCGCAGACTAAGGAGTAGTGCTACAGTGCATACGGGTTTTTTAATATACCACAGTCTAAGGAGTAGTATCACATTACGTTCGGGTTTTCTAATCTACCGCAGTCTATGGAGTAGTGACACAGTGCGTTCAGGTTTTTTAATCTACCGCAGTCTAAGAAATAGTCTACAGTGCATACGGGTTTTCTAACCCACCGCAGTCTAAGGAGTAGTGTCACAGTGCGTTCGGGTTTTTAATCTACTGTAGTCTAAGGAGTAGTGTCACAGTGCGTTCGGGTTTTCTAATCTATCGCAGTCTAAGGAGTAGTGTTACAGTGCATACGTGTTTTAATCTACCACAGTCTAAGGAGAAGTATTACAGTGGGTTTGGGTTTTTTTATCTACCGCAGTGTAAGCAGGAGTGTCAGAGAGCATAAGGGAATTTTCATCTACCGCAGGCTAAGGAATAGTGTTACAATGCGTTCGGGTTTTTCTATCTACCGCAGTGTAAGGATGAGCGTCAGAGAGCATACAGGTTTTTTAATCTATCGCAGTCTAAGGAGTAGTGTTACAGTGCATACGGGTTTTTAATCTACCGCTGTCTAAGGAGAAGTGTTACAGTGGGTTCGGGTTTTCTAATCTACCGCAGTCTAAGGAGTAGTGACACAGTGCGTTCAGGTTTTTTAATCTATCGCAGTCTAAGGAATAGTCTACAGTGCATACGGGTTTTTTAATCTACCGCAGTTAAAGGAGTAGTATCACATTACGTTCGGGTTTTCTAATCTACCGCAATCTATAGAGTATTGTCGCAGCGCGTTCGGGTTTTTTAATCTATCGCAGTCTAAGGAGTAGTGACAAAGCGAGTTCGGGGTTTTTAATCTACCGCAGTCTAAGGAGTAGTGTCACAATGCGTTCGAGTTTTTTAATCTACCGCAGTCTAAGGTGTAGTGTCACAGTGCACACGGGTTTTTTTATCTACTGCAGTCTAAGGAGTAGTGTTACAGTGCGTTCGGGTTTTTTAATCTACCGCAGTCTAAGGTGTAGTGTCACAGTGCACACGGGTTTTTTTATCTACTACAGTCTAAAGAGTATTGTCAGAGAGCTTACGAGTTTTTTTTATCTACCGCAGTCTAAGGAGTAGTGTCACAATGCGTTCGAATTTTTTAATCTACCGCAGTCTAAGGTGTAGTGTCACAGTGCACACGGGTTTTTTTATCTACTGCAGTCTAAGGAGTAGTGTTACAGTGCGTTCGGGTTTTTTAATCTACCGCAGTCTAAGGTGTAGTGTCACAGTGCACACGGGTTTTTTTATCTACTACAGTCTAAGGAGTATTGTCAGAGAGCTTACGAGTTTTTTTATCTTCCGCAGTCTAAGAAGTACTGTCGCAGTGCATACTGTTTATTTTCTTTATCTACCGCAGTCTAAGGAGTAGTGGTCATAGTACATACTGTTCTTTTTTATCTACTACAGTCTAAGGAGTATTGTCAGAGAGCTTACGAGTTTTTTTATCTACCGCAGTCTAAGGAGTAGTGTCACAGTGAATACTCTTTTTTTATCTTCCGCAGTCTAAGAAGTACTGTCGCAGTGCATACTGTTTATTTTCTTTATCTACCGCAGTCTAAGGAGTAGTGGTCATAGTAGTATACTGTTGTTTTTTATCTACTACAGTCTAAGGAGTATTGTCAGAGAGCTTACGAGTTTTTTTATCTACCGCAGTCTAAGGAGTAGTGTCACAGTGAATACTCTTTTTTTATCTTCCGCAGTCTAAGAAGTACTGTCGCAGTGCATACTGTTTATTTTCTTTATCTACCGCAGTCTAAGGAGTAGTGGTCATAGTACATACTGTTCTTTTTTATCTACTACAGTCTAAGGAGTATTGTCAGAGAGCTTACGAGTTTTTTTATCTACCGCAGTCTAAGGAGTAGTGTCACAGTGAATACTCTTTTTTTATCTTCCGCAGTCTAAGAAGTACTGTCGCAGTGCATACTGTTTATTTTCTTTATCTACCGCAGTCTAAGGAGTAGTGGTCATAGTACATACTGTTCTTTTTTATCTACTACAGTCTAAGGAGTATTGTCAGAGAGCTTACGAGTTTTTTTATCTTCCGCAGTCTAAGAAGTACTGTCGCAGTGCATACTGTTTATTTTCTTTATCTACCGCAGTCTAAGGAGTAGTGGTCATAGTTCATACTGTTCTTTTTTATCTAGTGCAGTCTAAGGAGTAGTGTCGCATTTCATACTGTTTGTTTTACCCACCACAGTCTAAAGAGAAGTGGTCACAATACATGCGGTTTTTTTTATCTACCATTGTCTAAGGAGGAGTCGATTCAGTGCATGCGGTTTCTTTTTATCTACAGCAGTCTAAAGAATAGTGTCGCAGTGTATACGGGTTTTTTTATCTACCCCAGTCTAAGGAGTACTGTCGCAGTGCTTACTGTTTTTTTTTTTTTTTTTTATCTACCGCAGTCTAAGGAGTAGAATCAGAGAGCTTACGAGTTTTTTTATCTACCGCAGTCTAAGGAGTAGAATCAGAGAGCTTACGAGTTTTTTTATCTACCGCAGTCTAAGGAGTATTGTCACAGTACATATGGGTTTTTTTTATCTACCACACAGTCTAAGGAGTACTGTCGCATTACATACTGTTTTTTTTTTTATCTACCGCAATCTAAGGAGTAGTGGTCATACTGTTGTTTTTAAACTAATGCAGTCTAAGTGTCGCAGTGCATACTGTTTCTTTATCTACCGCAGTCTAAGGAGAAGTGCTCCTAATGCATGCATTTTTTTTTAATCTACCATAGTCTAAGGAGGAGTTGACTCAGTGCATGCTGGTTTTTTTATCTATCGTAGTCTAAGGAGTAGTGTCGCAGGTTATACAGTTTTTTTTACCCACCACAGTGTAAGGAGAAGTGGTCACAATGCATGCGTTTTTTTATTTTCCTTAGTCTAAGGAGTTGGTTACAATGCATGCAGTTTTTTTTTTTTATCTTTCATGGTCTAAGGAGGAGTCGACTTATTGCATGCGGGTTTTTTTATCTACAGCAGTCTAAGGAGTAGTGTCTCAGTGCATACGGGTTTTTTTTCTACCGCAGTTTAAGGAAAGTAGTTACAATACATGCTGTTTTTATCTACCCTTTTCTAAGGTGGATTCGACTCAGTGCATGCTGGTTTTTTTATCTACAGCAGTTTAAAGAGTAGTGTCGCAGTGCATACGGTTTTTTTTTATCTACCGCAGTTTAAGGAGAAGTAGTTACAATGCATGCAGTTTTTTTTATCTACCCTAGTCTAAGGAGAAGTCGACTCAGTGCATGCTGGTTTTTTTATCTACAGCAGTCTAAGGAGTAGTGTCGCAGTACATACGGTTTTTTTAATCTACCGCAGTTTAAGGAGAAGTAGTTACAATGCATGCGGTTTTTTTATCTACCCTAGTCTAAGGAGTAGTGTCGCAGTGCATACTGTTTTTTTATCTACCCTAGTCTAAGGAGGAGCGGTCACAGTGCATGCAGTTTTTTTTATCTACGTCAATCTTATGAGTAGTGTCTTAGTCCATTGGGATTTTTTTTATTTACCGCAGTGTAAGGAGAATTGGTCACAATGCATGGCGTTTCTTTTTATCTACCCTAGTTTAAGGATGAGTGGTCATTGTGCATGCTTTTTTTTATCTACTGCAGTCTAAGGAAAAGTAATCACAATGCATGCGGTTTTTTATCTACTCTAGTCTACGGAGGAGTGGTCACAGTGCATACGGGGTTTTGTTTCTACCGTAGTCTAAGGAGTAGTGGTCAAAGTGCGTAAGGTTTTTTTATCTTCCGCAGGTTATTAGTAGTGGTCAAAGTGCATACGGGGTTTTTATCTACCGCAGTCTAATTAGTAGTGGTCAAAGTGCATACAGGTTTTTAGAATCGATCGCAGACATTTTGTATGTTTTATCGAGGGAGGATGTAGCAAATTTAATAACTGTTAGAGAATTTGCAAGATTTCCAATGATATTGATGTCTAATGGACAAATATATTTCAAAAAATACACTCATAAAATTCTGGTCTCATATTTTTCAAAATTATTACCTACTCTTACATTTATAATTACCTCCTACAACTTATTGCAAAAGAAGGGAATTCTCAAGTATTTTTGGTTTCTATGTTCGCGTTTAATCTTATTGCTCAAATTTCGTTTTGGTGTAGTTTAAGTGATGTTGAAATACCAAGCTTTAAATTTTTAGGTTAACAATAAGTGTGAATCAAATTGGTGTTTATAAATTACTATGGGAGTTATAGAGTAATATTATTAACAAATACATTATTTGCAAATATAACACGTAGGTAATATTATTAACAAATATATTAATTAGCCTTTTAAGTTTTTATACCGATAAATGATAAATGAAAATAAACTCAAATAGTCTATCATACAGTTCAATTTTAGCGCCTTTTATCACACGGCACATATCCAGCCGATAGAAGAGTTCGTCCCATAACTTCATCAGCATGTCTACTGTGGTAAACTGATGCGATAGCTGCTTCAATCTATTGTCGAGTAGATCATCTGTCAGCGGGATACCCAAAGAAATCTTACAAGATTAAATTGGGTGAACGTGAAGGCCATGGCATAACGCCCTGTCATTTTGTCTCCGGCGACCAATCTCCAGCATTTTGGTAATTTCATTGAAACAATCCCGCACAGCGTTATTGAGGAGGACGGACATCTCCTGCCTGACGCACCATACAACCTGCCTGGTTAAATAAAGTTTTATGGTTTGTATTATAGTTGAGAAAAGAACCACAATTAATTGTAGCAGTTTAAAATAGAGTATTCAAAAAACAGTTGCTTCCGTAAAAAGAACGACTCAGACTCAATATGAAAGCCTTCCGTAATGTTTTTGCAAGACGAACACGGGGCAATCATTGCAATCCTGATTTTACACATTCATAGTATAGTTCAGCACAAGTTAGACTATAGAACAATAAAAGTTGGAGCGTTCTGAAACTGAATTATATGTCCGTTGGTTATACGCATGCGCAGATGTTTGAAACTTAGTTACGTAACTAAATTACATGGTTCAGTAACAAAAGTGTAAACCTGCCTCCCCCCCAGTGCGCGAATTTATAAGATATTTGCCCTGCGGACCTTAATAACAATAAAACTAAAGATAAATAATAAGTTCACCAATATTTTGATTATTACATTATGGAAGGTTAAACATCCATTGAACCAAACGAAGCTTTTCATGTTATCTTTGGCGAGAGAAATGAGTAAAAAAAAGTCTACCAAACGAAAAAATGTAACGGAAATATGGAACGAACGAGCAAACGATTTCCTCTCACTATATTTCTGTACCTTTCTTTTTCTTACTTTTTTTCGTTAACAAACGTTGTGTTGCTTTATTTTCGGTATTTTTCCTTAGTTTAAGAACACGTACACGTTTTAACCGGTTATAATACAATCGAAATTAACATAAACTTTTATAACAATTGTTGTTAACGTTCCTAGTTTTAAACAACATAACTTATCAGCTCTTCAGTGAAATCAGCTGATCGTTACGAATTAATGTAAAATAACTGATCTTTTACTATAACTACAATAAATAATATCTAAGCTAGGTTGACGTATTTATTTAATAAAAACAAGATATTTGTAAACATATCTTCAAAGTAATTATATATTCAGCAAAGACTTCACTAAGAAAAGCTACGCTTCTGTCGGTACTCACCGAGTTCCACAAGCGTATTTTTTTCTGTTTGATACTTTTCAATAACTTTTAAATAATTTATTATTTATTAATAACTTATTTCTGCCAGGATTTATAACAATATAGTTGTTTTCATTTTATTTTATTGGGAAAGGAGTTGTTGAGTCAAAAAAAGGATGGGAAGTGAAAGGTACCACAATGTAAGTAAATTCTCCTTTGCCGCTAACAATGCAACCACTTTAAATTTGTCCAAAATAAGACTGCCCGATTAAAGTTAATGAGCAATTATGACTTATTCCTTAAAATTTTCGATACGGTTAGGGAAGTAAAAGCGAAACAGAAATTATTTTAGTTATTATAAGTCTATAACTGTGTTTTTAATGTTTGGGTTTTGCCTATTTATGAACCGTTCTGTTTTTGTTGTTACAGAAGTATTTAGAAATTACGGATGCCACAAACAGCCCGCAGCACATCCGTTTTACGTGACCACTTCTGCTGAGTATGGTTTCTATCCTCCTAACCACCATACTGTGCCTACTTGCTTTTACCCTAGAAATCAGCAGTTTTCTAATAAACTAGCTAAGGCTGGAATGTATCGCAACTATTCTTTGAACGTTTGACATTTTGATTTCTTTAACCTGCTTGTTAAATTAAACAGGCTATGTAGCCTACTTTTTAAATATACATAATTGTGCATAGTTTTTTGTGTAACATATTATTAGCTAATTATTTAATTAATTACACACTCAACAATGTCATTGAGACTGAAAAATAAATCGCTATTCGCTAGTAGAATATGTCTATTTATATTCCATTGTACTGTATTATGAGCTTATGCATTAAAGTAATAATATCAGATGAAAATAATCACGACACTCTGCTGTCTTTTGCCGTGATGAAAGCAAATTGGAAAATGAAGTCATAAAATAATATTTTTTTATCATACACTTTTTCCAAAATCTAACTTCGCAATCATAACCACCTTTTAAATTTGTATAAATTAACATTTCAAATTACCAAATTAATTGCAGTAAACTCCGATTGAATTATTTTCGTATTTAGGCCGAATGCCCACTAAATGCAGAGTGGAGTGGACGGCACATTCAAAACTTAATTTATTGGTTTTTAACTTACGTGCGGTCACTGAAAGCGTAACGGAACTGAGCGGAGTCAAACGGCGTCTTTGGGCTTCGATCCGCGTAGCTTCGATTCTGTCTAGTCGGTTTTGAAGCTGAATCCGCTTACCCCATCACGTTGACCACATCCCATACTTATTATTTCTCGTTACCTAGGTTACCGTTACCTAAGTTATAGTTTTTAAACATAGTAGTTTCCTAGAATCCGATACACTAGGCCTAAATATTTAGATTTGAAAGACGCAAAAGCGATCTTTAAACTGACTGAATTCCACTTCCGGTTCATTCATTACGCTCCACTTGGCTCGCATTTGGTGACCGCCCGACCGTATGCAGGCGTTAATACTTACTGCGATAATGAAATCACATCTCAAAGGGAGAATAGCATAAAAAGTTATTGTTTTTAAGATTTGGAAAAACCACTATTTTAAAACGGTCAAGAGGATTTTACTTGGAACTTACCCAAAATCTTTTTCTCTCTCAATTAAAACCGCATTGGATCGAATTTGCGAAAAAAAAAACGGAGCGGAACTACAAATTACACAAGGGTGGAGGGTTAACTACCCCAACAAGAGGGTCTGAAGCAAGCCCACAAAAATAAAGTGAGAAGGGAAATTTGATAAACACTCAAAAAAATATTACCTTTTTGCATATAAAGTATATATTATTTTAAAACATTTTAAAATTACAGTATTCCATTGCATTTTGTAATTGTAAATTGCATCATTGTAAATGCCATGTCCATATTAATTGGAATAACGTTAACACGTTGACAAGTAGGCTTCACTGCTGTTGTAGTTATAACAGTAGGCTCTGTCGTGAACACTTGGCAGATAATGTATTAATATACAAAACTGGTGTACTAGACCGGCTGGTCTTTAAATAATAGATTATACTACTAAAAAAATAAGGCTTATAGAAAATGAGTTGATGTAATACGTAGTTGTGATTTCGTATTAGTAGCCTATATCAACTACTTGGAAAAAAACACTTTTGCTATTGACTGTTACATTTTAAAAAGGCTACCCAGTCAAGCTTGAAAAGCTCAAATTTTCCAATGGCTACTGCGACAATATATCAAAACACAGGATAAGGGTGGGGGAATAAAATACACTATGATTGTAGCGTTGCGATCATAAACTCTATAAACACACTTTTAAAATTAGTCATTGAAGACACAACCAGAGATATTGAAATAAATATGGATTCAAATTTATTTCTTATAAAAAATATTTTACGGAATAAAAGTATTAACAATGATTATCCTTTTTTTTATTAGGAACAAAAAATTGTATTATCATTTTTCAAGTCCTTAGTCAAAACCAAGAACTTTTATAATTTTTGCGGTCTGTCTGTCCGTCTGTTGTTAATGTACCTCTTAATCGTAAACGGTATGACCAATCACTAACAAATTTGTCGGAAATGGTCTTTGAAATAATCTTGTAGGGGTTGAGGCAAAAAATATTTAGTGGTAGTTAAGCCTTAAAAGCAAAAATATTTTTAAAGTAAATTCGCCAGAAGTTCAAGTTTTCATGATCCCCTCTAATTTTTGCATTTTAGTCAGAAACATTTATAAATCTAGTTTGTATCAAAACAAAGGAGTTTTTCATGATTATTAAATATTTTTCGTAACCTATCTGTATTTATAGGCCTCAAAAATAGCGTATTTTGAAAAAAATCACCAACTTTAGAAGGTTTTTACGCCGTTTAACTTCTTGCAGCGTAAGTAAAAGTAAATAAAATATGATTAATGTTATTTCTGTTTGGGCATCAATTAAATGGTACACTATAAGCGGTAGACAGTCATCACGGCAGTGAAGTCAGAAGATCCATTCTTGTTAAGGCTGGGTGGCCAACTGATGCGAAGCGGAGCGAATTACGAATTCAGAACGTATCCTATTGTTTTAATGTAAGTGTGGCCACGGAGCTGAGAGAAGTCAAGCAGCGTCGCTGGGCTCTGCTCTGCACAGCTTCGGCTCTGTCTAGTCGGTTTTGAAGCTGACTCCGCTCCCCCACCACGTTGACCACGCCTCCAAACTTATTATTTCTCGTTACCTAAGTAACCGTTGCCTAAGTTATGATTTATTAACACTGTAATTTCCTAAAATCCGTCACAGTAGGCCTAAATATTTAAATTAAAAAGATAAAAACGTGTTCTTTAAACTGACAGAACTCCGTTTCCGGTTGCTGTTAATCTCCATTCCGTTCCGCTCCGCATTTGCTGGCTGTCTGGCCTAATAGTTTATTGTAAGCATTAAAATACACGAAGGCCTATGTAAGAGTACTGCATTTTTTATTGTAAAGCACTCAAGTTTACATTTCAACGGTCAGTAGTAATCTACAAAGATAAGAAACAAGGGGTGCTTGTTAACTTGAATGCGAGCTTCAGAAACTTACACGAGACCATTTTATTGTTCCGTAAAATTTATACTTTCAATATCTACCTCAATACCTATACTGTGTCTCTACTGTGTAACGCGGCAATTGCAGTTTATTTTCGTGACTCATATTGAACGGAGCAGCGAAGGAGCCCATCTATAGCGAGCCCACCCAGACTGCATCTGAAGCTTAGACGAGAACAAGGGTCTGGGCAGAATTGGCTGGGCTGTAGTGTTCATTGGTGATACATCGAGCTAAAACGCATGGTCCAAACATGTACCAAGTAAATTTAGTAAACAAATGAATGGCAATAATTATATGAAGTAATTAATTATCGAACATTTAATTTTATTTATAGTAAGTTTGGCCCTTGAAGGGGCTACACTCTTACAACCCCCAAAAGAACCTACATACATACATACATATATATATATATATATATATATATATATATATATATATATATATATATATGTACGACTCTTAAAAAGTGCTCTAGAGGATCTGGATGATCTTTTTAAGATGCCGGGCTTTTGAGCCTTAAAAGCCGATTCTAGTGAAAAATCGGTAAGAACCCATGCTGGCATTACAGGATAATGTATAGGCCCTAACTTTCATGTTCATTGTTGTACCTATATTGTTAATATTATACTTTCTCAAATACCATAAATAGCAGAGTAGACCATAGACCTACATAGGCTATACAATGTGTTTATGTAGAAAAAAATTAATATTTTTCAGTTATTTTTAATTAAAATATTTAAAAGTAATTTTGAACGGGTTATTGAACAATTATATTTTTTTAATTAGTTCTTTGAGTTAATGAGTAACGTGTAAAATTACGCTTCAATCGGTTTAACCGTTCTAAACATATAAAGTACTTTGTAAAAAAAAATTGTCGGATACCTGGTATTTTTTTTCTTTTCTTTCCTTAACGTTTATATTTTATGCCAGTTAGTCTAATGAGGACGAGGGAACAGCTTTAACGGTAAGGGAGAAACTACAGGTGTACTAAGAACACGCAGCTCGAACTAAGAACCTTTAGGTGCGCAGTTCAGAGACGCAACCAGACTGCCGATGCTTTAGTTAACCACCTAGTCCTTTATCCGGTTAAAGAAGAGTTTCCAAAAATATGTTTATAGGAACATTTTTCTTTATTTTGATCTATATAACCACCCCTTAAATTATCTCCGCGCATTACAGAAACATTTTATATAAAAATCATAACAGTACAAAAATATATTTTGTCAAATCGAGTAATTTATTGTGCATAATTTTTCGAAAACTACTTAAGATTATCTCAATTGAATTCCAAAATAAAGTATACCTCAATTTGTATGATGATTTTTATTTCTGACCAGTGTATCGATTTTTTGTAAATTAAAAACTGTAGAAAATATTTTCATTTTTCTATTTAGCCTATTTACGACCGTATATTTCTTAGATTTCAAATTTATTACAAGTGGTTAATGATTTACGGTGATTTAGTAAATGATTTTTCATAACGTGATATAAACAAAAATATAACGTGATATAGAGCCAAATATATTGACTTAATTTCGAGATATTATTCCTTTAAATATTTTTCGTATTGATTTTCAATTTTTTTTATCGGTAGCACTCAAACCGGAATTTTTGTGGAGTTTGAATGACTAGCAACTATTACGTTTTGTTCGGGAGGGGACAAGACGGCTCTACTTTAACCTGAATTATTTTAATGTGATAAATAACTGTTGAGTAACAGAAAATTTCTGTTCAGTACAGAAATTTTTCCAATTTCTCCAATGAAAAATGTTAAACGTTTCCTAAATGAGCGTGCTATTGTAATATTTATTGAAAATCTGTATTACAAGAAATATTATATTTATTCATGAATTAAACTTGAATTTGTAGTGAACATTTATAATTATCAGTAAACTTAAATAACCGGTCCGATTTGAAAAGACCATAACTGTAAAACATTATTATTGTAGAGCACAATGTGGCAGCACAGCGGTGCAACAAGGGTAGTGAAACATTAGAATCATACTCATGTCGTAGCAATCTGACAACAGTGTAGGCTCAGATCTACCGCCTGCTGCTTGCTAAACACTCATTCTATTATCTGTTCTACAAACTCCACGTTGGCATCCACAAAGCAGTTCAGTATTAAGCAAAGTTCAACTGCTATTCACTGCGGCTACCGGTGTTTATTGCACCTGGCAACCTAACCAAAACAAATTAATGCTTTTGTTAGTTAAAACATTAAATAGGTAATGTTGCATTCGTTACTTGCTGTAAATTAATATCACGACTTTCATCTGGAATTTGTAGTTTTTTTTTTTTAACTACAGTAGTTGAAAACATTGAAAGTAAAGGAAAACAATAAAAACTATTAACTTTGTGCGTTTTATTTTGGAGTAGCCACCATAAGCACTGACTGATTAATGTAATTTTGTGGGTGGGAGCGGTGGATGAATGATTCCAAGACGATGTTGAGCTCCCTAGAGACGAACATTTTTGAATTAATACCTTAAAAAAGTAACACTGTTAAACTGTTTTGAGACTTCAAAATTGATACAAAATAAATGTAAGAATTTACTGTTATTTTAGACAAAAAAACTTAATTTCTTTTAATACCTAGTTTTTAAAACTTACAAAACTAACTCCATTTACATAACTCATATAAAAAAAAATACAAATTATATATTAAGTCTTTATTAACATAAAAGCAAATTAAAAAATAAAATATTGAAATAGACAATAAAAAACTTGTATAATAGTGTTCTGTAAATTTATGAAAGTTGCGTTTTTATTAGCTTTAAATTTCTAATTATGTAGGTCTATACTTTTATTTTAAAAATAACTTTAGGAAAATGTCAGTGCTGCTAGAGTACTGGTTAGCATATTAGCCTCGTACAAGGTCGTGGGATCGAATCTCGACCTAGATCAGTGACATTTTTAAAGTGAGCATAAATCAGCAAATAAAGCGCCTTTCTTCGGAAGAAAGTAAACATGGTGGTCCCATATGGTGTATGTTGTCATCGCACGTTAAAGAACCTAATCTAGGGATAAAACGTAGAGCAGACAAATTGTCAAACAACTGGCATTGGCGAAATGCATTACTCAGTGAAAACTGATGTAAGATAAGCAGGCAAAGTGCACACTCGTACATTTATGTACATACGGACAACATTTTATGCATATACAAAGTTTAAATCGAGATAATGTGACGGGTTTCGGGCTTCTCAGATGTCTCCTTGACCCTTTTTCAAAATACCCACCTCGAAGCTAAACATATACTTCTTTTTCATGGAAGTATGACCTTTTACATTTTTTATTTTGTATGTTTTGCCTCGGGAGTGACAATCGCTCCTCAGCCTCTCCCTTTAAGCCGCCCTTGATCATACGTAAATTATTTTTATTATGCCTGTAACATAACTAATTAATTATTATGCGTTGTTTATACTTTGTGTACAGTTTATATTTTGTATAGGCCTGTTATTATATAGAACCAAACCATTTTAAGACGATCTATTAACTTAATACATTTAGTCTATGTATTAACTATGCATTAGTTTAATTTAAATTGTTTACCAATAACTAAACATAGCCTCATTAAAAATAGAAGATTCGATTGAAAATTGCAAAAATATTTTGTAGGTTATTAAAAACAACCAAAATTACTAGAACCACAATTAATTAATTCAAGTTTTTAATTTCTTAGTTTAAAAATCTAATTTCAGCATTACGATCATCGTTAATATATATAAAAAAAATATTAAAAACATTATGTTAAGAATGAGAAAATGAACTCTTATAGATTTGTATTCGTATTTTCAATAGAATTTGAAATTTGAAAATGGTAACACTAAATGCAGGGTTTAATGCCGAATACAGTGATTAAATCAGATTTTCAAAAAAGTGTAAAATAAAAAAAGTAATAATTTCTTAACAAAACCAGCCCTAAAACATGGTACATGTTAAAAACGACTTTGTTTTGGGACTATAATAGAGTGCACGCTTTGTAGTCGTAAACATTTCCATTCACAAGATTAGGAAAGTAGAACTCTCCATTCCAAAGTGATCGTTGTGTATGACGCCACGACTTTGTTATGCACACGTAGTCTGTCGACCTACTACCTATATACCAGATAGGAATGATATATTCTTTAAGTCTAAATGTAGCCAATTTGTATGTAGGCCTACATATAAATAATATCACACTACCGCATGGACAAATTGAATGAAGAAAAGACACATGTTATAATTATTAAATGTTATCTTATCTTTTCATATTTTTATACTTTCTATTCATTCTTTTTCGCGTTAGCACTTGAACCAGACCTAGTTTTAATTTTGCTGTGTTTTCAAAACATCGGTGAATGATTATGACACTTCAAATCAGATTACCAAACAACGAATATCTAGCCTTCTAGCTGACCAATCGGATCTTTCGATTTTAACTTTTGTAAATCTGACTGTCCGTTTTGAATTTAACCGTTTTGAAATCTCAACACGTCGCTGAAATATCAGCGACTATGAGTTAACATGCTATAGCCTACAGGCAAGTTCTAAGTAGATCAAGTGCAAGTTTGCGTGGAACATGGTACAAATTTATTTTCTCTCCAAATTTCAAATAGTGAGCCCAAATTGAAGCTGTTTTGAAACCTGTGCCTTTTCATCCGGCATTACGATAATAATAAATTGAAGCAAACAATGTTTAAACACCACTTGTTTAATGATGGAAAAATTATCAGCTGATAGCAATGTTTATAGGCTGTAACCGATTATTAATTTAACTCTCGTGCTTTTTAATGGAGATTCTAACAATCGGAACTTTAGATAGATTTTAAAATAAATTTGTTTGTTCAAAACTGATGATAAGTTTCATTTCTGATCCTTTTATTTTAGCATGAGGCCTATAATACTGACATAAAATTATTTGTACTTTTTATGGTTATTTTATTCACAATTTTTGTCAAATATTGTTGTTTAAACAAACGTGTAAGTTATTGTGATCCTTGTAAAAAAACTAATATGGTAGCAAATAAGCGTGATAACGTTGATAATATTAATTAAAAGTATGTGTCATCTCTCTGATTAATCTGAAGGACAGTGGAAATAAATGGTACACAAACAATGCACACAATTTCTTATATAGCCAATACAGTTAAATTTGTTTAGATGAAACCCTTAAGCAGCCAAACGAAATTTTTGGGGGTTGTAAAAAAAATCAACTTTAAAGCAACAAAATTAAAACAATCTTGACTTGCTTATTTTTGTTTGTTTCAGTTTTGGCTAATCTGGACTGTATATAAAAAGAAATCAATTTGGTAGCCTTACACTGGTTTTAGTTACGAATGAACATTTAGTGTCATTATGTATGAACAACATTTGCTTAAAATCTGATTAGGGTATTTTGAGAATTGGGGAAGAGTTTTGATATTTTGTCAGTAGCTACCGAACCTGATTTTTCAATGTGATACCGACTCGTATCTACGGCCAGAGACGAGTTTGAGTAAATCTGCTTCTTTTTTACAAAACAAAAATTTAAAGCTTCTGAACTGAAAAAAAACAACGTATAATACGAATAATATCACATGGTTATGGCTTATCGTGAAAATTAGGGAGGTTTTCTGTACCACTTAGCCTATGTTTTGAGGTATAAAATTGTAAGTGTAATCTAACACAACTACTTTTATAAAACATTAATTATCACTGATTATTGATCTGTTTTTTTATTGTAACGAGATTAGGATTTTATTACAATTTCACACAATAATATTTACTTATTAAAACATCGGCTCACAACACACAGGCTAAGATAACTCATTGCTTACACTGCTAACTGCAAAATCCCAAATGCTTTTACGTTATGTAAAACAAGCAAGGTCTCCTTCTCCCTCCCAGTGTCTTATCTTCAAACATCTGTTCACGCATGCGTATTTGTGACCTTGTTATTTTACATCTTCCAAACACCAACTTTCAATATACGAGTTATTAAGTAGGCGTTTTAACTTACCTATACAAAAATTACAAGTAAAAATACTTTATACAAAATGTTTTGTGCTTTTCTCTTAAAGAGAAAAACACTTTTTGTAATCTAGTAGTGTAAATCAATAGTTTAATTTATACAGCATTGGATTTGTAGGCTACATAATTTTTAAATTTAAAGCAAAAATTATGTAAGATAGACAAACTATTGAAATGTTTCTGGTAAATACAAAATTGCAACAAAGATTATAATAAAACGAAAAATTCTTTTATTTAGTATATTGCAATTTAGTTACAATTTAGTTGCAATTTAGTTACAGTGGTAAATGGTAACCTAAGGCTAGAAGAACCTACGCCAATTTGTCTACCTCTAAAACCGTGATGATATTGACGGGATGACAGTCCTCAGGAGATCAAAGTTTTTTTTTTATTAGGCGAAAAATTCTTTTTTCATTAATTATAAGAGTCTTTAAAAGGTCAAAAATGCTTTTGCTAAATAACTATTAAAGTTTTTACTAAAAAAATTTAGACCTCTCAAATCTTGTTGGTGATCATCAAAAGAACAACTTGCCGTCACCAAATCAAATTTCAGCTTTGGCTGTACGTTTAAAAAAGTAAATTAATTAAGATCAAACCAACAACTCAAAATTATAGATAAGTGAAATTTCAAACAAAATTAAAAGAATCCAGAAATGAAATTAAGGATTAATTAATTCATTTCATTCTAATTAATCAATGCAAAGACAGTTGGTATAACATTCATGTTAAGTATGTAAGTAGTTTAAGATTAAAATTTGTAATTTAATCAACACATATTTGAAAAGAATTGATAAGAATTTGTTAAATATGTAGTTGTGTGTAACTTTCAAACCTGCTTTAATCTTTAAATTTCAATAATTAAATAAAATGAATTCATGATCACAGAAATTTTCACTAATATTTTCTTATATTTTGTTGCCCAACTTAGAGACAAATAAATTAAATTAAATATTACACAAAATTATGAAACATAATCAAATTCAGTTCAGACGTCCTATCCATTTGAATTGCTAGATTAATCTGATGCTGTCATCAGGCATTTAAATTATCATTTTTCCATTAAGATTTCATCCCAAAGTTACCATATTAATCTTATGTAGAAAATTAAACTTAATCAGTTGATTACTTAAATAAAAAATCGTAATTTGTTCATATATGGATGAACTAATGAACAAGGAACATCTTTTAAAGTGTCCAAAGCTCAGTTCTGAACATAGAACCATTCTGAACATTGAAGAGCTACTAAACATTTTATTGTGATGCATACAAGACTAATGAATTGATCATCACATAGTCTGTCTCATCACATAAAGAAAACAACAATCTTTATTAAATGAGGAAGATCACTAGGTTCACCTCAAAACACAGCACATGCAAGTGTTTAATTTTATGTTTGCACAGATTTTATTATGGGGAGACCCTTATTAAAAAAATAAAAATATTAGATAAGCAAATACTTTTACTTATAATATATTTATCTATTTATTGGCATAGTGCCATCGGAGCCAACTGTTCTGACCATTCCTCTTTAGTTAAGTGACTATATTTACCATCATTTATTTGTTGCTACATACATACATACATACACATACACACACGCCGACTCCTGGCTGGGGTAGTAAGCTCAGTCCTCCTTTATGGAACGCCAATTTGGAGCCAGGCTATGATGGTCACAAGCTATGTGCGCAAGGTTAATGCGGTGCATCGCCATGCGTTGCTGCGTGTCATGAGTGGTTACCGAACAGTTTCCTATGATGCTGCATGCGTAGTGGCGGGCGAACCCCCAATGGATGGCTGATGAAAGAGCGAGGCTCTACTGGCACAAGTGAAGTGCTGAGCCACGGTATAGTCGTACAATGGCAATTACAGAGGAGCGAAATCGGACCCTGGAGACATGGCAGCGATAGTGCAACAGGGATCGTGGGGAGGTGGATTTCTATCTCACACAGATTCTCACTGGGCACGGTTGCTTCCGAGCTTACTTGTTCCATTTCAGGCTGGAAACAAACTTGGCTTGTCCAGTCCACCTTCCCACGAAGTAATGTGTGGCGGCGGTTCCGTGGGGGGTTTATACAAGAGGAATGCTTTTGGTGGTTTTTTTTAGTGGGTAACAATATATCTTAACTTGAGTTTGAGCTTGAATTTGAACTTAATTTGAGTCTCACACTCTGGGGTAGTGTGTACCCTACCCCAGGTAGTCTATAAAAGATTTTTTCCACCTTTTTTGGCTATGTAAACACATACACACACATGTGCAGTGGCAGATTTATGGGGTAGCTGAGGTGGCTATAACCTCCCAATTAGGGAAACTTACTAGCTTGACAAACTACTTAGCTTGACGAATCTCATGAGTGAATGCCATAGTGCAGCAAATTCTGTCTGGACCCTTGTTCTTGGCTTCAGAGGCCATTGGAGTAGGATCCCTAGATGGATGTCTTCACTGTCCTCTTTAATATGGTCCATGAAACATAAACTTTAATTGCCATTTTACAATGTAGATACTTGAAAATTATAACTGTAGGGACACGTTATAAAATTTAAGGTAAATGTCAATACAAGTAAAATATATCATAGGTTTTACGGTACAATAAAATGATCAGGTAAAGGCTTTAAAAGAAGTACAAAGGTCTACAAGAACGCTTTTTTTTGTGTTTGTAAATTAGTACTGACTTGAGTAAATTAGTAAACTTGAGTGCTTTAAAACTAAACTGCAATACTTGTACATATTTATATTTTTATGCTTATAATGAATTATTTATCAAATATAAACTATTAACAAGAAGGGCTCAATTGACTTCACTGCTGTGATGCGGATGAGACTTCATTAGTCACTCAGAAGACTTAAGCTAGGACTGTATGCTGTTTATATCATACCATTCAAAAATGCCTTTTTAAAAGCAATTTGATACCCAAACAAAAGTGACTTTAATTGTGTTCTACCTACACTGGAAAAGGTTGAGCAGCATAGAAAACCTTCTAAAGTTATAGGTTAGTTTTTTTAAAACATGTTCTTTTTAAGGCCAATAAATATAAAAATTTGTAAAATATCTAAAAATAATGAAAACTCTTTCTTTGTTTTGATACCAACTACGATTATAAAATTTTCTGACAAGTTTATATTAAAGGAGGACATAAAACCTTGAACTTATTTAGAGTTCTGGTGGTTTTATTTTAAAGATATTGTTTTATTTAAGACTTTACCCCTTAATTACTACTAAATTCTTTTGGTCATCAATCCTTATATTTTTCATAGGTTTGGGTTCTACAAAGACCATTTTTTCTAAATTTTATAGTGTTTGTTTACATCATTTAAGAGTAAGGGATGAGTTAAGAAAAAGACAAGACACACAGGCAAATTTATAAGGGTCCTTGGTTTTGTCTATGGACTCTAAAAATGATGATAAAATATTTTATTCCCAATGAAAAAGTAAAATCATTCTTAGTATTTTTGTTCTGTAAAGTATTTTAATACAAATAAATTTGAATCAATATTTACTACAATATCTGGCTATGGCCCCAATGTCTAATTTTTTAAGTTTAATCTTAGCAACATGCCAATCACAATATAATTTATGTCCATATCTTGGCCCATGTATTGATTTATTGTCTCAGTAACCTTTGTAATACTTGGCTTTTTAAACTTGACTAGCCTATCTAAAACAGCCAATAAGAAAAGTGTTCTTTCAAGTAGTTGTTATTCAAATACAAATCACAATTACTCATTATACCATCTCATTTTCTACAAGATTTTTTTTATTAATGTAGTATTTAAAGACTAGCCAGCTAGTACACTAGTACTTTATATTAACGTATTATCTACAGAATGCTCACACACTAGTGAGCAAGGATGGATTAAAGAGTGGAGGTTGAAGGAGTGACTGCCCCTCCCAAGATAAAAGAAATAAAATCAAAAATGTAAAATATCCTATTTTACTTTCATAAAATGGAAGGGTTTGCACAGCTTTGAAGAAAAGGTTCAAGGAGGCATCTGAGGGGTCCAAAACCCATTCGACCTCAACTTTGTCTGTACATGAAATTTTGTACATATGCATGTTTGTGCACTTTGTAATGCTTATACTGAGGTGAGAATGGAGTTAATCAATTGGATATTTTATAATGGTTCTTTTATCTTCTTGTGCTTACTCAACTCTAAAATTGATCAAAACGTGATTGAGAAACTGTTGTGGCGCTTAACTGGATGTATTTTACATAGAGATAAATACTTACTTATAAGAAAAAAATACATTTTTCTTTAATGTCCATACTTTACACCAGTTAGGCTAATGAGGAAGAGGGATCAGCATTAATTTAAAGGTAAAGCAATGGAAGTAACTGCGGCTATATATACAAAATTATAGATAGGTATATTTAAAAGAGAGGAAGGAAACAACTTTTTTATGTAAAACTTTTGTTTCAAAATGAGTGTCATTGTAAATAATTGTATTGAAAGAAATAAAATAATAGTTACAGAATTTTTCAATTTTTATTTATTACTTTTCAAATGTTTTTATTTTACATCAGTTTTCACTGATTATTGTATTTTATTAATGTCAGTTGTGCGTTGACAATTTTTCTGCTCTATTTTCTATTCTAGATAGGTTCAGTAACATGCGATGACGACATTCAACATACAGGACATCTTTACTTTCCTTCCAAAGAAAGGCAAATTTGCTGGTTTTACTCACATTAAAAATCCCACAGTATCAGTCAAGATCAGATCCACAACCTTGTATGTAGTTAATGTGCTAACTATTACTTTACCAGCACTGGCATTTTGCTAACATTATTTTTAAAATAAAAGTATGTATAATTAGGAATTTAAAGCTAATAAAACACAACTTTCAACAAATTACAGAATATTATTATAATAGTTTTTAATGACTAATTAAATATTTTATCTTTTAATTAGCTTCTATGTTGATAAAGGCTTAAAAATTGTGTGATTTTAATGTTACAGTTGTGTAAATAGAGCCAATTTTGTAAGTGTTGAAAACTAGGTATCTATAGAAAGTGTTTTGTTGTCTAAAAAAAGTAAATGTTTACACTTATTTCATATCAGTTTTATATCTCAATGCAGCTTAACAGAGCTCAATTTTGAAGGCATTATTTTAAAAATTTTCATCCTTCAGGAAGGCCCTCCTGTAAGTCAGTTCTTCCAACAATCTGTCTCCATTCACAAAATTGATTAACCCGTCAGCACTAGTAAGATGGTTGCCTCTACATCACTACTGATGGCTAGTAGTCAATGTGTTAACTTATTCCAATTAATATGGATATACCATTTTCAAATTTTTGAACAGTGTAACAAAATAATTTTAAAATTTGACTTATAGTTTGAGTTTCTAAATTACCATATTTCTCTTCTCCACTTTGCAAGAGTGGGGTCGCTCCGTTCCCAGGTTAGTCCTCCCTTGTGTAAGTTCTAGAGCCACAATATATATATATATATATATATATATATATATATATATATATATATATATATATATATATATATATATATATATGTGTGTGTGTGTGTGTGTGTGTGTGTGTGTGTGTGTGTGTGTGTGTGTGTGTGTGTGTGTGTGTGTGTGTGTGTGTGTGTGTGTGTGTGTGTGTGTGTGTGTGTGTGTGTGTTAATATAAAGATTTGATATCTGTTACAATGCCCTTGGTTTGCAATTACCTAAAGTTAAAAAGTAATTTACTAAATGATGTTTTTAATACAACAGTGTGACATGGCCCTTTATGTCATTCCTTCAGTGATATTTTTTAAAATAAATTTTACAAGTACCCAACCCTTGTTCCAAATATTATGCCCAATATAAATATTAAGAAGGTAATTTAAAAAAAAAAATCCTGAAAAATCTCGACGATTCAGGAATTTATACCTAATTTCTTTTAAAAAATAAATATTGAAGAGCACTCTAAAAACCTTAAAGGAAAAAAGGAACTGAACATTAAATAGGTATGTGAGACAATAATTTAAAACAATATTCACTATTAACATTTTATTGTAATATTAATATTTAGAGGAATGAAGGAGTAGTTTTTAATGATTACAAGGTGTAAAAACAAAAGTTATTATTTTTGTAATACATCAAAATAATTATTGTTCATGATATATATGTCCAGTTTGTAAACTTTTGTTAACAGACAGCACAATATTTTAATTTATGAAAATTATTTTTAAAACACATTGTAACTTGTAATTTGTAATTTTTAAAACACATTGTAATTTGTATAGGCTTTATTTTAAATCATGCATATACAGTTCTTACATTTTAATTGAAGAAATTATTTGAATTAAAAAAGTAACTTAAATTTTCTTGAATTTTATTTAGATTTTAAAAAAAATTACACTAATATTAAAAATAGTTTCAAAAAAAGCTCAGCTGATTAAACAGCTCATATACTTAAAAATACAGTATTGCACTTCAAGAATATTATTAAAAAACATAAATTACCATTTATTTATTTGTACAGGTAATTATATATATATATATATATATATATATATATATATATATATATAAACATACATACTTTAAGTCAGTTATACTAATGAGGACAAGGGATTGGCCTTAACAGTAAGGGTATAAAATAACACAGTAACTATGTCTCGAACCCACAACCTTGAAAAGGTGCACTTTTAAGAGACACAGTAGACTGACTGTGCCTTAGCGACATCAACTTCCAAACTGATTTTTTTTAATATACAAATTTACAATGATTTAGAAAAAAATTAAAAAATTTTGATATATTTATAATTTAGGTAATGATTTAAAACAAAATTATTTATACAATGATTTTGTAATTGTGTTTCATTTTTTCAACATTTTTTTCAAAAATTCACTTTATGTATTTGAATTCATGTTCAATTAATAATATTAGTGAAATATGCTGCAATTTAAAATAAAATTCTGTAAAAATATGCATTTTAAAAGCTCTAAATCTTTAAATGTCATGATTTCCTAATTTATAATGAAACAAAAATTTCAAAGTCTGCCATGCATCTGTATGCCAATAACGACCGACCCATAGATGCAAAGTATTTTGAAAACTCTTTACCTGTGCTGTCCATTAAAAAACTCATGACAAATGCAGTAGCCTATGTTATACAATACAGTATAGAAGACATGGAAACACACATAAATACTATAGGCTAGGTATTACTTGTACAGAACTAATTTGGTAGTTTCGAAATAATTGATGAACTTAGTCAATATTTGTAGCTGTTGCAATATGTTTTGAGAATCTAACTGCACTTTAGTTCACTTTCATAGGCCTACACCATATTTATAATTGAAATTTTCTTTGAGTAGTGAAATTTGTTTCTTTGAATAGTAAAATATTTCTTTCAATATAATATTTTTCAGATCTCAACAGCAAACTAATTTTTTTCTTGTTTTCAAGATACAAACTTATATTGTACAGAAAAAATATTTTATGCATTCTATATATGACTTAAAAGCTTATTATTATTGTTATGAGAAATATGTAAAATATTCAACAGTGTTATAGTTTTATATAATTGTAGAAAATGTAAAATAATATTCGGAAAAATAAATATTGACAAAAGGATGTCTGAATGACAATAAAAAAAATGCTTATGACACATATGATCAAGATTTAATGTTGTTAGAATGTTTGCATTAGAATACATTTTCTCTGCTGATTAAAATACAAAATATTGTGTTATTTTATTCTGTAAAAAGTAAAAACAAAATTACTTAAACACTTTAAAAAATGTAAACTTTTTTATTTCAAAAGTAACAACATAAATTAGTTCTGTACAAATTATTTTATTAATTATGACCTTAACCTAAAGATAGGTACAAGACCTAAACAACATTATCTTAAACAATTGTCTTAAGATTACTGACAATAGTTTTAATAATACATTTATTCTTTGGTTTCAAAGCTGTTTGTTGTAAAACTGTATAACTTAATATAAAAAACACATATAGGCTGGTTTGTGCAGAGTCAATTAACATTTGTAAACCAAATCAGATATACACCCACTATCAAAGAATTTTAAATTGTATCAATTCATCAGTTGTATTGAAATTTGTATTACACACACACACACACACACACACACACACACACACACACACACACACACATATATACATATATATATATATATATATATATATATATATATATATGTGTGTGTGTGTGTGTGTGTGTGTGTGTGTGTGTGTGTGTGTGTGTGTGTGTGTGTGTGTGTGTGTGTGTGTGTGTGTGTGTGTGTGTGTGTGTGTGTGTGTGTGTGTGTGTGTGTGTGTGTGTGTGTGTGTGTGTGTGTTATGTAAAAGTAATAAACTGGTGATTATATATAATAATTGGTAATTATGCATAATCACTATTAAATTTGGTAAATATGATACATTTTTGAAAATTTATCAAATTAACCGGTTTGTTTGCATAATTCCCAACTCGTAATGGTAAATGTGATAAATATCATGACTGATTAGGCCAGTATATTCTACTAATAGAGTGCAGTTTTTCTTTGAGTATTTACTATTCAAAAAGATATTTTTTCGTTGGACACTATGGAGTAAAAGACCATGAATTTCAATATTTTATATTTTACAATTAAAAAGTCACTAAACAGTTATTTTAAGTCACATACATTTATTTAGCCTGAATGAAATTTGAATAAAGGACTGACAGGTATTGTGAAATGAAAAAAATACACTTTTTACATGAACTTATACAAAAAAGTTGTACTTAAAAAAACAGGCTGCAGTTACATATAAAAAAAAACTAAGCCCATATTCTAGAGAAAAAAACATTTTTTCAAATAACATTAAATACTATTAAATACTACTACAAATTTGTCAGGGATATCAAACACATCGCTGATATCCCTGACCTCCACAAAGAGATGTCTTTCTAACACATTCTCGATGTGATATTGCTAGATCTGGAGCATCATCAAGCAAAATAAATTGTTGTTCACAAATTGTGAATTGTTTCTGGTATACAACTGTGAAAGTCTTCCTTGTTTCGTTACTAACTGATAAAACTCTTCATTTTGTACTTCTTTTTTTTAAACAAATCATCGTATCCTTCTTTCGTCAGTAAACCACTGTTTGCTTTCGTGGTATCCATAATATTAACTAATTTGGAATTAAAACGCACAAGCATACCAGCCATTATTCAACATTTTATAAAATACGAGAGGGTAGTGAGAAAACCTCTAGATACAACGAAATGAGAACTACTACTGAAATCACATGGTTGTCACGTGTTGATAGAAGCCAAGCAGTTGTGCAAACTGAATGAATTTTCGTAAAGTTAGGACCTTTTATCACATTTACAATTATGAGTTGGGAATTATGAAAACAAACTGGTTAATTTGATAAATTTAAACATTTATCACATTTACTGTAACACACACACACACACACACACACACACACACACACACACACACACACACACACACACACACACACACACACACACACACATATATATATATATATATATATATATATATATATATATTAAAAACAAAGTGTTCTCATACTTTAAAATTAATATCCCAAAGATAACATTTAATTTAAGTCAAATGGTAGGATTTAATTTTGATAGTAATAATTTTACATTATAGATTTTATTCAATTATTTTAAGTTATAGCAATAAAAATGTTCATCGATTAAAAAACAAGGTAAGTTTAACAAAATGCATGTTGAAATGTGATAGTTGAATTTGAAGTTAGGAGTGTAAACAAACTTTTTAACAAAATAATTTAAATGGTTGGCAGTCTATGGTTCATGTTCACTTGCAATGCAATTGTTACATGTATTTGGAGTAGACTGTGAACTAATTTCCAAAATTAAATGGATTGGCTGAAACAAACCAGCCCATTAAATAAAGTAGACAACAATGAAAGTATTTTAACAATAAGTATTGCACATCATATTGTTATAATTTACAAAAATTTATTAACAATGTATACTACTAACTATAACAATGTATACTACTAACTATGCATTCAGACCAACATTTATTTTTTGAACTTTTTTTTATTATGTATGTTGTCTGTAAGGCAAAGAAATTTCTACTAAATTCATAGTATGTTGAAACAATATTGCAGCTTACATTATTTATTCAAATAATGTTATTAGTATAAATAGTCATTCCATATTACTTCTATTAGAAAGGAATGTAGATTTTTATTTGGTTATTTTGGTTTCTCAATGTTAGTAACAATGCTGTCGTAAGTGATGATGCTTTGAACAACATAATTGAAATGGTTTACTTACACAAATGAATTTAAATTCAGCCTTTCTGATCAAAAACTTTTAAAGAAAGAAAAAATCCAAACTAAAGACTGAAAGCTGCAAAAGTATTGTTCAGAGGCACAGAAAAAATAGCCGATCCTAGCTATTGGGACAATTGGCAAACCTTTGTCATGGGGGGCCTTAATCCCACCCCGACTCATCCCCTAATAAATTTTGCCTAATAAGAATGTTCATGATAATTATACAAATATTAAAAATTGCATATTAATAATGTGAAACAAATACGGGTCTGAATGATTTGTTAACCAACAATCATTTAATTTGATTCTACATAAATTGACACATATATTTATGAACTAATAAGAAATTATGTTAAGCTGTACATAAAAAAGTAACACAGTTTCCTGGTTTCCCTCTAGGCTTACTTTTTAAAAGTATTTGTTAAATAAGTCTACTTACAACTATACTATACTATACCATAGTGACAAAAAAGGTATTAAACATCTTTTCTTATAACAAAGTAAATAACAACACATAAATATTATTAGCTAGCAAACTATCAAATAGCAGTGCTTGGGGTTTTACTGAAAATATTTCATAATAAATAACAATGCTTTTTTAATTTCCATTTTTGTTTATTTTTTGAGTGTATTAGAAATGTTATATTTTTAATAATGTAAATTATTTAATTGTTATCACTAGTATCAATTTCAAGTGATGTTTGACAAAAATAATAAAATATTTATTCTTTGTTTTTTGTTTGTTTTATTCTTGTCTATTCACTGTCCTTTAATCTGCAAAAAGATCTACAAAAGTGTCATTAAGACTAATTCAGCTTGAATCAACTCACATAAAAATTTCATTGATTATACTTTATTTACATTTTGTTTTAATCCAATGAGCAATAACATTATTGATAACTACTTATATACTACACTAAAAAATGTCACTCTAATATTTTTTGTAAGTAGTATGGGAAGAGATCTTGGTTATAGTTGTTTTATAAGGCATTTGCAAACTATAACATTCTTTAAATTTATAAGTAATATTTAACTACACAATTAAGTAGCATTATTTTTGTAATAACAATTTTTCAGTAGGAATTTTTGTGGAGGAATTTGTGAAATAAAATAAAGTTTTGAATTACAAATAAAACATGTTTAACTAAATTGTATATGAAACTGCTTTAATACACAGAAATGTTGTTACAAATAAATTAAATGTATTCATATAAACTGTGTAACTATGTAATGTAAAGTATATATATATATATATATATATATATATATATATATATATATATATATATATATCATGTGATTGCATATAATATATAAGTATGGTAAAATGACTGAAAAATAGATGTTTGTTAGTTTCTTAGGGTATTAGATATGTTTAAAGTTTATTGTCTATAACAAGATTTTAAGAACACTCAACTTCAAGTTATGTAATCCATTTATGGATTTTAATATATCATTATTTTAAATTAGCAATGAAATTTATATAATACTATTTTTGTATTGCATTGAAAACAATCACAAAAATATCGTATACGAAGCACAATGCTGTAAGGTATAAATTAACCTGTATAACATTTAATGCAAAGGCAAAAGTTTTAGAAAATAAAAAATTTATAAATTATATTTCCAGTATTTAAAACAATAATGTTACCACTATGGCTAGGTAACAATTTAATTACAATGGCTACTAATTAAAATATAATAATATGGTAACAGAAATGTGATACAGTAATAATTATTTACTTAGGGAGATTAATTAATTTTATACTTGCAAATGTATTCCTCACTTTTTAAAAACAAAATATTTGACGATGTTTAGATTTTTTTATTATTTTTTTGTAAGTAATCATTATAGTTAAAAAAGAAGTCAAAATGTTAAAATAGGGTACTTGTTTTTCTTGCAGTTCTTAAATTCTGTGTACTTGTTTACATGTATCATAAGTACTGTCCTTTAGAATGTTATTGTGTACAGTAATATAAGTAAAGTTATTATTTTATAAGACATAAGATAAGTATTATTAACTTATACTTATATTTAACTTTTTATTTAAAGACAAACATAATATGAATTATACCTTAACTATATATTTTTAAATTAAAAATCCATTGACAATCAATTTTTCAATTCTGATTTTGATTCAGAAATGTAAAGCTGGTTCTAATTATTCTTGATTTCAAATCTTAAATTTTTCTCTGTTCTTAACAGGACAAGACAGTGGATTTAGGAAGGGCTTTTTCCATTGAAATTGCAAGAAATGTGGACGCCGATCACCGCAGCGTGATCAGAATAAACTAGTCTGTGTTAATTGCCTAAGTGCTTTGTACTTATTGTATAATGTAAGTAATTTCATTGTAACAGCTGTTATGAAACATCCTAGCAATATAAACATAAAAAAATATTAAATATAAACAAAAATATATAATTATATCTACTTTAAGTAAATACTTAAAGTAAATACTTTTCCTGAAATTAGAGCTATTTTATTTGTTTTTAATGTTACTCTATCTGTTTGTTAATTTGTCTTTCTACCTTAGGGTTGGCTCTATACATACTCTTAGCTCCAAACACTGGAGATACTCTATTTTTACCAGTAAAATCAATATTTATTTTCTACATTCATTTCTCATTCTACTTGACATTTCATCTAACTGTTGTTTTCCACAGAAGGTTATTTTTGTTTCTGCTTTACTAATTCAACATACTCTTATTCAATAATAATAAGTGTACATATGCTATAAGTAAAAGGAAAATTATTTAATAATTATGACATTTGAAAATAATACTGCATTAGAAATTGATCTTATATGAACTAATAAACTAAGGTATTTTAACATTTTAACTTAATTTGTAATGATTTGTTAAC